>VWYI01025260.1:367536-431570 GCA_013399455.1 Anthoscopus minutus | reverse complement strand
AATATAAAACTGAAAATAACTAACCACCTATTAAAAGTGCCTTTCTGCTGGTTTGCAAAAAAGAGAAAAGGAAAATGTTTTCCATTCCAAAAATAAGTGAAAGTACTCAGAAACCAGACAAAAAAATCCCCTAGATTATAGGGATAGGTTCCATTATAAATCTGACACAAACTGAGCAGTGAATCATTGAAATCATCATCAAATTAATAAATACATTCAAATTAACTAATCAAACTAAGTATTCTTGTCTTTGCAAATTTTTCCTGGCACCAGGAAGAGGAGTTTCTTCAAATCTACACATGAAGGCACTATTTAGTTCAGAAAATTATTTTTCCCTCTCTAAACTGCATAGCAGGAACATGGAAGACACTGAAAAGGCACCAAGAAGGAATCACATTTTAGAAAGGCTGCAGCATTTACAGTGCCCAGGGTTGATCAGTGACAACAGGAAGAGAGAAAAAACTGTATTTTGCAGAGGAAACAAAACTACAACTGCATTATTTTGCCCCTAATAAGGGCCCTGGAAAATATGATCCAGTCAGGGAAGAAGGGCCTCATAATAATGCTTGATTCCCTTGGAAAGCCTCTAGTCAGAGTATTGGACAAGCCCAGATTTCAGCCTCCAGCGTTAGGGATGCAGATCAGCCCTTCCAACTCCTGGACACTGCTGCACTGATCCCTCCTGGGGATCCTCTGGGGAAAAAAGGAGCTCGAGAAGGACCCAAAGCACTTGACTGACACAGCCACAGCATTTTCCCAGGGATGTAAAACACAGAGCTACCTTTGCTGCAACTGTGCCCAGTGAGCAAAGAGGTGAGTTTTTAGCAAAGTGACTTCTACTCTGACCTTTAAGAGCGCTTCAAAAAAAACCCCAGCTCTCTTCACTCATATTTAAGAAACCAAACAAGAAAGAAAAGGCTACTCAGATTCTACACCTAAATCTAAGCAGCACAGTAGTAGCAGATGGTACACAAGCACAGCTTTGTTTATGTTTCGAGACCTACTGTACACTTAGTGTAGCATTTGTTGATTTTAATTACTCAAAACTGAAAAGAATGACTTCAAAAACAAGAGACTTTGATATGACCATGATAAGATTTGCTAAAACAAGTTTCAAAATTTTTAGATATATTTCCTATCACAGGCAGTAGCGTAGACTATGAAAACATTACACTTATGTTTCATAAAAAGATGATTGTGCTGAATAATTCTGGTGTGGCCGTGGCTCTCTGGATTTCAGACTAGGGAAATTCACAGTCCAGTTTTAAATCCACTTACAAAAGATTGATTAGAAAAAATGTAATGAGCTAAGAAGAAGAACTGAAAGTACCACTTATCGATAATGTTTATGGTCTTGGTAATTAAATTAGCCACTCTGAAATAAATTCTGTAAAGCTGGTCATTCCAATCCCAAGATTATAGGTATTAGTAAGATACAGGAAAAAGAGAAAAATTATAGAAGGCAGGGCTATAATAACCACTTAAACTCAAGCATATGATATCTGGAAACTCAAGAGAGGAGAAGCACTTCAGAGCCCAAGAACACTCTGTTCTCTCCTCAATTTCTGATCACAAGCCACAAACACACTTAAAAATGTCACAAGGAAGCAGCAGATACTCACATTTCCATTTTGCACGGAAGGCAATGTGGTGACTGGCCAGCTCGAGGGAGTTGGTGGAGCCTCCATGACTTCACACTTGGGGTCCCTTGCAACAATCATCCTGACAGAATTCCCACAGTTCCTCAGCACTTGGGCAACTTGCTCACTGCTCATTCCTTGCACGTTGATCCCTCCAATCTGCAAGATGTGATCTCCTGTCTGCAGCCTCCCATCCTTCAAATGCAAATATAATGGCAAAAAGTGTTTCCAGTCCATCCATAAAGTATCTTTTGCATCACAAAACCAAAACTGTGCAGGGGCATCTTCATGGCCATGAGAACCAATGTGAGAAAATTCCAGAAAAAATTACCATCATGGCAACATTTTAAATAATTCAAGGACTTGTTTGCACACTTATCTGCTGTTTTTTCCACTGTTTTGCTCATTTAGGAAAAAACAGGCAGCAATAATGTTTTATAATCTCACAGACTGTTTTGTGTTCTTTTTCACAGAATACTCCTCATCAGACAAGGGTTAGAATAATAGCACAGCATTTTGATTTAGGAGTTTATTTTATAGAGTTTTTCCCTCATACTTCTATATTAGCCTGGCAATTTTTTTTTCTCATGTGACCAGCTCCAACTCGAATTAACAAAGCCACTGAAGGTAACAAGACTCCACACAATCCATATTTTACCTGACAATTATGATTCATGACCTACATCATCATTTCCATCACAAGCAGGAACTTCTAGCACCAAATTCTCAGCTGCTATTGATCAGCACAGCTCCACCACCTTTGGTGCATTGATTTATACGGCAATCACAGAGTTATTCCCAGAACCAACTCAAACTCATTTACTAACTCATCCAATTTTAACATGTACATGCCTCATTATTTCACATGCTCTTAATGATGTCTCATTCAGCTGAGAATGATGTGGTGAGTTCTTAGCTTACATGCTTCACTGGTAGCCAAAACACTTTATTCCTTACAGCAAAACAGGTGTTAGTCAAAAAGTTTAAAATACTCATTTATATGCAGCAGGTTCAGAGGGAGACAGTCAAGAAAAAACTAACGTTTTCCAGTAAAACTCTCCAAACTTCCAGCTTTTAGTTCCATTCTGTACTAGAGGAAGTACTTTTGCCTCTCTCTTCGGTCTGCACGAGTTCCAGTCCTCAGATATGGTAACTCATCATGACCACATTTGCTTTAAGAATCTGAATCTGTTTTGTTATTCTGAGTGTTCTACTCCTGAAATGTAGCAACACTCAGCACCGAGTCTCTAAAGACAGAGGTGCAAACTGTGCCTGTGCAACTTCAAAAGGCTTTGCACCAAGCCTACGTGTCTCCTTGAACTGGCCAGGCTGCAAGGCAGGGATCAAATCCCTCTTCACTGAAACTCACTGAAAATAGGACATTTTCAATCTCTTAAACTGACTCTTGCAATGCTTTGCTAGGGCAGATTTTCTTGCCTGAATATTCACTTGGAGAGCTAGATGTTGCAAAATGTGTCAAATTCTACAGAGTATTTGTCCTGCCCCAGACTGACTAAAGGCTGAAAATACCAAAAGTATTAGAAATATCAGGCAACTTTTCAGAATCTTTGCATGTTCAACAATGTTAAAAAAGACAAAGCTTGTCTGAAAAACAACTTCATTTACATCAGGTGCTGATTTTTTCCCTCAATCATACCTTCAACGCATTTATTTATAAATCACGTGCTGGCATTCAGACTTTGATGCTACCAGCTTCTTTTTGTTTAAGTATATTAGTTTATTTTAAGACTGTCAAAAGCGGTTAATTATACTTTGCAATCAAACAAGAAGTGACATAATATAACAAATTACCCGATCTGCTAATCCCCCAGGAACAATTGTTCTTACAACTACTCCACTCGACTTTCCTCCTACAATTCCAAAGCCTAATCCTGAACCATCGTTAATCAGCTCAACGTCTTCAATGTGGCCCCAGTGAATCTGCAATTAATAAAAACAGGAAATTTTCATTTCGGACGATCATTAACGTTTCTCGCTTTCACGTGTGGCAGGAACGAGGAGAATTAATCAGCCCAATTTTCTGTCTCCACCCCACATACTGGAGATCTGTGGGATTTTGTTCATTCAGCTCCATTTCCTTATAAATACGCAGTGGGATTTCTCGTCTGTTTTTAAACATTTAAACATTTTTGTCCTCCACTTTCAGGATAACAGGATACTAGGAAAAAGCTTGACTAAGAAAAAGCAATTTTAACATCTTCCTGCCAAAATGAAAAGTATCCTTTTAGTTTTTCATTAACCCAGAGTACTGCAAACAAGAGGGAAAAACAGAGGCAAGGAGCTCGCACTGGCCCAGTTTTCACTCAGCGTTTGCCCAAATTCTTATTTCTGTTATTTCACTTACACACTCTGAACACCCCCATTCAGCACTGAATTAATAGCACAGCACAATATTCTGCCATACTGGATTGGAAGCAAATTTTTAAGCTACACTGTACCATGACCTTATGTTCTACAAGACAATCTGAAAATAACAAAGCTGTTAAGCAACCCAAACCCAGCCAATGTTTCTGTCAGATTAATATCTCATACAGGCCCAAATGGAGCAAAGTAGGCAGATTTAAGTCTTCTGCGAATAAAGGATTTATTAGCATACTGAAAATCTTTGCCAAAGCCAGTTAAATATCATAAAAGAAGTTTAAAGACCCCCTACAGAGATATATATTTGTATTTTATTTTGTTAGTCTGTTCAGTGCAGATCTTTCAATGAAAAAGCAGTTAAAATTTAATTCTTTAAAATTTTCAGTGCAATAAACAATATTGATTATCCACTAAAACCTTCAGATTTCACTACCTCTGTAATGATCATGAGGGAAATAATTACTAAGAATAAGGAAAAGCACTGCTTTTACCCAGATTTTCATCAAAATCTACTAGCATAATAAATTCAGATTCCAATATTGCAATCCCTGGATTTAGGTGTGCAGTTTGACCGAATTCAGGGAAGCCACCTGGACCATATGGGTGGAACACAGATGGAAGTTCAGCCCTGCTTTATTACATGTCCCAGTGACAAGCTCTCCTTTGTCACAAAAACAAAAGGTTTCCCAATCACTGAAATTTGCAGATGAGAAAAAACCACCCAAATAAAACAAGCTGATAAATAAACAGGGATTGAGAGGTTCTTTACCAGATAAATTGTGTTTGTTTTTTAAAACAAAGACAAAGCTTTTTAGTATGAGCAGTGCCAGTTTAAATTGGTTGCTCTGTTTCAAGCATCGTCCACGGCAAGTTATGTTTACTTTCTTTTAAAGAGGTAATCAGAGCATCTTTAATTGCTGAGCCCAAGTAGGTTTCAGCTGGGTGTTCTCATAAAATGCTTCATCCAACCTGTGCTGAACAGACTCTGCTGATAAGAACATGGTGATCTACTAAAGCTTCTGCTATCCCATAAAAACCCAGGATCTGCTTTATAACAACTCCATGCAGCTTTGCAATGGAAGCTCTGTGCTTACTGCACGGTGAGTCTAAATGAAATGTCACCACATATAAAATCTGATTAAATGAAAAAATCCCTCTATGTAAAACTTGCTAACACAAACACATGAGAGCTTCGGGGAAAAAAAAATCCAGCCCAGCTCAAAAATCTGATTTTGACAGTGTTACAACTCACAGTCTCAGGTGGATTTATATCACTTAGTAAGGCAGTTCTGCTGTTCCCTTGAAGTGGCTCCCGAGCCACCACCAGATGCAGGGATCCTGTGGATTGCTGGAGGAGGGCAATGGCGTGCTGATGGGAAATGTTCTGATCCAATGGCGTGCAATTAATGGCCAGTATGTGGTCATTTTCCCTCAGTCTTTGATCCCTTAACAAAACATTGAAAGCAATTTTTTAATGCAGCACAGTGACTTCACATCAGGCTCGTGAAACTGAAATGTGAATACTCAAAATACACAGTCGTGCAAGGTTAAATGTTTATGTATTTTAAAAATCTGCTTACACCAGCTTACACACTACATTCAATCCACACTGATCCAAACTGCCCAGCCACATTTTGTTCCAGCCTTGTCATGGTACAAAAATTTGCTCAATTCTTTACTCTGCTTCTATCCAAGATTTAATTGCAATTCCCTTATCCTTTCTTGATAACACTGAACTACAAAGCAGAAAAAAGTATTTTTGTAGTTACACAATAAACTACGAACTATTCTTCATTATGTTTAGCACTACATGATGCCATCTCTAACAACTCACAACTCAGGCTTTTATGCTGTTTTATATCACTGTTTAATCTAAAGATTGATGTGCTGCATATTTATATTTTACTTAAGATTTATAGTATCAAGCCTCAGACATGAAACTTTCTTGGAGCAACGCACAGTTCAGTTGCTACCTTGAGATAATATAAATTTCACAGTTAATTCACCCCAGTGATGAATTTAGATTTGTGACAAGAGAGAAACCATCACTCATCTCCTTTGTTAAATATTCATTCTGAGCACGAGACCAAACTGTTACATAGACAGACACTGCCTTCAAAGCTCTGTAGGAATCCAAAAAAGTCTCCAGGAGACCTTGTCTCAGAAGCAAAATGGGAAGCATGCTGGGGAAATTTATAAACTCCGAAACAATATAACTGCACATCTTAACTAAGGCATTTGAAACTTCCTTTTTATCGTGCCATGTTTAAGATGTTTCCCAGAAATCACTTTCTTCAAGCACTAACCATATTTCAGATTCTCTCATCAAAGAAAGTGAGCAGCAGGTCATCAAATCCTAAAGTGAGATATTCACCCTCCTTTGACATCCGGATCAGTCCATCTGTCTCCACTTTGAAAGAGCCTTAATATGCTTTTCTTTAAGTGTTCTCTGGTGTGTTCTCTGTGGGCCCATCGCCATTATCATTCCAACCTCTCCCCACTCTTTTTGTCATCCTGTGTTGGCACTTCCTGACATGTGTTATTTAAAAAGTGACACCAATGACTTGAAATCTAGACACATTTTCTTGAAACATAATTTCAAGCACTGCATTTGTCTCATGCCAACTCTTGTGGTTTTACAATTGCATTTTATTTTTAAAGGATTGCTCTGTCTTTTGTTGTTGGGTGAAAACCCACAGACAATACAGGAAGAAACTGCCTGAAGCCTCGATTCTATGATGACATCTGTGCAAGGATCTGTCGGGAGGAGTGGATCTAAATTTACACAGGAAACAAACAGTAAAACCAACTATAAATAGGGCATTGTCAGAGGCACATAAATAAAGAAAAAGAGGGTGAAAAAAAACCTTTCAGGGACACAATGCATAAAAGTTAAAACATAATCTAATTTTTATTTTCTTTGTAATTCTTTTCTGAGTTTTCTTTTGTTTTTCTAATCAGGACTCAAGATTCTCTAAAGTGAGTCATGATTTCTGGAAATTCCATTTAGGAATGGCTCGGATATTTAAAACTCATCTGAAAACCTGATCCTCAAAACATGAGTCCCTTTTAGTTGAAATGCCAGAATTCAAGATACCACCACCAAAATATCCCACCAGATAACCCAGACAAACATGTTATTCTGATAGAGTTTTCAGTGTGAAGGTCATGACTTTTCCCTTCATGAAAAATACAATTTTCCAACACAATTCTGAAGATCTCACCTGTCAGCTACGCTTCCTGGCTGGACTTCCTTAACAAAGATACCAACTTCTCCCAGGCTGGGATTTTTAAGGGCAACCACACTAAATCCAAGACCTCCAACAGAAGGTTTATCAATCGTTATTGATTCTATTTGTCTTCCCTAATAAAACAGAAGATAAAATGATTTACTAATTTTCAATGCAATAGAATGAGCCAGTTTAAAATTTATGAACACTGGGAGAATTATTCTTCTCCTAAGACTAAACAAAGGCAAAATACCGAATATGTTATTTCTATAAAGGGTCCTCCATTTATTATTTTTAATATAGCAACTTATTGGATATGCAAGCACTCTGAGGTTCTGAAACCTCAGGGAATTTAAGAGCTGCTTTCACACTTCATTCACATTATGAGATGAATTCCAAACTGGATGAAAACTATGAACAAAGTGCTGTCTAGAGCAATATATTTGGGATTTCTGGAAATGCTGTGTGGCTCAACTAAATTACTTGTCTTTGGCTCCCCTTGCTTTAATGCTGATTTCTAGGTGTGCATTCAAAAGACTGCAACTTTTAAATAAAAAAATTAATTTCCTTCCCCTCCTTGAAGGTTCACACTTAATGTTAAAAAAACTTTGCTTTTGCAACTGCCTGTTTTTCAGTTCTAATACAAGATTTCTGGGGTTGTTTACTGGGAAATATTACTGGGAGAATGCACTCTTTTTATTCCAAATAATGTGCAGCCTTTACTGCTAAATCTTATCTCTGATGAGTTAATGACACCCTAATGAGAAGAGTAATGCTCAAAATATTACAGGTACATTAAGGTAGGCAATTAGCAACAGTTACTTAATATAGAAAGGCATGACTAAGCAATTAAACTAATGGTTCAAAATAACACAGAACAATACATTTGTGGTATAAATGCCAATCCCACATGGGTGGAACTCTGCACCTGTACAAATTCTTACGGAATCTGGTACATCTGCATCTGTCTGGCGAAGTTAAGACATATTAAATAAAGAGTTAAATAAAATATTATGTGCTAGTTTTTTTTTGATCCTTTGCACTGTTCATAAAGTTGGTACGTTTCCAATTTGAAATGTACTTGATAAACAAGTGCCTCATCAAAACAAGTTTCTGCTGAAAATGTTCATTTTCAATTAAGTGTCATAAAATACCAAAAATATTTTCTGGCAGATGAAATTTCCTTACTATGTTGGTGTGTTTGGTAGAAAGTAAAACAGAAAATTGGCAATGGAAGTTAAAAAAACAAAACAAGCCACCAAGCCACATCCTATTGCTGACATTATCTTCCACAGGGAAAAGTTCTCAAGACTTTTATTCTCTCCTGGTTAGGAGGCACCATGCTTCCAGACACACAACAAAAAAAGCAGTGTGAAATGCTCCAAAATGAAAAAAAAAGTTTGGATCACTAAACCTTAGAGCCTTACCTTTGCCATTTGCTGGATGATCATGTTAAATTCATTAACTCCCAGGTTTGGAGTGAAGGCTGATGCTTTGGGTCCAGGTGAAGTACAAGGTGTCCCAGCAGTGACTGATTTGTCAGCAAACACCAACAGTCCCCTCTTGGTAAAATCAAAATCCACCGAGCGCTCAGGAGGCAGGTAATTGAGCTGTTGAAAATGAACAAAGGTGGAAAAACTTCTGAAAACAAAGAAAGGGTTTTCCACAAATACCATTTTATCTGCCAAAGAAGCAAAAATACCTGTGTTCATATATGCTCATCCACACAAATATATAGTGTTAATATATAATCTATAACCAAGCTACCATATCGAATTTAAACTGTTTTTCAGGAGTTCCCTGAATGTTTCAGCTGTGTTTCTACGCCAGTCATTTTTCTCTGTTTCTTTCAGGCTTCACCCCTGCCCGTGCCCCTTAATATCTTTTTGTCCTGGTATTCCAGAAACAACACATGCAAAAGCACCAAACACTAAAGAGGCTCTCAAGCACTGCTGCAACTGAATTTTGGCACAAAAATTCAAATATTTTGAGATATTCAGGAGTCTGAGGCCTGATTTGTATTATTCCCTCCCCAAATAGAGGCTAGGGTACAAACTACCACTGAACATGTTATCACTGCTAGAACTTGCACTTCTAGTCCTCCCTGATAATGAAGAAATGCAAAATATTCCTAGTATGACATCATGAACTGGAAAATCCCATCCTGAATGAAGTTGCCCATGCTTAAACAGAATTTCCAGAAAACCTACATTTTCTAGATATGAGAATTCTGAACATTTTGAATATAAACCCCACTATGTTGCAGATACATCTTCATTTTCATACATTTTTTAACAGCCAGCATCCAAGCCTTGGAAGCAAGGGATGCAGCACCTATGGGAGCTTGGGAAGGAAGGAAAATGAATGGCACAGTCACCACCAGGCCAGCCAGGCAGGAACACCTGCAATACATGTGGCAAGGGACAGCCTTGTCCCCCTGGCACCCACCCTGCTGTAATTCCAGCTGGGCACAGTGACAGCAGAGGCAGGGATTGCTGCTGGTCAGTCCCTGGTTTGAAGTTTGCTGGCAATTTTAACTTAACTGCAGGGTGAGACCTGTTCATGCAGTTGTGTCGTGGATGCCCATGTCCACAAAAACAAGAGTGACTTGGCCTTATAAACCAATATAAACCACACAAGTTCCAACCTCTGCTGAAGCCAAGTCATTTTAAAACTCGCTTGGGTACAGCTACATCAGAGCTTGGCAAATCTTCAGGCTGGGTTTTCTACACTTTACCTCCCAAAGCATTCTTTGTAAAAATTAGCAGGAACTACGTGATGCTGTCTTTTAGGGAGAAAAAATGCTGCCAGTGAGCTGATAAACAGCACTCAGCTTCTGTGAAAAACAAAGGATCCCAGTTCCAACACTGTTCAGGACTCCAAACACTGGAGCTGATGTCTTTTACAGATGTATTTTTCCAACACAACCCTGCCTCTCCTGCATCCCTTTCAAAGCACATTGCCCCATGACCTCTTTGTTGCAAAACCACTTCTCATTTCAGCAGTGCCTCTACAGACACCAGCTCCAAAGCAGAAAAAAAGGCCCAACACTCACTAACAGCACGTTACAGCTTATTAACGAGAGCGCCCTCGTTAACACACGCCTACACGTCCTGATTCAAGTTCCACACGCCCAGAGTTATCATCACACCAACAGCAGTAATTTTACACTCACTTGCTCCTTCAACTGCTTGATGGATTGCTGGAGAGTCAGAATCTGGTTGAACAAGGGGCTCCTGAGGGTGTTCCGTAGGACAGTCAGGTTTTCCTGGTGCTGGGAATCCCTTTTCTCCTGGAGTTTTGCCTGCAGCCGATCCAGGATCTGCAGCACCTGCTGCTTATCTGCACCACAAACGAGTCCAAGTTAGGAATGGAGCTTCTTTGCTCAGTGCTCAGCAAAAGGAATCATTTTCAGACCACGTACCTGCTGCTGGATTTTCGGGCATGTTGAAGGGTATTTTAGGAATTGCTCAGAACAACCTGGCTGAGGTTTAAAAGAAAAAAAAAAATCAAATGAATTAATTATAAATAAATTAATAAATTATAGATCTAAACAGAATGATACTAACTACAACAAATCTAATGAAAAATACTACTATCCTTGTTGTTTACCCCAAGTATTTAACAAAGCTCTCGACATAGCCTCAGCACGTGCAAAAATTTTTCATTGTTTCACGTGCTTTTTCTTTACATACAGGAAGGAATATGAACAACTCTTCCAAATATGAATAAAAATGCAGGTTATGAAAAAAAACTGAAAAGGAGAATTGAGACACAGATATGTCCAACCAAATTATTTTGAATATTGACATTAAAGCTGTGATCTTCACAGATACACAGAGCTAAAATTCACCCATTATTTAGAAGATGCTTTCCACCCACTTATTTGTAGACAGCATTCTTATCATGATAGTTCAGCCCTGCTGGATGGCAATATAGGCAATATATTTGTGTTTCCCCATAAAACAACGAAGTTCCCTCCACTGATGGGGCAGCACAGAATTAAAGCCCAAAATTGGGCATATTAATCCCTATTCCAACACATTCCTGAGGAAGGTCTGTTCTAATCACAGCCTGACTTACAACAGGTGAAGGACGCCTGTTCTCCTGCAGGTGTTCGCCTTTCTCTTTTCTACATACATGAACAGCAAAATATCCTTTATTAAGCTTTTAAAGAGTGGAATACCCTTTATCTAGCTCCTCCACAGTGCCAAATAGAACAGGTCTCCAACAGGGGCTGAGGCCTAGATGGCAGTATAAAAACAACAGACTTGCAATTAGCAGAGATGATAAATTTGTACCCTTGCTTGCATGTTATTAAGTTGATGTGGAGCCTGTCATTCTGAAATCTATCAAGGCAGCTCTACCAAACAAGATTCCTTCACTTAGTACAAGCTCCTCTGAAAGAAGACAGCCATTTAACAGCATAATTTACATAATTTTAATTCTATCCAGTATATAAGTGTGTAATTTCAGAATAATATATTTGGAATTATTTTGGAACAAGACTAGCCACATATCCATCTCTCTATATAAAAGCTTTTTATTTATTTTTTAGTCTTGCAATTCAAGAGGGGCAAGGGTCATATTGTGAATGTGACACCAGGGCAAGCACATTCCAGGGGCTCTCTCGCAGCAGGACCTCTGATCCTTTCAGCTCTGCCTCTGATGCTGTTTCTGCTCACACCAAAACCACCTGGAATTCTGGGAGGACACTGTTATTTTTATCAAAATATTAATTACGCAGGTGAGTAGCTTCCCTTCTCCTGCAGAGTCAGTTTAAGTTGATTTACCTAACTGGAAAAAAAAGAGATGGAGGCCTGTCACAAACCACAATTTCAGATTTATGTACCCTCTGCTGTGCATATGTGAGGAGCTTTGGCTCCTGCAGGAATTCCTGCAGAACTCGGTGGGTTTGTGTCGTTTCCACCCAGGGTCAGGCAAAACGAGACACTTTGCAAGACTCCTAACAGATTTAGGAGGTCATTTTAAATCAAACTTGAAGCAAGAGTTGAAGCAGTAAAGCCATACAACCTCCTGAAAGATTTTCAGGAATGCATCTGAACTTTGGAAGTGCTGCAGCTTTATTTTCTTTTCCATTCAAAGTAAAACACTTCTAAGAGCACGGCAGCCTTTGATTCTGTGCTGAGAGCTGATTCTGAAGAGCAGATGAAAACACCATTTCCTTACACACTCCTGAGTCTTCATTAAAACCAAAAGACAAAACTTAACCTCCCTGACTGAAAATACAGCATGAACCTTAACAAATCAGGACAAAGAATATGGAAATTTGTTCTTTCTTCAAGGTTTAACTTCCGTCCATTCTCTTTCTTCCTCTGTTTTTCTACCTCACATCAGCAGTGAAAGGAGGAAAGTGAACGAACCAAAATGAGAAAGGGATGGAAAATAACTCCTGTGAGGGAACCTCCTGTGTGGCTTGCAACACCTTTAAACCAGCAGTGGGGTGAGGAAAAGATTAAACCCAGAGAAGAAATCCAGCATGGCAGGAAATAACAGCTTGACAGCACCATGCCCACCCAAGAGCCAAAGCCAAGAGACTGATCCAGCTCCCCAGCCCTCTTTCATGCATTTATTCTTCCCTTTCCATTTTCCATTCAGCTGATCCCACATTGAACTGGAACAGGGACCTAACACTCAGAAAGAATCCTTCACGTTTTGGTGGGGTGAGCTTTGTGCCCAGTCAGCTCCGAGCTGCCAGCACTGACAGGAGGAAGACAAGAGGGAACGAGGTGATGTGTGCACACCTCACAGCAGGACCAAACTGCACCACCAGAAACACCCATCCCCAACCCAAAACAGCCTCCAAGTGCTGAGCTAACCGTCTCCAAAATTAATCTTTTTTCCTTTGCCGAGGGGGTAACAGCAGCAATTATGGCAATGGGAAAAAAAAGGACTAAAGAAAGTTTCAGCTTCTTGCTTAAGCTGATCCAAGTGTCCCTAAGAGCCACTGCAGGCCACTTGTGCTGGTGGATGCCCAAGTGGATCTCAGGTAGTTGAATGACAGTTCAAGTTTACACATCACTTTGAGGTTACTCGTGACCAGAGCTGGCCTCCAGACAGCCTGCAATGCTTTTTGGTGGTATTTTCTTTTTTTTGTGCAATATGTTAAAACCACACTCAGTATTTCTTTATTATTCATTCTTCCATAGGAGAGCTAGGGGAAAAAAATTCAAACAAACAACTCTTTTTGGTGTGAAGGGATCTTTGAAAATATAAACTAATTTAGAGTTTTCAAGTCATGGATAATTGAGGACAGGTCTCTAAGACTGGCTTTTGGGCACCAGAGAAACTCACAACTCCATGTATTATTGATGTCTATGTTTAAAAGCCCAGTTTATCATTAAACATTTTCCAAACACACTCTAAGTCCAGGCAGAATGTCAGCAAACAGTGGATAAATTAGAAAGTCCATTCCTAGGTGTTAATTTTGATCCAAAACACTTTGGTTTGTCCTGTTAAAATCAGTTCAAGCATTTCACATCCCACTTCCTTGGCTCAAGTCTCCAGCTTCTGTGGACACTTATTTATCTAACTGGAAACCTCAGTTCAACATTTATGTCACAACTTCCAACGTAACCACAACATCATTGAGAAAATGATGAATTTCAAGAAGGTTGAGTGTTTTGTAACCCCAGGACAGCATCCATCCGGGGTTCCACTGTCTTCACTTCTGAGAGCTGAACTCAACGCATCCAAGGGAGTGGGAAAGCTTCAGAAGGTTTTGTATGAAATCCCAAGACTTGGATCTTCTTCAAAAGCAGTGCAAGCGAAAGAGGAATTCCCCCATGCTGGTGCCAGCAGAGGGTCATCAGAAGAGCTGAAAGGTTTAAGTTTTCCATTGCCATCACCCCCCTGCCAGATGCCTGCCACTTTCACGGAGACATGGAGCACTCAGACCCAGCATATCCCAGAGCCAGAGGGGGAACACGGCATCACAACATCCCATTAGCAGCCTTGACAAACACCTGCCCTCCACAAAGGGCTGCTGGAAGCTGGAAATTGAGGGCTTTGCTGCTGGGGTCTGGAAGAGGACACAGTTCAGCCAGCAGAGATTGTTCTGCCCATTTTTCCCCACCCATCCACAACTGCCTCTACCCCACGTTGTTCAATGTGGCCTCCAACAAACTGCATCCCTCCAGGAAAAGTCTGGCTTTATGGGATGCTCTCCCCACTCAGCCTGGCTGGAACCTTTGGGGATATTAAAACCCACAAGAGCTAACTAACTGCTGCTATTTCTCAATGGCTTCTAACACAACCAGCCTCAGCAGCCTGCCACAGGAGCAGCCAAAGGGCTCATCCCAATCCAAGGTCACCTTTCTGTTTAAAAGTTGATAAAAGCAAAAGCAAGGGAAAACAGCATTAGTTAGCGTGATCTTAATCCTAAATTGTCCTAACATGCCATCAGCTTAACTTCAGATATTCAAAATTTTATAGTTTATACACCATCAAGCGATTCCATACTGTAGAAAACACTATCCTAACAGGTATTTTGCTGCTCTACATGTTATGCTCAGTTTTACTTATATAGTACAGAAAAACTCAGACAAAACATAGCATATACACACCTTTCCTCTGAAACCACCTCTGCTCTGTGCAATGCTGCAGGATTTACAAAAATGCTGTTGAGCACACACACCGACTGCTCCAGGTACTTGAAAGAAGGAAAAAAATTGAATACTTCTGTGAGTACCTGAACACAGATACAGCACACAGCATGTGCAGGTGCAGTGGGTCACAGCTAAATATTGTTGAAAAAAAAAATACTGCATGGGCAGGCTGAGTTTTACACACGATTAGTGACCACAGGAGGAGGCAAGGGAAGAAAACCCAGTACTCTGCAGCTGTGATTACCAGTCTTGGTACAGATCAAGAGGAGCCTTACTGACTCTCCAGGCATGGCAAATTTAGCAAGCAGAACCTGAATTCCTGTGGATTTCAGCCTCTAGGGAAGTGTTGGTGTGGGCTCTCTGTTGTCTAATAGGAGTTAGAGCTCATGGCAAAGCTGGTCTCCACAAAGCAAAAACATGGTCTCAGAAACCTGTTCTCATGGAAAACTCGTTTCCAATACCTAAATATTGTCATTCTCCATAAATCCTAGGTACTTTAATGACCGTGCACACAACTAACAAATCACTTCACGGGGAGCAGAGCTCTTAGGCCTGGAACCACACTTTGAACTTTCAAAGGTCAGAATTTAAAAAGGAATGCGGAAGAACTGTTTTCCCACTAACCACCTGTAAACAAAGTAAAAACCTGCTCTGCTAAGAATCTCTGGACTGACAGGCACTTGATGGGAAGTGTTGCAACAGGTGTGTTACTTCCCTCCTTATCCTAAGCCAGCCTCTCCAAGCAATGGAAACTGTTTGCACAACACCAGGATGACTTCAGCGCTATGGAGAGTTTTCGGCTGCCATCAGGAGTCACACGGCCCTGCCCTGTCTTTACTGGGGTGTCAGGGACTTGTCGAGGTCCCTGGTGCCAGAAGAGCTTTCACACGGGGGTCTCTGCATGAGTGCAGGCTGTGGCTAGACTGGTCAAGCTGCTGTTCAAAGGTCTGGCTCTGGAACAGGGAGATGGTTGGAAATGCTTAGAGAATTCCAGGATGGGTCAGGTTGAAAGGAACTACAGTTGGGTCATCTGGTCCACCCTCTGCTCAAGCCAGGCTGTCCCTGAGCACAAGGTACAGGATTGAGTCCAGATGGTTCTGTTACGTCTCCAGTGAAGGAGAATCCACACCCTCTCTGGACAATCAGTTCCAGGGCTCTGTCACCCGCACAGGAAATAAGTTCATCCTCACACCCAGGTACAACTTCCTGGGCATCAGTTTCTACCCACTGCCCCTTGGACTATTGCTCGGCACCACCATGCAGAGCTCAGCTCCATCCTCTTGGCAGGTTGGAATACTTGTTACAGATAAACACACGTTTTATCCCCTTCAGATATCTACACACACATTTCACCCAACGATCCACACCGCCGTGTCCAAAGGGAAATTCACTCTTGCAGCAAAACCTTCGCACCATGCCGACTGTCTCTGCTCCCCTCCTATCTCATCCCACCCCATCCGTGCCATTCCCGGGGTGGACGCGGTACCTGCGGGAGGGAGGCGGCGGCGGGGGTGCCGGGGGCGGGATGCGAGATGCAGGGAGCGGCGGGATGCCGGGAGCGGCGGGATGGCCGCTGGCGCTCACCTGGGCGGAAGCGGGAAGCGAGGGGCGATCCCGGCTCACCTGCGGCGCAGGAAGCCGGGGCGGCGCGGCAGGAGAGCCGCCTCCCGAGGGACGGCCGGGACTCGGCCCCTCCCGGCTCCGCGGGGGCAGCGCTGCGGCGGGACACGGGCTCTGGCCGCCGCGGGAAGTGCAGGGTGTGCATTTCACAGCCGAAATTAACTTTTTACTCAATTTCCAGGTGAGCCCGACCCACCAGCCTGCTTATAGATCATAGTTTGGGTGTGTCGTGTGGCTTCAAGACTTCCCCATTGAAGGCAAACCGCGTGTGTAAATATTGTGGAGAAGCTTATTTTTCACTTATTTGCGGCGCATCTCGACATTGAGTGTCCAGACTCAATGATGCGCTGTGATTCTGTGTTTTGAACTCCCTACCGAGGGGCACGTAGAGTCGGCTTGGTGTGAGGGCTCTGTTCCCTTTGGACACGGGTGTAGATCCTTGGGTGAAGTGTGTATAATAATATGGGTATAATAATATTTCTATAATCAGCCTCAGCAGCGCAGCCCCCACCACTTCACAGAAGGGAATGGCAAAAAACCATAGGAAAACTCGGATGGAGTAAAGGGATTGCAAGACTTCCTCCACAGCACCCCAGAATACACCACATCACTGTGGCTTCCAAGCCACAGAACCTTGTCCAGGATGGCAATAACAAAATTTGCCTCCTGCTAGTCACAAAATAGCGAACAGGCACCATTTCAGTTGAAATTAATTATGTGAACTGTGCGTGCTTTCTGAAATCTACATTAATCTGCTTTCTGACTTCCTAAAATTATATGCATGTACACATAAAATAGTGGAATTAAAGTCGATAAATACAGTTTTTATTCTGCTACACAATTTCACGAGCCCATCTGCTGACCTTACACGGCCTCGTTGGTTGCACAGGGTAAGGGCTACAAGAGGTTTGGAAATCAATTTCTCATGAGTTCAGATTGATTTCCCCTCGCTCTGACGCCCGTTTCATTTCACTGAGCAGCAGCAGTTGCACCAGAGCGCACGACACGCTAAGAACACACCACTCCATCCCCCTTCCAAAGGATTCTGAACGCTCAGCTTCCCAGCCCTTACCCTCAGTTTTAATTAATGTGGCGCTCGTGAGAAGTGACAATTTTCCTGACAGTGATGAACAGCGAGTGGTGTATTTATCCATGCGAGGGACGTGCCACAGACAGAAGAGCCGGGCACTTTTCCCATCAGTGCACCTCTGTCTTCATCTCCGAGGGATGAGTTCATCCCAGAGCGCGCTCCGGCTCTGCCCTTTCGCTTCCAGTTGCTGAGAGGAGTATCAATTTTCATTTGCATACTCTGCATGCTGAACTGCAGGCTGCCAATTCAGTTTACGCAAAATCTCCCAAAAAGCTGTTAGATGGCAATATTTCGCATTGCTGGCTGAGCTCTTTGTCAGCCATCCACACGTTTTAAATCCGCGTTTCCACGGATTCTTGGAATTCTGGGACTGGGACAAACCCTTCTTTGGTACTGACAGGCTCCAGACAAGTTACCACGCATCAAAATAATGCCCTGAAAACCCAAAAGACTTCCAGAAGGGATGGGTAAGGATGATCTCTACTATTTCAGAGTTGATTTTCCAGTTTTTTAGGTTAAGTTTTACAGTTTTTAGGTCCCTACTTGTTTTTCAGGAAATGCTTCTTGAGTAGATGTAAACTTGGGACAGTGGTGCTGCCTTTCTTGCGTGTGTTTAAGCCAAAGGACCTCTCCATCTCCTGTAAACACTTAGGGATCCCTTAGCGGTTCATAAGTGGAAAACTGATGTCTTCAAACACTAAAGAAACTTGAAATAACCACAATAAGTAACTGTCATGGTAGTGAGAATACGGAAAAGTTTGTAATCACCACAAAACACCTTGTGAAGAGCAGTGTTGATGAAAAGCTTGCCTGCTCCAGGAATTCAGTATTCATTTAAAAATTGAAATAAAGAGCACTTTTACCAATGAAGTTTCATGTGAAAATAGGGTAAGAATTTCAAATTATTTCTTTAATCTGATTGCTGTGCGTGTGTGCTGGACACAGTGTTAGCACAGCAGGCCTCACTGGATGACAGGAGATGCATCAGTCTGGGTTAAACAAGTTTGGCAGGTGACACCTTTTAACTTATGCTGGGCTTTTTCAACATATTTTTCAAGTACTCAGCAAACTCCAGACACCAGCGGGGACACCCAGAGGTGCAATTTCGCCTGGTGGACCAATGGTACAGCGTGGGTGTTTGGAAGAGCAGGGAGGGTTCACCTCACCTTCCCTCCTCACCCTGCCCCACCGCTCGGTTTCGGGCGAGTTCTGCCCGCGGTGCCAGCACCCGGAGTGGCCCCAGCCCGGCTGTGAGAGCCGCCTCACGGCTCCTCAGGCATCCCTCACCATCTCCACATCGCCCCGGAGTTGTTGGCCCTTACACTCGACATCTTTAGTACGGGCAAACGCGAGTCCGCTGCCGGCGGCCATCTTTACTCGGGGTTCGACCCCGCCCGTCCCAACGCCGGGCTCTGCGAGCGCCATCTTGAGTGAGGGCGCGCTCTGCCCTCTGCGCGGCCTCGCCCGCCATATTTAATGAGGTCACCGCCCGCCACTCAAAAAAACCCCTTAAGCCCCTCAAAAAGCCTAACCCGTACCCTCAGCAAGCCACGAACACCTCGGGATCTCCCTCCGTTTCTCCCTGCAGCCAGCACGGGCTCTCCCCGCGGTGGAGCCGCTCCGCTCCTCCCCGGGTCAGCTGACGGCGGCGGCGGTCCCGTCATGGCCGCCCGGAGCGGCGTGGCTGAGGCGGTGGTCCTGCTTCTGCTCTCGTTCGCAGCCCTGGAGGGAGCAGCGGGGTCGGAGCCGCCGCTCAAGTGCGAGGAGCTGCGGCTGGGGCAATATCCTGAGCGGGCCGGGGTCGGATCGGGGGCGGTTGTTGTGGCGATGGGCCCGGTGTGAGGGGAGGGTACCGCTGGTGGGGAGAGGAAGGGGCAGTGGGGACCGTGAGGTGCCGGGCAGGGCGGGGGGGTCGTGGAAAGCCTCAGGTTGGGAGCCCCAAGGGGATCTCGGCTGGCAGGAGCGGGACAGGGCTCCTCGGGGTGCAGGAATTGAGGACACGGCCTCAAGCTGCGCCAGGGGGTGTTCAGGTTGGACGTCAGGAGGAATTTCTTCACAAAAAGGGTGATTAGACATTGGAAAGGGCTCCCCAGGGATGTGGCGGAGTCCCCATCTCTGGAGGTGTTCCAAGAACGACTGACAGTGACACTCAGTGCTCTGATCTGGGTGACAAGGTGGGGATCAGTCACAGCTTGGACTCGATGGTCTCATAGGGCTTTTCCAACCTGATTATAGGTACTGAGTGTGCACAAATGCATGCTTGGGGTGTCCTTCAAAGGGATTGCCATGGGATGAGAGACCCTGCTCTGCCAGCACTCCACCTTATTTGCAGGAGTGAGACGTGGAGACTTTGCCATTTTATCAGGAAATAGTGTTTCTGTGCCCTGCACAGCTCCGAGGAGCAGGAGGTGTGAGGCTCCTGGCTTTCTGAGGCACCTCTTGCCCTCCCCAGAACATGTTGGTTGATGGCAGATGACAGTTTTTGATGATCAAAAGTGTCAGGAAAGCAAATCTTGGAAAAGCTTCCTTCATCTCCTGCTTTACTTGGCTGTGGGAGTTGCGGCCTCTGGAAGTCAACTCCTGCTCAGTTTGTTCCTACACCAAATTCCTGGCGTTTCATTTTTATGCGTTCGTTGAATTTTGTGTGTTCCCATAGATTAAATTTTCTCAACCAAATGCCTCAATTTCAAGGCACTGTGATATTTAAATAAGGGAACAAGACCAGATGAGGCGTGTGCTACCTTGTTGCCTCCAAATACTGAGGCTGTGGCTGATAAATATTGTAGTTCCTTTAGGTAGTGCTGACTGCAGCACTAATTAAATGTGGGGCTTATGCGATATATTGGTGTATTAAATTGGATTAGCAGATTTGCTGCATGGTAATGTTCTGCTCCTCTTTTGGGGGATGGGTAGGCACCAACATCAAGGTGCATCTTAAATCCTCAGGGTTTAAGGAGGGTGGAATAAATTACTGTTAAACCTGTTGTTGTGTTTGATATGAAAACTGTTTTCCTCAATTACCTGAACATATATGTGTGATGAGCCTAAAATAGACAATAGCACACAAGAACCAATGAATTGCACAAATCACACAGCATATGGTAAGGATTTCTAACTTTTATATTGATTAACTATGTTTTTTCAAGGAAGTGTTCCATTTACACATTTGTGTATCTACTTGATGAGCTTTATAAAAGATGAGATTATTAATATCATTAGTCTGAAAGCCCAAAACACTTCTGTGGATTGGGTGCTTTACTAAAAATGAATAAATACGCTGTCTCTGATTGGTACTTCAGTAAGTGAGGTTTCTGGTAAATCTCTTCAATGTATGTTACACCCTTTAGGCTCTGTCCTGCACTACTGTGATTAAAACAAACCATTCCTGTCATACTGATTTTGCATATAATTATTTAAAAAATTGACATGTAACAGAACAGCCTTCAAAATCTTCTAATTTTTAAGGGTTTTTTTCTTAAGGCAACACAGTGCCTTCCATCATCACCAGGTTTTGGTACATGAGGCTCTATTTTGAAAGCACATTTATTTGATGTTCAGTTCTGACATACTTCAGAGTACAACAGAAACATTCATAAATTGATTACTTAGTTTCCTACCTGTGCTTAACTTCTTTGATGTTCTCAGGCATTGAAAGAAATGGTCTGTGTTTGATAGCACATTCCCTTTGTGTGCACCCCTGTTTTAAAATCATGGAATCACAGAATAGTTTGGGTTGGAAGGGGCCTTAAACCTCATCCAGTGCCACCCCTGCCATGGGCAGGGACACATTCCACTGTCCCAGGCTGCTCCAAGCCCTGTCCAGCCTGGCCTTGGACACTTCCAGTGAGGAGTCCACAAAGTTCACGTGTGTGCCTGTTGTCTTTCATACTTTGCTTCCTATAAGTGCTGAATGATTTTCTTCTGGGATAATAAAGGTTTTCCAAATAATTTCTGACACTGGATATAAATTTGCCCAATGGATCCTTTAAACATTTTTTTTCAATTCTTTCCATCATTTTGACATTGTGTCCCTGACTATAAATGGGCAATCAGTGACCAGAAAGAACACTGCATAGTTTGAGATTGATCATAACTCAAGATTATCAGTTGTTTAATTAATTACCATGTGATTGTATATAATACACTGCACTTCTGAACAGGAGATAAGCTTCAGAGCAGAACAAGTTGCTGAATTAATTAACACTGTTTCTTTTTGAGGCTTTTTTACACACACACACACACACACACACACACACACCAGGTTTTAGATTGTCCTTACAGTATTTGAATTGCTTATTTTTTCAGTATTACCTAAGTAATAAAAAGTTAATTTCTGGATCATGCTTGAAGCACTACAATTTCCAATCACTTTCTGCGATCCCTCACCCATAAAAACAGGAGGTTTCATTCAAAGCATCAAATGTCATTGAATAGAAGATTTGGAGTCTTTGGAGTGACACTGCAGAGAAAACTGTGGCCTTTCCCGTACCAAAATATTTTAATTGTGCTGCGTTTATTCTAATAACAGAAAAAAACTCTTTGCTTAATTTACTTTACAAGAAATAATGTATATTTTTGTAGTTGCCTTATATTAGGAACATTGTTCAGTAGCATTGTGGAATGGTTTGGGTTGGAAGGGACTTTTAGGATCATCTCATTTCACCCCCTGCCATGGGCAGGGACACCTCCCACTATCCCAGGCTGCTCCAAGCCCTGTCCATCCTGGCCTTGGACACTTCTAGGGATGAAGTATAAAATCCATGTAAGATTTTATAGCAGTTCAGTCCACACAGAACTCAAATTTTATTTTTTGTCCCTATGCAGTACAGATAGGCATTAAAAAAATCTATCTTTTGCCTGTGTGCATTACTGGAAAATCTGGAAAGAATGTTAAACCTGGTTTTCAGTTTTGTTGGAATTAACTAACAGGACTCACAAGTACTGAATGCTGATAGATAGTGGGTAAAGGACTGAAATATTTTCCTTTTAAAACAACAGACTACAGCATTGGAGAGTGACTAATATTCTGGTAATATATTGCAAACTTTAGCAGGTGTGACTTTCAGCTGTGATTTCCACTTTGATTCCCCTAAGAATCAAGGATAATGGAATAATTTGGATAGAAAGACCCCTCAGGAAGTTGCATAGTCCAACCTCCTGCTCAAAGCAGTGTTGGCACAGAATTCCAACCAGGTTGCTCAGGGTTTTGTGCAGTCAGACCTTGAAAACCTCATGGGATGGTGATGGCATGACTTCTCTGGGCAACTTGTTCCTATATTTGACTGTTCTTGTGATGAAAATGTTTTCTGTATGTTAGCTTCAGATTTCTCATTGACTCATATTGAAGCCAGAGTGGAAATTAAAACAGAATTGTGGCAGCAATTAGGCTTGTATACTTTGCTTAAAATGTAGCAAGGAAAAACTACAAGTTAGTGGTGGGACTGGCTAAAAAAATATTTTTAAACAAGTAATTGTGTGTGAACTGTGTTTTGTATCAAGACTGTTGCACAGTAGAACTTAATTTGTTTCACTTGTGTGTTGTCAGAAAACTGCTCTGAGTGTCAGTTACCACTTAATATCAAATAACTTTCTATCCTCAGTTCAATGTCTGCCAGCACCAAATATTACTTGCAGAGATCACCTTGGCATAGAGAAAGTCTTCACAGGACATGAAGTTGGATTTTACAAGCCTATTGAGTGTCGCAATGTGTGAGTACTCCTTGGTTTTGAAAAACTGAAGTTTGTCCAAAATTGTATGATGTGTTGGCAGAAGGAAAATGGAAGTAAAACAGAACCATGCACATTTTTCCCAGTAGTTATTCCTCTAATAAACACTATCAGGATGCAACACAGGGTCATGGCAAGGGTTGGGTTGGGAGGGACCTTAAAGCTCATCCCATTCTGTCCCCCTGCCGTGGCCAGGGACATCTTCCACTAGACCAGATTGCTCCAAATGTGCACATTCATAGGGAAATCTGTCTGTCTGTACTTTTTTTTGTTGTTTAGTTATGCTTGTGTCTTTGCTTTACCTTATTCCTTTACCTTTGCTTTACTTCATACTTCGGCAAAATTTTACTCCAAATGCCGAGGCCACATTTCACATGTGCTTAAAATCAGCACAGTTACTGGAAGGAGCTGTTGGGGACACCCTCCATCCCCTTCCCTGACAGACCCCAGGACATCAGGGAGCTGCCCTGGGTTTGAGCTGCCTTGGATCAGTTCCCCAGTTTGAGTCACAGTACAGTGGCTTCAAGTGCTCGTGCCAGTGCAGGGATGAGGGTGACTCAAGGATAAAACAGACAGGACAAAGGAGGGCTGGACAGGGCTGTGCTGCTCAGTGCTTCATGCCAGTTTAAAGCTGCAGCTGAAGTTCTATTATGCATGAATTTTAGGGGAGCTTCAGGATCTCTGCACTTCCCCCCAAAATCTATAAGAGAAACTGTTATCTGTTTTGAAACAACTTTTCTATTTAATCCAATCCATCGTGTCTTTTAAGTGCCTGTTTCTGGTACATGAATGATGGACCTCATTTTTCTAAAGCACATTTCAAGTGATGGAGAGCTCTGGATACCAATAAATGTTCCAAATGGCCAGTGCTAATGATCAGCCAGCACCTGTCACTACCATTTGTTTCCTCTTTTTCTGGAATTCACACTGGAACCTTTCTCTTTTGTCCTACTGGAATCCTTGGAAATAAAAACTCCAGTGATACTGGGTACTCCCTTTCACTCTAGTGGGCGAATAACTCTGATGTGCTGCTTGCTACTCAGTAATTTGCCTAACTCAGAAGTACAGCTCTGCCTCTTAGTTTCATAAATATTTTCTCTGTATTTAGTCTTCTCAGCAGTCAAAGCTCAGCAAACTGAAGAAAACATATTATTACATCTAATCAAATTTAAATGCCAGCAAGTAGACGTCAGTCACATTTTTGTCCAGAAACAATTGTGTTTCAGTCCCATCTGTGATGGGGGCTGAGGAAAAGATGAGCTATACTAGTTTAATGAAATTGCTTCCTCTTTAGAATAGATGGTAATTCTTATGTTTGGAGGTTTTTGGTATACTATATTTTCAGTTTAATGTATTTTCTAGAAACACTTTTTAAAGGTAGCTTTCCTTTACATTTATTTATTAATATCCAGGTCTGTAGGCAGAGAAATATCAACCTTACAGTATCTGTTACCTGATCATGACTATTATTTTTAATGAATAATCAATGATTACACTGCCAAAAGAACTTGCTGTGACTTTTCTAGTCCCACAACTAGAATGGCAGAAAGAGAAAAGAACCCTTTTTGCACTGAAAATTCCAGTAAAATACAACTGTGAACGTAGATAGAATTACACAAAATGTCCTTCACAATGTCCTAAAACCAGTAAAAAATGGCATCAGGATTAATATCACCATCCTTCATCTGTGCACTTATTTAAAAAGTGGTCCAGTCACTGATAGACCTTTTATGAGGCACTTTGAATGTTACCTAAGTGTTAGAAATATTGTTTTAAGTAGGAGTCTCGAGCTTACTATTACAACAATAGCCCTGCCTTTTCTACTGCTTTTTGGAGGTTTTCCATAGTCTTACTGAGTTTTTGTAGAAACTGTAACTGTAGAAATAATAGCACATAATATCATTTAGTCAAAAAATAATTTGAGAATGCATCTTCCCGTGGCAGGATTGTCCCAGCATGGAGTCAGCAGGTGAATCTCCATCCCCAGTTTTGTGAAGGACAAATCAGCAAGTAGTCCTTAGCCAAAACTGTAATTTAGTTTTGGCTAAGTTCTGGGATCCAGTTATTTTAGAGAAAGACCAGGAGATGTTACATTGTATGTGAGTGGGTGTGTTCAAGTTCAGTTACCCTAGTAATAATTCATGGAAAAACTTGTAAGGTTGTTCCAACAAAGAAGTACTGGGAGTCAAGAGTGCTTAGATTTGGCTTTAATCTGATGATTTGGGGGTAGATCTTATTTTTTGGCCAAATTCTATCCCCCAGATTGGCATCTGTCATAGATTTTGTTTAATATATGCAGGCCCTGATGCTGCAGAGCTGAAATGTCCATTTTCAAGTGTTGCCATTCCAGGGAAGAAGGCCATGGAATGATTCTCTGTGAAATTCATGGGGTTCAGTGTGGACAGGCCCTCGAGCAGAGCCAGGAGATTCTGAAAGAGCAACCTAGAGCAGCACCTGCTCTTGTCAACTGCTGTGGAAGAGCTAGAAGGAAAAGTTTTTACCATAGCAGCTGGAAGAAATGCATGCAGAAAAAAATAAAGGTTGGATGAGGCTGAGGAGCAAGAGAAAATCAAAAGAGGAACTGACAAGAAATTGCATCTTTTACCCAATTGTAGAAATTCCTTCAGATGCTCGGGATGTGTCATTTTCCTATCCATTGGTTTACTCTTGGTGCATGTGTTTATCTGAAGGAGTAACGCAAAGAAAACACCAGAGTGGATGCAGCCTTGTTTGTCACAGTGTTCTCATGCTTCCCCTTCATACTGGATTTTTTCTGCCCATCAGTTTGATGTTGATGAGGTTGCAGAAACTGTTGTGCTTTCAGAAGCATCTCAGTGCATAGGCAAGGGCTCAGTTTATTACTAGTTGTGATCCAGAGCAAAATTAAACCGTGTTCCCAGTTTTTATGTAACAGCTTTTTTTATGCTTTAGTGTCCTTGGAGGGCTGTTGACACTTTGTAGTTGATAAACAGTTTCCAACAGTTTACCTCAAGTTTTAAATAAACCCATTAGTGTTCTTTACAGTGGAAACAAGACAGTTCTAAAGATGATAATTTACGTTACATTAGGTTCCAGGAATGCCCTGTGTGTTCCTTGTTGCTAATAAACACCAAGTAAAAAATACTGAGGTAAGAGTCAGGGTTTAATCACTTAATGTTACCATTAGGTTTTAAAGTCAGTAAATTTAGATAATAAGCAAAAAAAGGTAGGTCTTTACTTGGCATTGAAAATGCTTAATAAAAGTGCTTGGACTTTTGTCAGCTACTGTCTTTTTGAGACTGTTTTATTCAACTGTCAACCAAGAGTTTAATTTAGGCCTATTAAATAATTGCTGGCACATAGTAGTGCACGTATCAAAACAGTGAATTATTGAATATTTTTCAGTTCTAATTACATTTGGGTTTGCTGTTCAGGAGCTCGCTGTTCGCCGAGGCAGCGATTCCAGCATTGAGAGCAATATGTTTGTAGCTCCCTTATTAGTGCAAAGTTCTCCAGCAGGGACTGCACTAACAGGTGGTTTGGTGGCTGCATCACTCCAGCTGTTGGCAAGAATGGTTCCAATTAGGATAAATCTGAAAAAATCTGTTCTATCTGTTTATTTTGTATGACTAACCATGGGAAGCTTAACTTGAGAGTGCCTCTCTATCCTTGTGCATCTTTGTACTGTCAACAGTTCTTTTCATTGTGACTTTGTGCCATTTACAGTGTAATGAGTGAATCCATGAGTTACTCTTTTTGTTGAATCCTTCCTGCAGCTTCTTCAGCCGGTGGCCATGGTTCATTTCTCCTTCAGATCTCGTGGCAATTACTGTCTCTGCTGACATCTCACCTGCCTGTTCCTCTCCATTTGGCTGCGTGTGAGACTAATGCTTGCAGACAGTATTCACACACCTCCTGCCTTCCTGGGCTTGTCTCAGTAGGGCTGAACTGTTAGGAAGTGCTCTGTGAAGCTGGGGATGGATCAGCAACTGAATTATGTCTTGACAAGAAATCATCATTTAGTTTCAGAATAATCTGTATTCTGCAAGAGTACACTTGAGTTGCAGCAGCTGAGGTTCCTTTATGGAGGATGCCTTCCCAGTTTGAAAGCTGAACATTATCAATTCTGTGGCCGTTAATTGAAGATAAATAACAAGTCTGTTGTGTTTTTTTTTAAACTGGAGCAGCAGGAAAATGAGTCACTACTTGAACAGTCAAAAGTATGAGTGGATATATTTTGCAGTCATTATCTACATTGCTTGTTTCTTTTGGCAGAAATGGATACTCCTACAAAGTGGCAGTGGCTCTGTCCTTATTTCTTGGATGGTTGGGAGCAGATAGATTTTATCTAGGATATCCTGCATTAGGTAAGGTTATTCCTTGATTTGCTCTTTGAGGTAAATCTTATTCTTATGACTGTCTTGTATGTGTATACTCATATTTTGAGTAATGAAGGCTGACAGTCACAGTTTTAATATTTAAAACTATAATCCTTACTTCATGGTCAAGTGAGATAAAATGCTGCATTATCTTCAGCCTGCTCTTCTGTTGGAGTGGTGACAAATGGAGATGTAGTGTCCAGCAGATAAAATCCTAATAAGCAAACATAGTTATTGCTACTCAGAGTTTTGCTTTGCATTGATATTTTACCCCACAGCATTTTTTGTGGGGCACTGGAGCAGAAGTGGCTTTGCCTCACGTGCCAGCCTGAAATGAGACTTGACTTCACCAGAAAAAAAGTGGAGAAATTTTACAGTAAACCTGGTGTTTTGAGAGATGGAAATTATTCTGGCAAATGCACACCCTCAGAATAACTCATGGTAATAATAACTATTCTGCAGAAGCTGGGACTTAAAATAAAACCTCTCTCTGGTTTTTAGGACCTCATTCCCAGGATGATGGTGCTACTGGCTTTTAAGTAATGGAAATACCTTATTATGACAGAACTTTCACTGGCCTTGTTTCTGAGCTGGACAAAGGGAGTGAATTTAAGTATAGATAGAATGGAGCAATGATGTGGAAAAAGCTGTATGTGTTGCTGTCACTTCAGCCAGAAATTTTGAGTTTCTGCCCATTAAATGCCAACTCTTTTTAATGACATTATCTGTCCTTCTCTATAATCTTGATTAGCATCCGTGTCTTTTATCCCTGAGATTCTATAATCAGCATTTTCTTTGTCTATCTGTGTCGCAAAAAGATACATTTTTGAAAGCAGTCAATAAGGTGCATTATTTAGTTGTACCACTGGATTTGGAATAATAACTTGCAGTATTTTTTTTTACTATATTGGGGTAATATAGATTCATAAATCCTTAATTATTTTGTAGAAGTTCTTTATGGCTAATACTTCAACCCTACTGGATTATACTGTAACCTATAGCCAAAGTTAATATTTAAAATTAAACTCTTCCAAAGCCAGATTTTCAATCTTTTGAAAGGTAAAGAAGGCAAAAGTGAATAGGTAAGGGTAGGAAAGAATAAAAATCAACCTATTGGATTCCTTTTCAGTGGCTGATTAGGAATTTCTTAGGTCATCTGTGCCTTGGCAAAAAATGGTTAAGGAAGATTAATAGCATTGAAATATTTTTTGCAAGTGTAATGAAGACTGTAAATGCTCTTTGGTTTATTTTTTTCCCTTTTCTTTTGTTTAAAGAGCACACAAATACAAACAAGCTATTGAGTATGAAGATATCAGGAAGGCAGCCTCTTCCTCTCCCACACACTGTGAACCAAACCAAGAGTTATTACTGTAGAACAACACTATTTTTTCTCTCTGTGCTTTAGAGCAGTTTATTTTCTCAGTGTGGTCTGCTTGTAGGGAGGGAAGTGAGGAGGAAGAAAAAAAACCAACTTTACCCTGCACTCCAGAAATAAATGCCAGGTTCAGAAACAGTTCTCCTCCATCCAGTTCCTTAAGTAAAGTGTACCTGCAGCAGTGGTAAGAAATCTGCTGGGTTCCTAAAATCCCAGCTGACATGTTCCAGGGGCAGGGTAATCTTTGCTGGATCAGGTTGTGCAGAGCTCCATCCAACCTGGACACTTCCAGGGATCCAGGGGCAGCCACAGCTTCTCTGGGCACCTGTGCCAGGGCCTCACAGGGAAGGATGCACATGGACTTTCCTTCCATGAGAGACAAATCCAGGCTCTTCCTGCAGTGTGGGTGCTGTTCCTCCCCTCTGTCCCATATGCAGCCCCATAAACAGCCCTGGGGGAGAGGAGGTGCTTTGGAGAAAGGGGATGAACCAAAGTCTTTCCCTGAAATAATACTCATAATATATATAGTTCTCTCTGGATTACATTCATTGTTCAAGAAACTAGTGATACTAAAAAAAAAAAAGGTGAGGCAGCATCTTTTTTCTGAAGGTGTTTTGCAAATGAAGTCTGCCCTGCAGGACAACTTCCAGTAAAACATTCATCTGTCAGTTGCTTTTCCCATATATTTTCTATTAATCTTTCATTTATTTGTGTAAAAAAACCCATTTTTGAATACCAGTTAAAAGTAAGTGTTTATATATATTTTTACATATATTCCAAAGAAATTAATATTTCAGCAAAAATATAAAAACTATACAAAGGAATGTTTTCCAAAGTTGCATGTTCTGAAAATCAAATCAGTGTGTGCTGCAACTCATGAGTTGGTAGAATGTCTCTATTCATAAGTAAATTTTGCAGCTCAAATTGGGATTTTTCTGTCTGTGCCTCAGTGAAAGGAATATTTCAGTAACCTGGTTATCAACCTTTGCCTTTCCTTGTTTAAGAATATTTAGATGTTAAAAAAAATAAATTGTTAATATTTAAAATCTTTAAAGTGTGTTCAGGATGTAGAAATATGAATATGTGGTTTGTTTTTTTCCCTAATAATTAAAGAACTTTAACTTTAGATCTGCTTCTAGATATATGTATATATATAAACACATTTTATGGGATGAGGGGAGAGTTTGGATGTGATTGCCACCAGTGATTAAATCCCTGTGATTGCTTAAAACTATATTAAATTTAACTTTTCATTTTTAGGTTTGTTAAAGTTCTGCACTGTAGGGTTTTGTGGAATTGGGAGCCTAATTGATTTCATACTTATTTCAATGCAGGTAAGTCAAGGCTTTCAAAACAAAATGCAAATCTGTTTTTAAAACTTTGATTTGATCACTAACACTTTGTCAACATTTTGGCCTTAAGAACCATTGGATATTGAAAAATCAAGGCATTTATTTTGGCTCTGTTTGTAGATTGATGCTGTAGGATATAGACACAAAATATCAATATATTTGCTGTTGGAATTAAAACTTAGATTAGCCATCTATAAATAGTTACAATGAATAGCTTGGACGCTATAGCACCATAAATTCAAGTGGTCAGAACCCCTTTATGTGAGGCAGAATGTCAGACTCAGCATGGGATATCCTGCTGTTCCCAGAATCCTCGAGTTCTGTGTTTGCCTGTGCTTTCTGCTGATAAAAGAAGACATTGCCACTTCCATTTTCCACCTCTCCTCCAAATTCAAGTCCCACATCAGCTGAGAGCTGTGACTGAGGGATTCAGGAGGGTTAAATCCCCAGCTGGAGTGACATCTTGTGACATCATGAAATTGCCAAATTGTTTTATTCAACAGCGCAGCCATTTAGCATGAATTGCAAATCAGCTGTGATGAACTCAAAATCCATTGTGGATATGGCAGTTGTTTCTATGGGTTTGTAGGAAAATATTTTAAAAGTGTGCACTTTGTATCTGTCTTTTGTGTGCATTCTCAAATTCCTTCTCTGCTGTCGCAGTGATCTTGCCTCAGAGCACTTACAGATCCAGTTGAGAGTATCTTTCATCTCTCCTTGTTGATCTCCCTGGTGATTCCACATCAATTTAGCACTTCCAGAACAAAAGCTCCATGATCTTTCCTCCTCCTCTTCATTCCTTACCTGTTCAGTATTTCAAAGACACTTGTCATCAGCCTAATTCTCTGCTGCCGACCCTCCTTTGTTCAAGAAAAGTGATTTGGAGCCCACTCATTTGTTAGGCTGGTTTTGTGCCTCAAATCCTCACCGGATTAGCAGAGTCCCAGTGCCTGGCTGTGTAATTTGGTTGATTAGAAGCCCAGGGGAAATGTTCCTTCTGAGACAGCACTCGCTAAAACAGTTAAACTGCAGCATAACTTCAAAATAAATCTAGTTTCTGTTTGACTAATTAAGCATGACTAATTTTATGATGGGAAAATTAGCAGTAATTGAGACATTAGCACAAAGTATATATTTCACTTCATATTGAAAAGTCTTGCTTCTTTTTTTCTGTTGCAGATCGTTGGCCCTTCCGATGGCTCCAGTTACATCATCGACTATTACGGGGCCAGGCTGACCCGGCTCACCATCACCAATGCAACCTTCAGGAAAATGCAGACCTATCCCTAATATCCCTAACTCTGGCAGGGAGTGCCACAAATCCATAGGTGCAGCTTGTTTTTACAGCTGGATCCAGTTGTCCACTGGAATTGCTGAGGATTTAATGATCACACCTCATCAGGACGGAATATTAAATGCTTGGTGAACAAAGATGATAAAATGTGAAAGTTCCTCATGTGAACAAGTTTACCTCAAAGGTGGAACTTTGGGACTGCTGTGCTGCTGGGAGCAGACCATTTGTTGCTCAGTTACATCATCTGTGTGCAGACTGCTGCAATTTGCACAGATATGTCTGTATCATTTAGAATGTTACAGAGAGCTGCAGAGAGAGATGTTCCTAATAAATATGCTGATATTTATTTCATTGAAATTGATAAGAGTTTTAGCGTGGATGGGCCAGGATTACACTTGGGAGTCTATCCATGTGGCAGTTTGGAAATTAACTTAAGCATCTCCAACCACACAAACTGTCTTTTTTTCCCATCCTGTTAAAACCCCAAGAGCCCTAAATCTTAGGCTGGTGTAGCCTGTGAAATTCTGTTAATTGAAACAATTATTTCTTTAAATTTTGGTCAAGTGCTGATCAACAGTAGAAATATGGATGCATGAAAAATAGAACTGTAGATGACACATCACAAAAAAGGAGGGTGGATGTTGGGGTGCCCTGACCTTAGAAAAGGAAATAAATTTTCTGCTTATTTTGAATTTTCTTTTCCTCTCTTACAACCATCCATAGTGAAACAAATACCTTTTTTTTTTCCCCTGAAAATAAATTAGTATGGGTGTTTTACAACTACAGAGTGTCAAAAGAGTGAATTCTTTGTACTACTAAAGCCCTGAAAAAGGCTCTTCATTTTGGGTCAGTTGTGTTTCAGTGCAGTAAATTCAGTGTCTTTCAAAGCTGTTTGACCAAAGTCTTTTGGACAACCAGGATTTCAATGGATGTTCCTTTCAGGAAAAATATGTACACACAGACAGAAGACATGTCAACAAAATCTTCATGGTATTTGACCAATTTTAGGCATTCTCTTCACCTTCTAATGAAAACTGGCATTAACTGAGGGAGAAACCCATGCCGTAGAAGCTTCAGTGTAAATATTTTGTTTTTACAAAAAAAATTGGGATTTTGTTTTGTTTTGTTTTTCAAGTGAAACTTTCAACCTGTCATTAACACATCCACAAACTGTATTTTTAAGGGAATTCCCAAAAATGAGACTCCTAACTAGATTTATGAAAGCACAGTATGTGGGGTTTGGGCTCTTTTTAACCCACATTAAGCCTAGTGCATAGAAAGCTTTGTAAAGAAATCCTGGTTTTGCCCCCAAATCAGCATAACCTGACATGTCACATAATAAACCACAAGGAATACTTTGTGCTTTAACGTTAATTCTTCACGCAAGAAAGATGTGGTTTTGGAATCCTTCCTACCATGCATTTTCCTTGTGGGTTCAAAGAGACAAGAACACTCTGTCAGCTCTGTTCCCTTGCCTGATATTTGTTCTGTCTCCCTTTGCTCTCTCTCTCACTGAATGCTCTTTGTGCTCATCAGTTTTGTTCCCTGGAATACTTTGAGAAACAGACAGGAAGTGGATGGAAAATAGATGTTTGAATCAAATAAAATCTCCTGCCTAAGATCATCCTGTGACTTGTCTGCCCTTTGTTTTTCCAGCCCTGAAGCTGATAATGAAGCTGTGAAAATAGGAAGATGTCATGAGTGTTATAATAAAAAAATAGCCTAGGGTGACTTATCACACAAGATTCCATTCTAAAATGTGTCTCCAGGTGTACAAGTAGCAGAGGGCTTGACTTGGTGATTTCAGCAACCCAGGTTGTGCTTCGTTATCTGTAAAAAATTCCAGGAGCTGTTTTTTGTGAATCAGTTGAAAATTTCAGTTCTGAGGTCCATGAGATTGTTAATCCCAGAAGCCAAGCAGGCAGCAGAAAGCAAAAGCTGCTGGTCCGAAATGCAGTGTTTCTGTAGGAAGAGGTGTTGGCCAGTCCAGGAAATCAGAGCTGCTGTGGGATCCTTCCTTGCTGTGGGATCCTTCCCTGCTGTGGGATCCTTCCTTGCTGTGGGATCCTTCCTTGCTGTGGGATCCTTCCCTGCTGTGGGATCCTTCCCTGCTGCAGATCCTTCCCTGCTGCAGATCCTTCCCTGCCAGAGCCCAGTTGGGATCCAGAGCTGCTCACACTGGGGCTGTCCTGCTCTGCCACCGCAGCCAGGACACAGCCATGGGTGACTTCCTCTCAGCAGGGATTCCCCATGAGCCTCTGTCTTGTCCTGACAGCTTCCCACCTCAGCCACAACCCTCTCCTATGTCTGGGAAGCCTCAGAGTTGTGAACAAGTGCCACAGATTGCTCAGCCTTTGGGAATTTCATGGGCTGCTGCCGGGATGGTGTTCTCTATATGAACACACAATAAATGTTAATATATGTATAATATATTTTTATCTGCTCGTTTAGCTGCACAGCTGAAGTGGAGAGAGGGTTAACTGAGCAAGCAGATAACGCTGCAGGGCCAGGAGACAGTTAGTGAGGTCTTTGTTTTCATCTTGTAATTGTCAGATATGGCATGTTTACCATAAGGGCTGTGAAAAGTGTGATGCAAGATGTAAAGCTGTCCCACTGTGTTAATAATGAATTGGCTGCAGTAATATTTATCAAAATGTCTGTCCAATGATGATTTTTTGTGTTGCTGCCTGCTTTAGCTTTCTCCTGTCAATCAAGTTGTCCATCCCAGTCTTTCTGTAGTTCTGATTGCACTGGAATAATCTTCTCTCAGGGTTGTTTTCCCCAAAACAGTCGCAAAGCAATGAAAATAATTAGACAATGTACTATGTTGTCCTCCTGCCTCGTTCCCAGATAAAATGATATCTGCTGGCCTTGCAGATAGTCAGGAATCCTTTCAACATTCCAACTAGGCAGAGAAGTATTATTCTGTATCTGTAAAACTAAAAAACATAAACAGTAATGGCCAGAGTTTGAGGTGCCCAGCCTTTAAAAACTCAGATAAAACTGTTCACTGAAGATGCTTCAGATTCAGGCCAGGCATTTAACCCAGATCTTCCCAAACTACTGGTACAGTTCAATCATTTAAAAAATTACTCTGCAAGTTGTCCTATTTCCCCTCTTTTTTTTTTTTTTTAAAATGACCAATTTAAGATTCTCTGCAATGTGCTTGACCATGACCTGAAGGAGCTGTAGTGGGGAGAAACATCCAGTTTTGGGCACTCCACATTTGGTCCCACAGTGGCAAAGTGGTGGCACTTCAGTGTGTGCTGACTGCACTAATAAGTGACTCTGGGTACACTCCTTCAGCTACTTCACCTGTGCATCTCTCTCTGTGTCTAGAGCTCTTTTTCATAGAGGTCTTTTAGAACAAACTGGTTATTCCTCCTGGGATTGAAACCACAACTCTGCTACAGCAACTTCCTGTGACAGCATTTTGTTATCCCACCGCTTCCCTCTCCACCACCACCCACCAATTATTACATGAAGATATCACTGCTGCTTTCAGGACCTGATAACACCTTGAATGTTAGCTTTTACTCTGTTTCCAAAGATGTATTCCTGTACTTCTGCCAGTAAAACTTCTCAGCTCCACAGGAAAGTCTTTGTGTTTGAAATGCTCCCTTAGAATTTTTTTTTTTGGAGAACAGCTGTTGTCACCCCATCAAGGATTGTTTCCTTTGTTCCTCAGGAGTATATTCAGTTATATTTGCTTACACAGCTCTGTCTATTCAGTCTGCTCCCATCTCCTCTCAGTGTTTTTGAGGGGTTTTTTAATGTTTAGATTCATTAGGTGTTTAGGCCATCTCTGCACTGCTGCTTGCTCTGCACTTTTCAAACCTGTTTCCTCCTGAAAGTGATGTTAAATACAATAAAGTTGCATTTCCATTGCCTCACAGGACGGTTGCTAATTGTGTGATTGCTGATTATTTCACTGATGCATCATACAGACTTTCAAGCTCAGTGTCATCTCTAACTACTGTGCCATTTTCATTATTATAAGTGGTCACTGTGGCTTCTTTTAAAAATGCACCATTTAAATTCATTTAAATTATGCTCTCTAACCAGCTACCTTGTTCTGGGTTCAGCATCAGAGTCTGCCAAAAAAGTGAAATAAAAGAGATTGTTCTGTTTGCATCTTCTGCCTGAATCCGAGGAGAAAAAATAGCTTAACTTTAGGCATATGCTTAAGTGTTTTGCTAGACTGAAATATGATCAAGACTCTTCCCACTTTCTTCCTCTCAATCCATCTGTGATACCCAGAGAATCTTCCTAATCTCTGGGAATTATAAGAGAAAATCACATTCTGCAGGGGAACCTCAGCACTGACAGTGTGAATGGCTACTGCTGCTTAATACACTTCTGTGGCATCCCATGCAGCCCAACTTTTTGCCACCTTAAAACTGTTTTTTGTTGCTTTTTCTCCAGACATCAGCTCCCTTTGGACATCCTGCCCCAATCCTTCAAGTTCTTCCAGGAGGAGGTGGACTCTGAGAGCTGCATCACTCATGTAGAAACGTCACGGCGGCAGATCAGGGATTCTGTGATAAACCCGAGCAGAGACCCTTTGTGGGGCAGGAGTGATGGCAGGGAGAGGCTGCTGTGGGCTCCGGATTCTGCGGGAAGCGTCTGAAACTCAACCCCGCGTTGTCTCTGTGCCTTCTGCTTCCTGAAGGTGGAGCCAAACCCCCTATCACATCCCCAAATCTTCCCGAGCTGCTCTTTATCGCAGCGCACACTTAGCGCGCCGCTATTTTTCCTTGCGCAACACAGCGAACTGGAGAGTGGCTGCGAGGATTCTGCCTGGCCAAGATGCGTTTTGCACCGTGGATCTGAGACTGCAGCAAAGGGAAAGAAATCCAAGGAGAAAAAGGACACTCTCAATGCTGTTTGCGCTGTGTCTGGTGGAGATCTAGTTCCCAACATTCCCAACAAAATAAAGTATTTAAAAAAAAAATACTGTCTCAGATACCAGCTCCTTGCTATTCCCGGGATTTCTGATTGTAACTCTTTGTGCTTCATAAAAATCTCGGCCATCCACGTGCTCCAATAACTCTCCATGATCCATTTGAATGGCTGCTTTCAGGACTGCAGTGCTCTCCGAGCAGCACATTCCTCGGGCTCTGCAGATGCATATGACACAGCAGAATTTTAGGCAGTATAAGAATTATAAAGCTCAGTTTCCATTACTGTAATTGCTATATAAATCCTACCTTAGAACAGGCCTATTTAACCTTGGTTTGAGCTGAGACTTGGTCCAAGTCTGATTAAGTTGAGCACCAAATTATTTTTCCTTTTTTTTTTCCTCCCTTTTTTTTTCTCTGCAGTATCATAACTTAGTGGGCAGTGCAGCGGGGAGGGAGATGGGATCCAGAGCATCCTCTGCTCCCTGTCCTGCCGGGGGGGGCTGCAGTCAGGAAATCCCTGTCCCCAGCCAACAGCAGGACAAACTGAGCTTTGCATTTTGTTCCCTGGGAGAAGCACCATTTCTCCCCTTGGAACCTGTGGCTGCTGCTCGTGCACAGCTGTGCTCAGAGCAGGTGTGTGAGACGTCTCCAAGTGTTGGGGTGAACCTTCAGAACCTGCCCTCTCTGGGGGATGGAGCAGGAATTCCCAGCTTTTATGTCACTTGCCACCACCTCGATGACAACTGGGTGCCCTGTGGTTCCCCCTCGGGGCACTGAGGTATCTGGGGCTGCCTTTGGGTCAACACATTCAAAATTTATGATAGGACAAGGAGCAGTGGAGTCAAAGTGAAAGAGGGGAAATTTAGGTTTTAGAGATACACAATAAATTGTTCCCCGTGAGGGTGGGGAGGCCCTGGCAGAGGGTGCCCAGAGAAGCTGTGGCTGCCCCTGGATCCCTGGAAGTGTTCAAGGCCAGGCTGGAGCAGCCTGGGATTGTGGAAGGTGTCCCTGCCATGGCAGGGATGGTACTGGATGAGCCTTAAGATCCTTCCAACCCAAACCAGTCTGTGATTCTGTGATTCAAAAACTGAGGAAAAAGTTGTCAGGACCATAATCAGAGGCTGGTGATGTCCTGCTTCAGTGCTGGAGAATGCCAGACTCCCTTTTAGGCCAAGGAGCAGCTTTGGTGTGGACAGCCGCAACTTGCTCCAAAGAAACTCTGGCACAGCATTTCCCGTGCCATAAACCTGCTCTGCAGTGGGTGCTTTGCCCCTGAGTCAGTAAAGCCATAGAAATGTATTTTTTAATGTATTCTGTTTCCTTTACAGGTTCTTCTTCAAAGTTCTTTGAATTTCCCATGGGGAAAATACAGCAGGAGCATGTAAGAGAACACTGAGAACTGAAAAACTGAGTGTTCACCTTGAGCTGGACAAGACTGCCCTCCATGAGGATTGTGCTGGCAAAGGCAGAGACCTGGGGAATGCAGAGGTGGGGGGCAATTTTTAGGGCTTTCATTCCAGGGTCCCATTGATTATAACCCTATTAAGAGGCTGATGCATGTGACTTTTAAGTTATTTTGTTAACTAAGTGTAGGCAATGGATGTGTCATGCTAGCAACCATAATTGCTGGTGTGTCTAACACAGTATGTAAGTACAGTAGAGTGAATTTAAAAGGTTGTGGTAATCTAAGAATGTTAAAAGGGGAATGTGTGCCTGAGGGGCGTGGGGGCTGGGGAGAAAAACGACTTACTTGACATTCACTGTCTTCCTCCCAGCTCCTTTGCTAAAGTAGGAACAGAATCGGAACAAAAAAATGTTTGTTTTACAGCTGTACCAAGTTACGGCGTGGACTCGTGCTCCCCCCCTCCTCTCCCACTTGCATCAAGTACATCCTGTACTTTTGGCAACATGTTGACTGGATATTTAAAAGCTGTGAACTGTTCTGAAAGTTTCACATACTGGGTTATGGGCCATGTGTGTTTGATCAAAATTCAATTACTGCACTGTACCATGCTTGGAAACCTATCATCCCAAGTTATGAAGTATGACGAAATAGGCTAATCTAATTGGTTCAGTATGGGAGCAGTATCAACCAAGCTTGTTATGATAAATAGCTTCCTGTGTTAAAGGTTCTCTAGAGCTTAAGTATCTTGGCTCACCTCCCTCTACAAAATAAGAATAGTGTTCCCTGGGAACAGTTACATCACTGTCCCTCTCCTACATTCACAATTAAAGGTTTGTGGGTTTTTTTCCTCTTGCTGTTCCTCAAGCAGATAAACCGTGGACATCTCCTGCATTCCCCACTTCCATCCCCTCCCCATTTCCTCAGGTTAGGCTGTGTGGTGCTAACCCTGTTCCTCAGGGCTGGAACACACTGGAAGTGTTCAAAGCCAGGCTGGAAAGGGCTCTGAGCAACCTGGTCTAATGGAAGGTATCCCTGCCTATGGAAAGGGGTGGGAAGAGATGAGCTTTGAGGTTCCTTCCAACCCAAACCATTCCATGATTCTAGGATTCTAAATGAAGCTTGACCAGGATGCTAAAATCCACCCTGGGGCTGCTGTGTCAGTACATGAGAGGAGTCTGCTTGCACAAAGATCTGGAATTTCTGATGTAAAAAACGTGGAAAAACTTTAATCTTTATGAGCATCCAATAAAAGAACTTCTGTTCGGTGAATTCCAAACCTATGGATGTGCAATTATCTTCTTAAGCCCCAAAGTTTAGGTCATCAGTAGTTAAACAGAAATCCAGGGTGCAAGTGCTGGATTATGACTAGGGAAGGACTATGTTCTAAGCCTGGATTTGTAGTCACTAAATTTGGCACTAAGACAGTGAGCTGTGTCCCATGAGATGATACTGGCTTCGTGATTTTATCTGGTCCATCTTTGGCAAGAAGTGCTTAGCTTGGATTTTGATGTCACAGTAATAGACAGTGTCAAGGGGGGGAAAAAAAACCACATGGAAAAGTGGCTCCTTATGCTCCTGTGATTCAAGTTTTTCCTTTCTTGAACCGCCCCCTTCACATGCCTCCTAACTCAGAAAGCCCCTTCAGGCAAAATAATTGTGTGATGATCATTTTACAAATATATAACTCAGGCCTGATAGTGCAAGGGCCTTTAGCACTGGTAAGTTTTCTCCTAATAATAAAGTTATTCACTTACTTAGGGGTTGGTAGAATGAATTCTTATGTAAGTGAGTCTTCGAATTAGCCCCAAGACTGCCTAATACCTGGATTAAGCCTGTATGGTGATTAATGCCTATTTACTATATCTGTTATCCCACTGCATTTTGCTCTTCAGCCTTGATTAAGCCCTTTGCTTTACCATTTAAAATGTCCTGCTTAACCTTCTGCTTACAAACGTACACAGTGCTGAGCTCTGCACTTTTAACCAGCACAAGTTCTACCATAAATAATAGCATTTAATTTTAAAGTGCAACAGCTACAGTCACCACTTGATTAAATGACAAAGAACAGCAACAGCAAACTGGGGAACAGAGAGTTTTTTACCACAAATGTCTACATCCACGTAAGTGAAAAAATTACACCTTCCTGCTGCTGATTAGCACTTTCTGTGCAGGTCTTTATTTTACATGTTTATAGAAAATTGTTGCCAAAAGAGCCTAAACAGTGACTCTCTGCGATTTCCCCAAATATGTTTTGAAGGAGATAAACTAGATTAATCTCTCTTTATAAAGTTCCCACAAGAAAGCTCACAGACACAGTAGCTTTACCTTCAAAAATAGAATGTGACTGTAGGCACTTATGCTAATCTCTTTTTTGGCAAATCAGCTTTTTTTGTATTGAATCTTGCTTGATTGAATAGCACTGGAGCTGCCAGAGTAAATGCTATTATCAATGTACAGTAATTAAGGAAATAGTCCTTGTCACTCCAACAGTGTCCAGGCAGTAGTGCCTTCTGTAATAAAGTTAAATGATAAAGAAACCTCTTCAAGGTGTAGATACTGGACCAGGGGAGCTCTTGAGATGCAGGGGAAATAACAGAGTGAAATTACAGGTGGTGGGGAAAGTATAAATGCCTGTGGAATTCATGCTAAAAAGCATGTTTGATGCTAAACGTTTCAATAGAAGCTCAGCACTAAAACACATAATTGTTTAATTTGTCATGTAATTTCCTGACTCAGGGCAGTTGAGCATCTCCCAGTCACCACCCTTAAAAAATGTGTGTGAGGGAGAGGAGGGGGGAGACCCTTCCATCATTCAGCAACTTCAAAGATCCTTTCCCCCTTCAGGCAGCAGCCTGCACGAACGATAAACCTTGCTTTAAGATCAGCAAAGCCCAGCTCTGCCAAATCCATTTGGGGAGAGAATTTCAGTAAAAAGGACTTGTCATTCCTTCCCCCGCCCTCCCTCTTCCCACTTGAAACTTTACAGCCTGGGAGTCCTTCAGTGGATTGGGATTGTTCCTGCAGCACCAAAACGGGGAGATTCCCCAAGGACAGAGAGAGAGAGAAAAAAATCTTTGGGTATCTTCTGCATTAAAACTCTATCACAGGCACCAAAAAATGTAAAGTGTAGGAAATCTGGGCTCTCAGGTTCCAGAAATGGTGTTTAATAAGCAGGGAATGCTGATGGGTGCCGCCGGAGGTTTGCAGCGCTCTGGCCTACGACATGCTGAGCTCTGCACTTGAGAGCAAAGAGCTTTTGTCCAAGCAAGGTACGTGCAGGAGAGATGTTGTTTAACGTGCAATAAATAACCAGGGGAGGTATTTAATCAAGTGTGCCGGGAAATACTGCTCATGTCCAGACACACACATTTCCAAAGGGACAGCCTGGGAGTGAGGGCTCGAAGGGATGTAAGGGGCCGGCCAAGGACTCCGCAGGGAGGCTGCAAAATTTCACCCCACTACTCATAAGACACATGCAGAATTCCAGCCCCTGTACTGCTTTCCCCCCCAGCAGCCTGTGTCTTCTCTGAACTCTGTGTAATAATTTTCATATTTCACAAATCTGGCTGTTCTGCTCTGGCGTGCGCTGCCGAGGGTTTTAGCATTCCCTGCAACGCTCCCGCTGCAGTGCATCGACATTCTGAAGGCTGGGCATCGTAACCTCACCATTAAATCTTTGACACAATGAAGTGTCTTCTAAATAAATTCAGTGGGATCGATCCAGTGAACTTCAGAGTGCACCTTTTCAATTATTTTTTAAAGATGGGAGTGTTTTGTGCATATTGAGCTCTGGATTTGTGGAGCCGGGAGCAGGGGGAGCCACGTCTCGAGTGTGGACCTGAGCTCTGCTCCAGGAGCTTAGGGAAACACTCAGAGGGGATTGAGCCTGTGAGTCCTTCCTGTGCTTCCAGCATGACTCTGGGCTTCTGGATCTGGGCCTCTTTCCTGTTGTACGTAAAACATTAATTATTATTCCAAAATATTCGGGGTTTTTTTTGTATTCCCATAGCTCGACCTTCAGAACTGTCCACTTGAATCCGAGCAGAAGCACTTTGGTCAGAATTAAAGAAAAAGTGATAGCCCAGGCAGCAGGTTTTTAATTGAGGCCTGCCAAATACCAAAGGCAGATGCTTTTTCATTCTGTAGCTCCTGGATACGCAGTCTACTTTTCGGTTTCAAGGACAAAGGAAACACTTACCCAATTAGATGAGGCATGAGATTGTGACATACGGGCTCTTTCCTTAAATAAAAAAAAATGCTGGAAAAAGATTTTTGACCCTAAGTCAACGAGTGCTATTAAAATAATGAATACTCCATAAATCCAGCCATATCTGTGGCCCACATTCGTAGCTGCACCGTTCCTGTCACAGAGGAGGCCACGGGATAAAGCCCCACACGGTCCCTGGGCCAGATCACATTTTGGAGGCCTTACTTTTAAACCAGGACACACAGAGATGTAAGTCAGTGTTTCAGGGAAACTGTGAAGCCTGCTACCTCCTCTGTTTGATGTCTCCATGATATCAAACATGACCTGGGTGTTGGAACACCAGGATTTCCCCCACACACTTAACCGAGCCCAGGGAATCTCCTGTTCCTCTCACGAGGCTTGTGGGAGCTGATATTTTAATGGGAACATGGCTAGTCCAAGGTAACACATCTTTTGCCTGCTTAAGGTAGGAAATAGTTAATTTAATGCTTTCTACACCTCACACCTGAGTCTGAAGCATCCTAGAAGCCATTTGAACTGCTGCACGGGGAGCATCGCACGCTGTCGGTGGAAGTGGGATGCATCGGGACTGTCCTCGTTTCTGTGTCTGGAGATGGAGGCAGTAGTTAAACTTTGAAATAATTACAGCTCTGCTGCCTCCCACCTCAGAGCTGGGATGTGTTTGCTTTAGCCTTTACCAGACAGCTGGAAGTGTTGACTGATAATTGTGGTGAGTTTCTGATCCTCCAGAAGAGCGAGGAGCCTCCTCTGTCCTCCGCCTGTTCCGACTGCTGGCTTTGCCGAAATGATGGAAATCAGTGTTATCATCCCTGCACGCAGGACTGGAGTCTCAGGTGCTGGGAATTAACATTGCCTGTTTAATTACATCAGTGTGCAGTTGGAGCTGCTATAGCTGTCCTCTCTCACAGAGCATTGCTTAAAGCAGAGTTGCAGCCTCACATCAAACTGGGTGGGGGATAGAGTGATACTGGAACAAATGGAAGTGACTGGAAAAATTGCTCTTGTCCTCCCAGCCAGGCCCAGCTGCCATTTTGATTTCTCTCCACCTTGGTGGCTGTCTCTGGACCTCTGCAGGGTTTGTCCTGCTGTACCCTGTGCAGAGCCATTAATCATGTGTGACATCTAATGGGGCCCCAAATCACAGTGTTGATGATGACAGTTTGGGATGCCTGGACCCCTGGTGATTCTGGACTTTGAATCTTTCCCAGCCTCAGCTGCAGAGCAGATCAGGCTGGAAGCTGCATCTGTGCCTGCTGATGAGGCCCCAGCCAAGGGCAGTAACAGCACTGCTGCACCCAGAGCACCGATGCAAATCCTCTCCAGTGGGAACCCTCAAAGACACAGGGAACAGGGACAGCAGGAAGGAGCACTCATGGATCTCCTGGAGACCACAAAATCATAGAATCCTGGAATGGTTTGGGTTGAAAGGGACCATAAAGTCCACCCAGTCCCACCCCTGGGCATAGACACCTTCCACTATCCCAGGCTGCTCCAGGCTACGTCCAGCCTGGCCTTGGACACTTCCAGGGATCCAGGGGCAGCCACAGATTCTCTGGGCACCCTGTGCCAGGGCCTCCCCACCCTAACAGGGAAGAATTGTTTTCCAATATCCAATCTAAATCTATTCTGTCCCAGCTTAAAGCTCTTTATGCTGATGAAGAGATGGTGCTCCTCATCTCATCTGGAGGAGCAGCAGCAGAGCCTGACAGTGGTCCGCTCATCCCAGTGTCCAAAACAACACATGGAGGAACAGCCTGGTACTCCCCCATCCTGCCCAGCCCAAACCAATGCAGAGCCTCCCTGGACCCCTTTCCCCTGAACCAGGAGCTGAGATAAATGGCATGGCTTAATTTTAGGCTCCACTGCCTTGGGCCACTGAGCCAAAACCTTGTGTAATCACATTACTGTCGCTGCCATTGCTTTTAAGGGAGCTTGTGCAGAACTCTTTTGTTTCTGCAGTTTACACATCTATTAAAACCACACAGAGTACAGTGAGGTGAGGAAGAAACACCATGAATTTTCATCATATTGATATTTCTGGCCCAATTTACATCGTGACTATGTCCTTGGTGATGGGGAGCAATAAATACCCTCTGCCAGGCTCACATTGCGATGGATGGGAGAGGAAAGAGCAACCCAAAGGGTGTCACATTCTGGAAACCTGACCTGGAAAGAAGGATCCACAATTAACTAGATGGGTAAGGGAGTCTTGATTATCATAAAAAAAAACCCCATGTGGAAACGGTTTTAAAACACCCCAGATATTATCGATGAATTTTCTCTTGATAGGAGAATTCAAAGGGGTGCTATTAGCATTCTGGACAGAGAGGGAGCAGATCTATAGCACAGCTCTCAATAAATACATTGCTGCAGTAAACTTCTTTAGCACTTTGCAATTCACATCTGATCTCTGCTGACCTTCTTTTTTGCTCCTAATTAAACCTTTAGCTTGCAAATGAGCCATTTCCTACATCAAACTGGTAGATGGCGAAGGAGGAAATTCTACCCGCGATTTATAGAAGCCGCTGGTGACCCAACTGTCTATCACAACCTGTTCTAAGTGATCCCTCTTTGAATTAAATTTGACCAATTACTTACTCCTAGGTGAACAAAGACGAGACTCTCCTTAAAAGCTGTTGTGTCGATGGCAGCCAGCAAAGCCGGGTGCGTGCAGTGGATGGGAGGTGCTCATCATTTTGTGCACCTAAAAGGTAAAATCCAAGCACACCCAGCACCCAAAACCTCTGGTTTCCTCAACAAGTGTTTTCCCAGAGTGATGTTTTTGAAGGAGAGTGTGCAGGGGTGACTTAGACTGCTGCTGCCATGAGCTCTGTTCACTTCTTCACCTACTGTCACTCCTGCCTTGCTTTTGGAGCTGCACGATCCTCCAGGCTGCTCATGTCCCTCAGTCCTCTTCCAGTGCAGTGCTGTGGCTGCCTGTAAACATCTCTCCTTTCTGACCCAGGGAGAGATCCCCCAAATCAATTAGTGCCTGGTCTGTCTCCTGGTGAGGACTTAGAAAGGGAATGGAATATCTGAGATGGGTGTATCTGAGATGTTGAACTGCTGACCTCAGGAGTTCAAATGTATTTTTGACTGAACTGTGTAGGGTTTTGCCTGTCTGGATGAATCCTATACCCTTCCCTGTGGCTGAAATGTGGGAGTCTGGCTAGGAGAGTGCCCTGGGGCAGCAGGGAAGGATCCTTGGCTTGGCTGGACAGCAAGAAGCTGGAGCTGCACCAGCCAGCAGCGACACAACAGGAGTGAAATCAGTCCAGTCCATTAGAAAGGTCATGAGTGTAACCTCAAAATCCTGTACAGTAGTACATTTTATCCGATTTTCTTTGTCTTCTGGCTCCAGAGCATGCATTTTCAAGCCTTGCTTCTACTGCTAAAATGATGAGAAATGTCCTTTCTCATGGGAACCCCTGGTTGCTGCAGCTTCCCAAATAGCATCAGGCTGCAGGATTTGGCACTCCTGTCATTCTTCTGCCTGTTCCATCCAAGCATTTCCAAAGGCACTGGGTGCAAATCCCACTTCACCCAGCAGCTCTTGCCCCGTGGAACAGGCTCTACCACTGGAGTGTCCCATTGCTGCATCCTGGAATAATTTCAGCCTTTTCCTCTCCTCTCTGAATTACAGGGAATGGGAGACTTCGCCAGCATTCCTGCCCCACATCCAAAGCCTCGCTGGGAAAATGCTTGTCCTCTCCAGGAATATTGGACATCATGTTGGGAATTCTTCCCTGTGATGGTGGAGAGGCCCTGGCAGAGGTGCCCAGAGCAGCTGTGGCTGCCTCTGGATCCCTGGAAATGTCCAAGGCAAGGTTGGATGGGGCTTGGAGCAACCTGGGATACTGGTACTGGATGAGCTTCAAGGTTCCTCCCAACCCAAACCACGGTTCCAAACCACTCCATGATTCTGTGATTTCCAGCTGTGGATGTCCCCCTGGGCTGTGATCGGGACCCACACCTCTGCTTCTACAGCAGATCTCAGAATAAAAGTGATTTTTTTAGCCAGCTCATCCCTCATCCTGCATGAAGCAGATCCCTACCAATTACTGTGCCAGAGGACCCATCCCAGTAACTCATTCTGCTCATGGATGGGAGGATCCCAGGGCTCCCCGAGGCAGTAACGAGGGCTGCCAGACCCCCCAGAGCCCTTCGGGGTGGCATTATAACGTGGCTGACATTTTCCACGCTCCCTCCTTAGTCCTCTGGCTGCGATATAAATTTTCTGGGAGTTCTGCTGTGTTATTTGCATGCATCCACACACTGTTTGTTTTCACACGGTGACCTACATAACTCATTTTAATACGTACCCAGGCAGCAGGGCTGGGCTGCAGGGGTGTCAGGGGGATGCACAGCTCAGCTGCAATGAATCTATCATCCCTATATTTTGGGAGAGGATGGTGGGGGCAGTGGCTTTCCCTCCTCTGGCTGTCCTGCTGGGAGCCCTCTGTGCTGGCAGAAATGGTGTTGGGCCATTTCTACTGATTGCCAAATGGATGAACTCTTCCTAGATGTCAATTTTCATGAAATATTCATCTTTTATTTAATTTATCTTCTCTGTTCTCTCCCTTTTTGTAAGCTAATGACTCCTGTAAGTGGAAACACAGCAGTTCTCCAGGAGCTCCCAACTATGGGAAAGCTGGGAGTGTTCCCTCAGGCTACACACTTCCACATATTTGGGAATATGGATTTTGTTCTGCAATTTGTCCTCATGTAAGAGCCATCAGGATGTGCTGCTGTTGCCTCTCTGGTGAGCCCAGTCTGACCCCAGGTCTGCCTCTTCTTCACTTAATATTAAATACAGTTAAACATGTAAGCAAAATGGAGTTGGCTCTGATTTAGGAGAATCACAGAGCAGACCCTTTGCAGGTACAGGACTTCAGAGCAGCCCAGGACTTATACTTCAGCCTCCCTAGCCAGAAAATCATAAAAATAAGCCCCATTCCACTCTGTTTTGGCTCTGTCAGAAGTGATCCCTGAGCTATGGCTGGAGAGAGGAGCTGGCCCCACTCCTGGTCCCGCTGCAGACACTCCCAGGGCTGCGTGTCCTTCATCTGGCCCATTTCAGCTGTAATTGCAACAGCCTGAACCACCACACGGCTTTCTGTGCTGATATTTCATGACATTTTATGTACATAATCTGCATATGTTATTTTTAGCAAACTTTCTCCCCAGGACAGCCTCATGTGCTCCACATCTTGTTCCCATGAGTGTGCTCTGCAGTTGGGAGAGGTTTGATTTTTCTTTTTTTTTTTTTTTTTGTACCTTTTCCTCAGTCAAGATCAGGTTTTGAATTGCAGGAGCAACACACACGTACCATATTTTTCCTTCTTTTCACAAGGCAGATTTAAGGGGGGAATAAAAAGCCCAAAAAGCAAAGGCGAGTGAGGTGGCCCAGCTTCCATTTCCAGGAATTTCTTTGCTTGGGAGGCTTTGGGGTGAGTTACCAACATTCTCCCAAAGAAATAGTACCCTTCTTGAGTGGAAATAGCATTGTTCTTGGTGGAAATAGCATCATTCCTGTGGAAATAGCATTGTTCTCAGTGGAGACAGCATCATTCTTGGTGGTAACAGCATCATTCTTGGTGGAAATAGCATCATTTTGGGTATTTTGGGAGCAGGACAAATCCTTGCTCTTTGCTGGAAATGCTGTACCACAGGGAGATGCTACATGGAATTGCAACATTTGCTGCAGGGAGAGTTGTCCTGTTGGGTGTTTTTTAGGAACTGTAGCTCCAAGCTCCCTCCATGCCTGTGTGGGAGATGCAGCTCTTGGCTGGAGACTCTGAATCCTTTCGCAGGGAAAACCTCAAACTTTGAAACTTAGGTCTGCCTTAACTGTTTGGTGGAGATCCCTGAGAAAATGGGGTTTTGCCAAACCCAGAGCATTTGTGGATTATTGCTGGTTGGAACAGGAATGCTGGCCTTGGGAGGACGCCTTCCTGTGGTGGTCTGTGCACAAAGGGGTGGTCCTTGCAGGGAGGATGGAGACCATGAAGGGAGGATCTCTGAAGGCACCAGAGGTGTCCCATGGGCTCCTCCTTGGAGGAGCAGCTGCAGGCGAGTCTGAGTGCCCTGAGCCGAGCTGGGCCAAGGCCACTGCTCTTAGAAAGGGAACAGCTCTGTCACAAAGCTGGCTTTTTGTGAGCCACAAAAAAGGATCTTGTGACATGTTGTGAGGATCTTGGGATTCCCATCTGTGCTGGCCATCAGCACCTTGTGGCTTCATCAGCATGTGCCAAGGTCTCTGCTCCAGTGCACAGCCAGGAATTCTTTCCTGCTGAACCACACCCCTGGCCCGGCTGTTCCCTGTCACATCAGACAGGGAGAGCTTCTAGAACACGGGAGAAAAGTTTGTTTGAGAGGCAGAAGAGTTGAAGAATTCTTTTAGGTCTCACTTGGCCACCCTCCCCACAGCACCATGCCCTCACGGGGCGGAGCAACCGTGTGATCCATGGATCCATCCTTGCTCCTCTGCCCAGAGATGGGACCCCCGGGTCCAGGGGTACCACAGGGACACGTGGTGACACATGGCCAGGCACAACCTTGTGCAGCAGCATGGGCCAGCACCACAAGTTCCACACAGCACAGCTGCAGCCTGGTTAAAAGCTCTTCCCAAGCCCTTGGAGCAACGAAACCTCTTTATTCCAAATCCTCGTTGTGTACTAATGAAGGAATAAAATAAACATTTGGTAACAAATCCAGCATATGGTTATTGTTTGCTGCAAGGACAGGGGAAAACATGACTCCATCGCTGGGCGAAAAGGCTGCAGCTGCACCATTGCGTTTCCCCGCCACGCTTTATTTAATAAACCTCGGCCTGCAGCCTTAACAAAATTTTTCTTTCCTCCCTCAGCCCCCAGAGCTGGTTTTGGTGCCTTCTGCCACCATGGCCACGGCAGGGTCGCATGTGCCCTTGGTTAGCCGAGGAATCTGCTTTCAATTCCGGCCCTTGGGGTTGTATTTTCACAGCGACTCATTAGTCAGTGGCCGCTGACAGGCCGCTGTGAGTGTGCCATCTCCCGCATTGTTTGGATGCAAGTGCAGCGCCCAAAATGATTTATTTGGGTTTTAATTAAAATTTGTGGATAGGCCAGTGATTTTTTAGCAGTGCCGGTTCTAATTTGTGGTTGCGAGGGGGAAAAAAAAAAGAAAAAGGAAAAATATCAATAAGCTTGTAGAATTTATGGCTTTAGAGTTACCTGCTGGTCACTGGCCCCTCTGGGCCTTGCAGCTACCAGCTCTGCACAGTCAGGAGAGATGGAACACCATTGGTTCCCACATCAAGGCACAGATCTGGAATTGCTCCAGCAGTGTCCCAGGAGTGATGTCCCAATGTCCCCAGAACCAGACCAAGCTCTGAGAGGCTGCAGAATCCCAGAATGGCTTGGTTTGGAAGGGATATTAAAGCTCATCCAGCCTAGCCATGGGCAAGGACATCTTCCACTGTCCCAGGTTGCTCTAGCCTGGCTTTGGACACTTCCAGGGATCCAGGGGCAGCCCCAGCTGCTCTGGGCACCCTGTGCCAGAGCCTCCCCACCCTCCCAGGGAACAATTCCTTCCCAATATCCCATCTCTCCCTGCCCTCTGGCAGTGAGAGCCATTCTCTGTGTCCTGTCCCTCCAGGCCTTGTCCCCAGTCCCTCTCCAGCTCTCCTGGAGCCCCTTCATCCTCGCCAGGTGAGCACCCCCAGCTCTCCCAGCCTGACTCCACAGTAGATGAACTCCAGCCCCCGGAGCATCTCTGTGGCCTCCTTTGGATTCGCTCCAGCAGGTCCACGTTCTCCTTTTATTTAATTATCTTATATTTAATTATATTCTAATTTAATTAATATCCCTCATATATTTAATTGCATGTTCAGGATCACAGCAGCACCCAGGAGGAAGGTGGGTAACAGAGGCAGGTGGCTGAGGTCCCACGAGCAGGACGGGTGACTTGTGGCTTGAAAACAGAAGTTATGATTTAAAAACACTTTGAAAGGGTGTGGCTCACTCTCTCCAAAATAATCTTGGGTGCCTGGATGCCTTCCCCACTGGCAGCATCCCTCACTCCCCTGGGGCAGCAGTAATTTATCATGCTGGTAACTGTGAGTCTAAAAGAACAACCAGGAGTGGAAGGATGAGGGGTTTGTGGTGAGCAAGCTGGTGAAGCTTCAGGGGTCCCCCTTGCCCTGTGGGACCTCCTGGTCACTGCCTCAGTGAGAGGGGATTTGTTGCTCTTACTGGATGAAGATTTTCTTGCTGCATATGACATCAAGATGTGTTTTTACTAGGTGCAATAAAGCACTAGGAGACTAAACTCACGACTCTCCTGCCCAAATTATGAAAGTTTGAAGTCTTTCTTGGCCTAAAACCACGGCCCAGAGAAGTCCCTGCTGTACCTGATGTAAACATGTATTAATTAAAGCACTTTGGAAATGCAGAGTATTGACCTAACAGGCCGGAATGGCTCTTCTTGAGCAATTACAATCCATCACACAGCTCCAGACTTGGGGAGGGATTTTTTCGGAGGCACGTTATTGACCTGACGGCCCCGGGTGGTTTCCTCCCTCACAGACCCTTCCTGCCCCAGGGCTCGCATCCTTCCCGGGGAAATAGTTAGAGGGGGAGGCCTTAAATCCCTTAAAATTAATACATAGGATGTATTCCATCCTGCCCCCTCCCCACCACGTGCCTCCTCTCCCACTCCCTGTCACTAAGGGCACTTTAAAGCCTTTCCACCCACCTGCAGACCCAGGGAAACACCTGGAGCAAAATATTTATGTCTAAAAGAAAAACTTTGTGCTTTCCAGTGGTGGAAACCCTTCACAAATAAAGCATTTGTCTCCTGAGACTTACACCTTCTAATTTAATTTTCCTCTAAATCAAACAGGGTATTAATCCACAATAGAAAACACGTTCCAGTTGCACAAACAATATTTAAATGGTATAATAGGGACATCTTTTATAAATACTTCTAACAAATCCTGAAAAACAACCCGAATGTGTGGGCTATAATTAATAGAAATGCCAAGTGCCAGCAAACCAGGAAAACTCCAGCATCATAAATCTGTCCCGAGCCTTCTCACACACACTGATGGATGGGGACTTGCAGCTTAAATATTTAACAATCAATAATTCAAATACCTATCCTACCCTATTAAATTTGTCACATTTATTTATACATGCAACATCCAGCTGAAGTTTCTCTAAAAGTTGGGCCTCTTCCACCCAGTAACAACATGAAAAATTTTGGAAGAGCATTGGAAGGGAAGAAAAGGTGTTGGGATATGAAATTCTTGTGGGGAAATAAGGAACAATGGTGGGGGGGTGAATTAAACCCCATATCCCAAAATAGTTGGCTGTGTCTCCCTCACCCTAATGGGTTTGGATAATGCTGTGTGCCGGCAGGTGCCGTGTCCTATGAATCACATTTACAGGGATGTTTTCCAATTTCTTTGCTGCCCAAGGCAGGGAGCTGCTGTTCATCCTCCGCAGATGAATATTTTGGTGGCACAGGGTGGGCTGCAGCCCCTGCCCACACATTGTGCCCCTCCTGGAGCAAATCATGGAAAAATCTAAAAAAGCATGGAAAAAAAGGGTGGATTTGGGGCCACCCTGAATGGCAGCAATGCTTTGTTAGAGTAGAATGGGACATAAATAAATAAATAAGCACATGCTGAGTGCAGCAATGGTGAGATGATGATAATAATAATAATAATATCAATACTACTAATCATATTACTATTAATAATCAAATGACACCTTTCCCTTTTGCAGCACCAGCAGCCTGACTCTGTTTCTCACAGGTTTTTAGGAAAGTGGGATGACTGCATGGTTTATCAGGTGTCTCCTCTCCTTGCCAATGGCCTCCATGAAAATAACACCAGTGGGGAGAGCTCGGCTCTGTTTCCATTGATCCAGAGTAGGAGGTGGCTCAGAGAATTCCCCGTGCTGCTGGAGACTTGGCCATGCCTCCAGCTGCCTGTGGCATGGAGGGAGAGGTTACAAAACTCCTGCACCCAAGTTTCTGGAAGCATTTGAAAATCCCCATGGAGCTATACATATGGGTAAGGAATGAAGGGTGTTGACTGTGGTCTCTGTCCCCACCAGAATGTGCCTGTGGGCCCAAATTATGGCAGCATAAATCTCTGTGGCAAATTTATTACCATAATTTATCAGCTCCTGTTGCTGAATGGCCAAGCAGTTAATTTTGAGATGGAGTGGTGCCATTTTCATCAATACCTGTGTGCTAACTGCCCATCAAAACATCAGCTGCAATTAATACAGCGTTGCTGAAGCACTGAACCAATGAATATTTCCAGTCTTGGCTGGTCTTCAGCAGATGTCGGAGGGACCCATCACCTCAGTGATGTTCCAGTTGCATCAACAGCAATATTTGCATTTAAGGAAGAGGTTAAGTAGCCAGATCTCCCTCTGAGCAGGGTGAAGCACATGCAATTCCATGCCTAAACACCACCCTGTGCTTTTTCCCAAGCTTTTGATTTCTGTGAGGGGCTATTGTGTATTCCTTCTGCATCCCGAGCCAGGCTGACACATTTTGATAGCGATAAATAATAAATGGGATTTATTTCCTTAGATGCTGATGGAGACCTTTTCTCCCATAGGAAGAAAGAGAAATCCAGAAAGCTAGAGGGGAAGAAAACTTGTAAGGAAAGGAGGGAGAAACCAGAAGGTGGTGCCTGAGCCCTGGATGGTGCTCACTGCACCCTCAGCATGACCATCATCCTTGCAGGACAGGATCACCCCTTGCACCCCTTGTGCTTCCTCCACCAAACCCAGGCCAGCCTCAGCCAACACCCTCAGTAACGAAGGGTATAAATAAATAGCAGTGAATGATTTTTAAGGGAGGGATGGACAAGAAATGGGGAATGGGCAGTGGTGAGGAGCAGTTGGAACTGATGGGCAACACCTCCCTTTGTGCTGTAATTGCACTTTTTAAAAGCAGGCGTTAATTTTTCTGTGTCTGTTCATGCAGTGATGTACACGGGTGGGTGTCTGTCCCCCCCTCCCATCCCGGTATCCCCTGTGCTCACAGCCAGTGCTGGGAGGAAGCATTCAGCTCTGGCAGCCCCGTGGGACAGGCTGGCCCATACCTGGGCTCACTTCCAAGCCAACAGGGCACCACCACCATTTGGGCTGTTTTTTGCCCAACTGGGACAGCAAGCACAGGCTCAGCACCCTCACCCCCCTTCTTCCTCCCTCCTCCCAGAGCTTGTGGGGGTGAAAGGGGCCAGCGCTGTTGGCAAGCCCTGCCTGGGCTACTGTGTTTCCTTTGAGGACAGATTTGGCTTTTTCTTACTGTCTGGTCTCCTTTATGAGAAAAAAAGCCAAATTGAACAGGTTCCAACCTGTCCTTAGCTGCCAGACCATGCATTGGTTCCAGCACTGCCCACGACGGAGGCAGCGACCAGGACATGGAGAGGGGCACAGACAGGGTCCCCCCCTGGGGACAGTGACATTAGAGCTGTGCCCAGCCTGACCCTCCCACCCTGGCCTTGTAGGCAAAACCAAAACTCTGTGGAGGTGTGAGAAAGGAAATACCAGTGGTTTAGATGTGTCAGGCAGCTATTTGTTAGAAAACACTCATTTCCCCCCAAATAAAGTGGGAGAGCTGGTGTTGCAGCTGGTGATGCCCAGGGAAGGGTCAGGGGTCACAGTGGTCCCTGTCTCCTGTCCCCAAGGGTAGTGGCAGAGCTGCACCAGCCCTCACCCTTCATCGGCCTCAGTGCCTGCTTTTACATAGAAAACAGCCAGAATGGCTTAAATGCAAAAAACCCTTCCTGCAAATACTAAATTCTGCATGTATCTTTTAAGCAAAAAGTGTTGCAGAGTGAAAAACTTTGCAGGAAACTTTAACATTTGTGAAAAAGCCGAATTTTTGCCTATTTCTGCACCCAGAGCCTTGCAGAGAGAGGCAGCTCTGCCAGCAGCTCCAAGGTCAATCCCAGCTCCTCGGAAATGTGGCAATATTTTTATGGTTTTGCTACATTTAAAGTTGCTTTGTAGCATTTGCAGCATTTATCAATCTCCTGGATCATCTTTCCTAGGTGTGCTTCACCTCTTTAATTTGAACGATTAATCTGTAGAGATTTGCTGAGGATTAAATCCGATATTGTGTGAGGAACGATTTTGTGCGGCAGGACACTAAGAACACAAGGAAGAGTGGCCGATGTGACAAGAGTGTGTCCATTTAACCAAATATCCCCACGATTTGGGATGGAGCTGCTGCCTGGGAGCCTGCCCAGGCTGCAGGGCTGGGGCCAGGAGAGGTTGATGTCCGCGGCTGCCGGCGATGCCCGAGGTCCTACAGCCACAACTCCACCCCGTGCTCGGCTGGGAGTAAATAACAACACGGCCTGTTAGCATTAGCAATTTTTTATTTTCCTTTTTTGTTGCATAGGAAATGCAGTACTTGCTTCCAGTAATTGTATTGTAATGTGAGAAGGTGGTAGCACTAATGGTTGAATACAAGAGTTAAACTAATCCACACCAGCTCAAAAAACCTGCGGAGACTTAGTTGAATAAGAATGGATGCCCACAGTGATTCTCAACCAATTACAATTTTTTTCACAGAACACAGTAAAACTAAAATGGTAACTATGAGAGTCAATACAAGTATACTAGAGGCACGAGGGGCCTGACTCATAAAAAAAAAAATGAACACGACATGGTATTAACACGGGTGTCAAGTGAATTTGCAGCAGATCTTTCACACGGCCGGTGGAAATTTTAGCGCCTCAAATCTCAACCCGCCGCTGAGGGACTGGGCTGAGGCAGAGTTCGGGAGAACCCGCACAGCTGGCCAAAATGAAGATTTCTCCTTGATTGTATTTCCCAAGAATTTTGTGGCCCTGTCCCCAAGGCAGCAGTTGGAACCAGGACGAGCGGCGTCAGTGGCGGATGCCGAGCTGGGCACTCTCGCCCTACCATGCTCCGTCTAGAAACTCATCTTCTTTTTGTTTTTCCCCTCATATTAATTTGTGGATGCAGATAAAAAAGGGGGGGGGGGATTTCACCCAATACAATTGTTTTTGTTCATGCTCTAGCATAGAAGATTAACTAAGTGGAAAATAGTCTTCCCTAAAAAAAAAATAATAAAAGCATCCAAAGTACAAAAGTTCACATTGCGGGCGAGCGCTCGCCCCGACGGAGGGTTTCTCCAGAGCTCAGAGGTAGCGATCGAGCGCGTTTTGTTCTGGTGAGGACAAGATCTCTTTTGTGATCGAGTCGCCGTGTCCCGAGCTCCCGGCACCGGCCGGAGCCGTCCTCCCCCTTTTCCTCCTGCCAGCCTGTACCTCTGGGGTTCGGAGCATGGTCCTGCGCTGCCTCGCCTCCTCCACGGCCCCTTCCCACCCATTCCTGGTCTCCGCGGGGCTGGGGGAGGCGGAGAGGGGAAGGGGAGGGAGAGCAGGGCCAGCGGGGCTTGCCAGGGCGAAGCCCACCCTCAATTTGGAGGAGAAAAGCCCACCAGCCTCCCGTGTTAATAGCAAAGGAGCTTTTATGAATCGGGCCCAAAGTTTTGTACAGAGTTTGTTTGAAGAAAAATATTGCAACTGTGCATGAAACTAAACAACCCCATGAGGTTTTTTTTTTCTTTTTTTCTTTTTTTTTTTTTTTTAAAGGGTTTTTTTCTTTCTATATGAGGAAGTCTGGTGTGAAGAAGGGTCAAGCATGGGTACCTGGTTCACCGCTGCCCATTAAGAAATATCTCGCAACATGAGCTCGGTCTCGTTTGTGGGTTTAAAGGACTGTCCCTTCAATTTGAACTGTTCTTCAGAGCAAGCTCTCTGAATTCTTAGGGTAGCTTTTCGAGACGAAAATCTTACCAGGCACGGATTTCTGGTCTCAAACACCATGTCCTGCCCTCTAAGAAAAAAAAAAAAAGGAAAAAAAAAAGGAAAAAAAAAGAAAAAAAAGAAAAAAAACCCAAAACACAAGTAATACTGAATTTAAGTAAATGTATACCTCCAAAATACTGAAAACACCCCAAATCAATAAAGACAGAATTTGCGTTCTCAGTGAAATATCTTTAAACCTATCTGACAAGAACCAAGTCAGAAAAAAAGACTAACATAACTTTGAGTAATATTCATACAGCTACTAAGCATTATGGAATAGCATGCATTAATATTGTACGGTTATTTTACATCACCTATATCAGAAGGTTCTGACAGACAGCGAAGGCTACCGGTGTAGAAAAATCTTACTTCAGAAGAGCAATATAATACAGATTTCACAGGCACTACATTTTAATATATCAGGTATTATGCTGGTTTTCTTATAATTCTTTCTGTCCTAAAGCTGGCATTATAACAATGACCGAAAAGGCAAGGATCGAAGTAAACGGAAAGTAGATACCAAAGTTGATATATTCTTTTCTTTTTTTTTTCAGATAGATTAGTGCATAGTTTTCATGCAGATAAACACTGCTATGCATTTACATTGTTGGAAAGCAGAGTGAATTGAGCCCAAGTTGTCACATTTTTGTAAATCATTTTGCCAGCCTGTAATAGCACCATGTAATGGATTTGCATTAAACATTAAATTGATTTCAGAATTGGTGACACAGTATTCACTACAGTTAAGTGCTATGGAATAGCTTCAATGTTACCTGCTATATATCAAAGCAATTTTCATCCCACTGCTTTTTTATTGGAAAAAATAAAAGGAAAATGTACTCGATACTAATTAGACTATTGCGCAGCCTTGGACTTGATGATGGCATAGCTGGGTTTACTGTCAAACAGTAATACATGCATTGACTTCAAGACAAAATTGGCATTGTAAGCTTGATTTAATGAAAATCCTGCCTAGCAGGCAGTGTTAACTTCACAAGACCTGCCTCCGACAGACCTCATGAGGTTGATTTTGTTATTTATTTATTGTTTAGGTGCCATTGAAGCTCTCCTTACATTGTCATGCCGGTTATGGTTTTAATTTTGTTCGATGGAGGCCTTCTACCAATAAAAAAAAAGAAAAAAAAAGATATTTCCAGAGACACAATGCAAAGTACAATATTAACTGACATTCTTAAAAAAAAAATAATTCACCACAAGGAAAAAAAACCTGTTTTAGGCTATGTATCTGGGTTTTTTTGTATTTTTGTACAGTAAATATTTTATAACACTGTTACTACAAAGCTGCAAATATATGGAACAAAGAGAACTAGAGAAAGAAAAAAAAAATGTTAGAGGGATTTTGCATATTCCTGTGGGCTGACTGAATACTGTGGAGTTGAGAAAACTTGGTGTTTCTTTTCCCCTTCGACCTTAAGGGGAGGGGGAACAAGCAACAGAGACAAAGTGTACCATGGCTGCCTAAACTCGAAGCCCGAAAGTTTTTTTTTTTATTATAAAGGAAGAAGAATAAATAATAATGGCATTGCTGGGGTGTGCGGCATGAGAAAAGCAAGTGCCCTCGCTCAAAAAAAAAAAAGAAAAAATTAAAAAAAAACTAAAAAAGAGGGGGAAAAAGAAAGGAATTAACTTGGGAAAAAGTCAATTCGTGCTAAGCCATCCCTAGGGCTTTAAATTTGGATGGGCACAGGTCAGAGAATTTGTGCGTCTGACAGTTCTGGAGAGAAGGAGGCGGGGAGGAAAAAAAGTTGTTGGGTGACTCCAAAGGAGCGCCCGGCGCGGGGCCAGGGCTCCGCTGCCACCCGCACGCCGGGGTCCATCCAGGGATGGATGGATGGATGGATGGATGGATGGATGGCTGGGTAGGTGGAGGGATGGATGCTCCATCCCTCCTGCCCATCCCTGCTCGCCTCCCCGCTCCTCTAAAGGAGGACTAAAACACTGTTTGTTCTCTACACCTGCACAGAACGGAACTGCCGCGTTTCCTGTGTGAGAGGAAGGTGAACGCAAACTGAATTTAGTGTGTAATACTTTACAACCCCTGTTGGTTAACACCCTTGACCTCCTACCTAATGTTTTAAAGCCTTTAAAACATTTTTTTTTCTCGCAATTCTGCTCAGAGTTCCCTAACTTTAGCGTCATCAAACTTAATATGACAAAAATACCTTCAAAAATACAGCATACCTGTAATGTCCATTTACAATGGTTCTTCAGTAGCCTATACTTCTCAAGCATAGGAATATGCTATACCATTGAGAGAAGAAAAATAACTGTATTTAAATACATACAAAAAAAGGAAACGGGAAAGTTTTTAACTTAAATCCAGTTCCCAAAGGAAAAAAAAAAAAAAAGCAATTCTATGAACGCTGCCTTTATAACGAACAATCAGAAATTCCACTAAGCTAATTTGACAGAAATTTTTCCTCATTTAAACAACATTACAAAAGTCCTGCATTATAAAATAGGGTAGAATAAATCAGTGTAATCAATAAAACTATACAACATACAAATTACATATCTTCTGAGTGGGCAGTTTAATTCTCTCTCTTTGCAGCCATGACTACAACATGCTCACTAAAAACAACTAACTGCCCAAACTATTGCTTAGTTTGTTTTGTTTAAAAAAGGGTGCAATTTTATTGTATATACAACCAATTTACTGGTAATACCTTGTCTCATAGCAAGGTTCTGACAAAATGTTTGTCTAGGCTTTTTTCCCTTCACTGTGAAGCACTGAAAGCTGCTATTTTTTTTTTTTTTTAGTGCACATATGTCTTAATAAAGTAATGCCCAGCTAAGTGCTATAGGGAAGGCAAAGGATGCTGGCTAGAGGATGTGATACCATATACTAACAATCACACAATACAATAGAGCAAAATGACTACTCAACCACTTATCAGACACATATGAAAATCCAAAACATTTTATTTTTTCCTTAAATAGAGAATAACCAGTAAACAATTTTCAGAACTTGGAAGTTTAAAAACGTGCATATAAAAATGGGCATTATATACTTTTATTGAATGTGGATTGATTGCAGTCTGCTAATAAAAATGGGTGTGGGATCTGAAGAAAAAGGAAGTTTTTTTTTTTAAGGCTTGCTTGTGAAAGGAACAGTTGTAAAACAAAAATTGCTTGAAGCAGGGTTCAGCTTAGTGCTTCACAGTTTGACTGCTTCTCTAAGAAGAGCCCTTCCTGCATGTGCATTCAAAAATCACAAAAGTACAAAGACAAACACCTAAAACACACTGCGTCAAGTGCAGCACCAACTTTGGTCAAATAAAAAAAAATTAAAAGAAAAATTAATAATTGCTAAGCTTTTCTACATGATATAAGCAGGTATTGCATATTTTCATATATCTGGGAGAAAACAAAACAAAAAAAAGGAAGACTCCAAATAAAAGGTAAAATGCAGCAACATCCAAAAATACTGATAATCTAGCATCTACAGATCTCAGAATAGCACTGCCACTGACCATACAGGACAATAAACACTACTCCTATCTGCGGAACAACTAACATCCTATTTAATTCTAGATGTTGGAACTGACAATGGCTGACATAAAAGTCACATTTACAAAAAGTGTCTCCAAATGCTTGACTAGGGAAAAACCCCTTTCAATATAGGAACATGTGCAACAATTCCACAAATAATCGCTATCCAGGGCAAGGCACATTGATATGGAATTTTTTTTTTTTTTGTTTCGTGCAAATTAAGAAAACAAAACAAAACATCGTTTCAGGGAAAAGATGAGGAGCAAAGTGTCTTCCCAAGAATTTCAGTTACTTGATTGTATAGGACAGTAGTAGAAACCCTTCTGAAGGGTCGAACAAACATAGTTTAAAGGCAAGTGCCTGGAATAGGGATTACAATATTGTGTCTTAATGCACTCTACTTTACCCTACATTAACTATATAAAAATTAGTTACTAACACTAGAACATGCAGAGACTTTCTCTGATTAGCTGGACTCGCCAACCAGAACGTATATATATGTATAGTATAGGAAACCTTCTTAAAGTTGCATGTGAAGCAAAGGGGTGCTCCGCTGTCTGATAGAAAAAAATCACTTGCACTTTTTTTTTTTTCTTTTTTTTTTCCTTTTTTTTGTACATAAGATACAGGACGTTTGGGGTCCAAACTTCTTTTTTTTTTTTTTTTTTCATTTTCTACTTATTTGTCTCTTTTTTTTTTTTTTCTTCTTCAGCAAGTGCCCTTGCTTTGAACTGGCATAAGTTGTAAGAAGATCAGCATCATTCGTTTCTGTAATGATTTCTTCACAGTCCAGAAAATGTACCAGTTCAGGGACACGAAGGTGTTTTACTTTCTGGACCGTTCTCTCTTATTCCCAAGGTGTTTGAGAACTGATAAACCCTATATTGCCGGAAACACGTAAAATTTGTCAGAATTGGCATAATCCATTATAGTGACTTTTAGCTTATAAAATTAACAGATATTATGATTTCATTTTAGTTATGTGCTTTGATAACAGAAAATGATTAATTAGCATTTAATGTAGTTAACATATTGTGGTAAAAGCACCATTAGATTTGTTTTTTTTTTTTTTAATTTTCCTTCAGTTTTAAAGGGATACAAGTTCAACAATAAAAAACATAAAAAGCAAAAATAGCTCCCCTTTTTCTTGCAAGGCTGTTTTTTACCCCAATAATTTAGAGTCCTGGGGTGGAAGGACTTGGAAAACAAAAATAGAATTTTCAACAATCTCTATCTTACAAAGATATTTAGCTATCCAATGAAATTGCACTTTACTCAATTCAAAATTCGATTGTTTTGATTGATTCCTGTCAGTTTCTGTCAAAACAGACCAACTTCCCCATTTCTGCGTGAATTTTTGTGTAATTGTTGAAAATTGTTGAAAAATGTTTTTTTTAAATGTAAGTGCAGCATTTCAAACTTTTTTCTTTTTTTTCTTTTTTTTTTTAGTGAATAGTAGTAGTTTGATGTTTTAAATCGCTCTGCAATCGAGTGGAAAAAAATTGTTGACAATGCTCTTATGGTTCATGTTACATCTCTAAGTGCCGACTGTAAAAAAAAAAAAAAAAGAAAAAAAACCCCAACAACAACAACAAAAAAAAGAAACCTGCATTTTTTTTTTTCCCCCCGATATGTTACAGAAAAAAAACCATGCTCTATGTCTGTCCGGTAAGTTATATATTGCAGAATTCAGCTACTACAAAAGTTATAGTTTAAGTGTGTTTCATGATTTCTCAAGAAGTCTCACACCTGTATGGGAAAATCCGATGAGGATACTGTAAAACAGTTAGGCTCCATATGGAAAGTGTGTTACAACAGCGAGTTGGTAAGCAGCAGCAGAGGCTAGTTCTACTCAGTGTCACCTAACGCTTACACTACCAATGAAACACTTCAAAAGTTATGAAGCCCAACCATTTCCAGCACCATATGAGAAATTACAACAGTCCTAAAGTTGTCTAAAAAAAAAAAAAAATTAAAAAAAAAAAAAAGAAAGAAAAATTAAAATCAAATCTCGAGAGAAAGTTACGGCCTTTGCCATTCAACCATAACGTTTGCCATTTCCATGTACGAGTTTGCTGTCGGTGTCTGCTCGCCTCCCCTTCCGCCGATGTGAAGTCGCTGAGCTGCGTTGCTGCTGCTTCCGTGTTACAGAGGTGGGAAGGGGTCTGGTGGTCTGTCCGGTGCGTGGTGGGAAGCGGAGACTTTTATCCCAGGTACCAGGACTGCAAAACAGAAAAGGAGAACCGTCAGCCCCGGCCGCTCGCTCTCTCCGCTTCCCCAAGGGCTCCGGGCACTGTCGCCAGCCTCCTCCACCAAGAGGGGGGCTAATTGAGACCGTGACGAATTGACCTAATTACAAAGCTTAATTAAAAATACTGTACAAATCAATATATTTTTTTCCCCTCGCCGACAGTTGCTGGACATAGCTACAGATGAACGCAGGGGTCATGTCACATTACAAGTTATCAATCTTTTTAATAGATGATGGCTTGAAGATCCCTCCAGTTCACTTTTGTCTAATCCCCTGAAAAGGCGATATACATTCGCCTCTCTGTGCCATTTATCACCCTGCAGTCAGGGTTTTCTTGGGTATTTAGGCATGTGCCAGCATAAGCATCTGTTGCTTTATACTGCCCTGCTTCAACTGTCTCGCTGGAACAGATGCACAGAAATTCAACAACAGGGCTGTTTTCTTAGGAGAAATGTGGATTGCTACAGAAAAGCCAGGATAAAGCAAATCTGGGGGAAAGTGGATCAGTGAAAATGTCCCGTACCTCTGCCCATACTTGTGTTTCAAAACAAAACGTGGGCCTCAACTAATAGCTTTTCTATGGGAAAATATTTTTTTTTTCTTTTTTCTTCTTTTTCCCAAAGGGAGGGAATTCCCTGGGAATGCAGCCCCGCAACAATACCGTCCTTAACCCAACGGCACAGATGCCTGGAGCACAGAAAGCAATTTCGCTCCTCCATAGGAAAATAAACACAGTTGGGAAGCTGCAGTGGGCTCTGCTGGAGCCGGGGCAGTGCCACCACACCAGGGAGAGCCCATCCCAGCCCTGGCAGGGTCAGCCCAACCTGAACCCACGATGAATGAGAGCAGTGTTAGGCCCTGGGACCGTGCACGCGGGGGGATGCTCCTTGGCAATGACATATTGCTGTGGGAATACACCAACAAGCAGCAACTATTTAGCCTGGAGTAAAGTAATACAACAAGAAAGGCTCAGGTATTGAAGAGCTGTTGCTGATACCCCCCGTTTTTTGCTGGGGCTCCTGTAATATATGAGGTGTGTCCGTGTGCGCGCACGGACTGATGACAAGTTTTACCAAGTTTTTCCTCCGCTCCTTTTCAGCCTCTGACATGATTGATAGCACAATCAGCTCAGGGAGGACTTATGCACATTTACGGAAGACTCTGAGGCAAGCTTCATGTGGGACTTGGAGATTATGTGGTCTTGCCGTGGAGGTAGGAACCGGTAAAATAAATAGCAGGATCGGAGAAGTTGTCCTGCTTCCAATACACCTCATTAACTAACTCTTCCTCTGCTCGCCCTTCTGAATACAAACACACTGGTCCCATATCGGCTCCATCTATTGCCTACAGATTTTATATTTAGACTTACTCAGGCTGCAATTAAACGAAATAGTTCTCATATGTAAAGTTTATAAACAGAGGAAAGTTCTGGCAGGGTTCGTGAAGCGGAGCCAAATCCTGTTCTCCGCCCTGACTGCGGGGCCCTTACTGATTTTTAGGTGGGTGCAGGGATGTGGAGCGTGGGCTGCGCTGTGCTGGAGACATCTCCAACCACCGCCAGCACCTCCAGCCACTGCCACCTCCCAACTTCTCCAAACTTTTCAGGGTTGTCCCTCACACCTGCTTGAGTGTGACAGTTTTGGGCACTGCCCAGAAGGGAGGAGAGGGGGTAAAGTCCAAGAAGGGAAGGAGTAGAGGGGTTAAAACTGCACAGTAAAGGAGAAGAGGGGTTACAGACTGAGGTGAGGGAGTTGAGGGGTTACAGACTGAGAGGTGATGGGAGTTAGGGGGGTTAAGACAGGTGATGGACTGGAGGTGGTAAAGATTAAGAGAAGGTGGAGTAGAGGGGTTGGACACTGCAAAGTGATGGAGTAGAAGCACTGAACACTGTGAGGCGATGGAGTAGAGAAGTTAAAAATGAGAGATGATGGAGTAGAAAGGTTAAACATTCAGAGACGATGGAGTAGAGGGGTTAAAACTGCGAGGTGAGGGAGTGGAAGGGTTAAAGGCTGCGAAGCCGTGAAGGGGCTGAACAGTTCCAGGCGATGGTTCCCATCTCCGATGTCCGGCTGCTCCGCGGCCGCTGGCCCGGCACATGGCCCGCCGGTGGCGGGAGCCGCTGCCCTCGTCACTCCTCCCCTCGTTTCAAAAGCTGAATTTTTTTCTTTCTTTTTTCTTTTCTTTT
>VWYI01025260.1:246348-367512 GCA_013399455.1 Anthoscopus minutus | reverse complement strand
TTTTTTTTTTTTTTTTTTTTTTTTTTAAGCAGGAAATAAAAAAAAGAAGCGCCGAGGTTTCGGAGGTGGGGCCGAGGCTGGCGGCGCTGGCGTCCCGTGGCCCGCCCGGGCTCCGCCGCCCCCCCGCCCCTCTGTCCGTGTGTCCGGCCGCCCCGGGCGCTCCGTCGGTCCGTCCCCCGCCGCCCCGCGCTCCTTCACGCATCTCGCTATTCACCCCGCGCCTCGCAGACAAGGTTACCCCAGAGCGGCTCTGTAATCCTTCACTGAAATAGGCTTTATTGATTGCTCTGGTCTATTGTTCCCTTTTCAAGTCCCCCAAGTTCAAGTTCATCCCGGTGTTACATCATGTCTCGTTGCTAAGGGCAACCAGACAGCCCCAGACGTGACCGCCATCCGCAAGCGCGGCGCTGCGCCCTCCCACCGCCGCCAGCCGCGCTGACGTCGAGCCCCGCTCCCAACACACTGAACTATTTATTCTGCCTAATTTATGACCTCCACAGCAAGAGAGACCCCCACTCCAAAAACCAACACTGTTGTATATTTAATTAATCTGTCTTTCTCTGGCACTTGGGAAAGTTAGACAAAGGTCTAATTATTGTGTGTCGCTCCCCACACTTTTCTTTTTGGGGTGACTATTTGCATGGGAAAAGAAACGGCGAGGCTGGGCGCGAGTCCCCTCCCTCCAAAACACCTTTTTTTTCCCCCCTGCCCTATTGACATTTCATGAAATACTTTAGCTGCTTAAGGGAATTAGAAAAAAAAAAATCTGATGTGAATGTAACTCCTTCGGAGTTGGTATTCAGTAACACAAATCAACTCATGACATGTTTAAATTTAAATGCTAACCACACACTCTGCGAGTTACTTTAAAGGTTAGTTTTTAATCAATAGAAGTTGCTGACTCGGGAGTTTTGAGCGGCGCAGTGCAGCTCTGGGGCCTTTGTCTCGCGTTGGGCTTTCAAACTTTTTTTTTTTTCTTGAGATGATTTTAGCAATGATTTGCAGACACAGAGGGCTATTGTGCTCCTGACTAGCAACATGTCAATAAAGGAGTAGAGTTACCATGCACTAGGGTGTCAATATGACTCCTGCAGACACTGCTCGGCCTTAATACCAATGAAAAACTTAATTAACCCTTACAGGAGAGACTCAAACCAAACCGCACGCTCGTTTCAAAACTTCCTTGCCGGGGCTCTGCATTGCCCTGCGTGAAAAGCTGCTTTTACGGGACCCAAACTCGGAGCACTTCGCCAACAGCTGCGTCCCGCTCCGCCTGCTCCTGCAGCCCCACTTGGATGAGATGTTTTATGGGCTGAGGCAGCAGAACAGCGAGACAGAGTGTGCATTTACCCAGCAGATCCCACCAGCACTGCTCTCGGGACACCGGTTTAATTTAGAGCATCTTACAGCTGAAACGCACACACAGAATGATCCTCCTTTTTCTGCTAATCATTTTAATATTAAGATCTCATATCCCCCTCAAGCCTCCTATACACGTCTAAGTCTTCCAGGATTAGGGCTGAAGAGCACCATTGTTCCTCTGGAGCACCTGTGAAACTTCTCTTCGAGGGAGAGGAGACCTCCGGCCTCAAATGAAAATGTCTAGGAAGCGTATTAGGCACTTGGAGACCCGATAGCTGGGATCTATCAAGGGGTTTTTTGCATGATTAGGGAGCTTAGAATGGAAAAAAAGAAGTCTGGATCCCTACATTTAGATGGCTGAAGTATTTTGTGCCTTGCTTTAGAGTGCTGCTCAATGTCTAAGCACCTCACCCATTTCATCCCTTCAGTTCTGTAACCTATCCGACTGCACCCACTCAGAGAAGGCGGTATTGCCTTTCTTAATTTAAAATCTCCATTTAAATCATGGGCCCTATCACAGTACGGTCAGGATGATATTATCTCCGTGCTTTTTCATAAAAGAGCCGGTGTTTTATTTCCCTTCTATTTACTTTGCGGTACTGTTCTCCCAGTGAGTTTAGAGCCAAATGAACCAACTGGAGCTAAAGGTCCTGCTTAGTAAAATTGCTGCCACACAGTTGTCAGTGCCACTACGAGTCTGTATTGTCCTGCCGAGCATCTCGCTGTCCTTCTCCAGCACTCAAGGTGAAACATCAGAAAGAATTCTGCAGTCCGGTACAAGATCTTTGCTTCCCTTTCTCCAGTCAAATGAAGAAGTAATCTCATCAGGTTGAAAAGTGCTGACTAAGGATTTAATAAAGTGCCTGCAGATGTGTGTCATCTCTAAGGTATTCAACTCATGTAATGCAAAACAGTTCCACACTGAATGTGCTTATAAAATTCCATTTAACCATTGCAGAGCTCTATTTTACTGTTCTCTGAGGAGTATTATCACACTTTTTTTTTCCCCTCCCTAATTTACAGCACCATGAAAGTTGAAACTCGTATTTGAGAATCCTCACAGTAGTAAGGTTTTATGATCCATAAACAATATCTACTTGACTGAATCCTAAACAGGAAGTCTGAGATGGCAATTACGGTTCTCTGATAGCTCAAGTCTATTTGTTTCTTATGCACTCCTGGAGATAGCAGAGACACACAAAAATCCCCCAGCCACTCCTGACAACTGGCTTCTTTGTACAGGAAGAACAGCAAGGAAACATTCTGTGATTCTGGATATTTAACAGGCAAAAAGCTCAAAGTACCTCATCGACTTCTGTAGCAGTTTCTGCCTGAGTCAGGAGCCCAGGAACAGGCCCATTGTTTATGGAAACCTTCTCAAACCAGCCTCCCTGCACTCCGTCCCTCACCCCCAGCCTCCCCGCAAGCACTGCTCACGTGTTTCCAACCAGAACAACAATCCAACCCAAACTCGTTCCATTTGCTTCTACCTGCACATCTGCCCCAACAATGGGACCTTTCAGTTCGCGCAGAAAGCCGGGGCTGTGCACCCTCCCTATCTGTTTTTCAAATTAAGAAGTTAAACAAAAGTCCTCAAGGGCAAAGTTTAACTCTGCGGAAGGAGGTTGTTAATGTGGAATCCAGAACTGGGTGTGACAGTTGGCTTATTTCTCCGGGCAACGTAGGTTATTTAAGGACATTCACACGTTTGAAACTCTGACAAACTCAATGCACAGCAGCTTTGGCCCATACCCACTCAAGGCTCAGACCTGCTCAGGGATAGCCATTTTCTGTAGGTTGCAGCCCAGATTGTGTGCCTGGCGGCGGGACGGGTCGGTGCCATCGGGACTTCAAACGCGGCTGCTGTGGCGCTGCGGCCGTTGCTGCCCCGGGCGTGTGCAGGAAGCGATTGCTGCATGGGCCTGGGTGGGAAAACCCACCTGTGATAAGAGCTTAAATAAAATAAAACCCCACAGCTTTAGAGCTTGCCGGCAAAGAAACTGTTTGGGCAGCCCAGATGAACCCAAGCCACGACCGCCAGCACCTGTGAGATCTCAATGCAGAGCGTTGTTTTGTTTGGGGATGACAGTTCAGTCGCCTCAAGAACTTTGAGGCTCTCACGAACATTAACCCCAAGGAGGTGAATTGGGGTAACGAGTCCTTCTGGTTGCAAAGATAAAATGACAATGCAAGCAGTTAGGCAGCAAACTGGGCCTTTTGGCATCACCTTGTGAGAGGTGCCGGGAAGGCTCTTCCCCACGGTGCGTCGTGTGAAAGCAAGGGGACAAAACTGGGCCTTTGATGCCACTTCAAAAGGGTTGCCAGGGTGAGGGGAGACAGTGGCAGTTCAGCTTCTGGTGCGACTGGCTGGAGGGCTCCTGCAGACACAGCAACTGGCTGTGGTTTACTCTACATCTGAATTCATCCCACTCTTCTACTGCTTCCTCCAGAGTTTCTCAAGGCCCCAAATCTGATCCTACTGCGTAGGACTGAAAGGTGAATATAAAAGACAAGGTCACCTTTGTGCCTATGGAAGTTATTTTCTTAGAGCTGGGATTAATTATTTAGTAATTATATTTTCCAGACTGAAATACCAACAGGGATGTAAGTAGCATGTTGGTCATCCCCAAAGGGACATAAAACAGTGAGAGAATCTTCTGGTTGTCCAGCATCCGCACCAAGGAGAGTCACACGCCCCACTCTGAGCACATTTATATTGTCTGGAGGCAGATAAAACCTGTCCCAGGAGGGACACTGGTCTCCAGGCAATGCATTCAGTAGCTCTGCATCCAATAGGTTTTGCAGAAATGCCAGTTGTGGCAAACTGCATTAAATTACGTGCAATAATTTTGTAATATGCACTTTTGCCTGCTGACTATTAAAAATGTATAGTAGTCCAAAACCACCTCTCTCCTGGGACCAACAAACTCACTTCAGGCAAGATTTCTGCTTGGGTTCAAACCTCAAGATGGGAACAGCTAGTGTTTTTAAATAAGTCACCCCAAACCCTCCCAAACCTATGAAAACACACTCATACAGTAACTCCTGCTGTTGTTCCAGACATCTGAATGTTCCAGTAAAGTGTCCCAGCTGGCCCCAGATGTTTCTTAAGTATAAAGCAATGCTCTGAGTGCTGGACCCCCTGCTGCCCCGACCTGGAGCTCAGCAGATTAAAGATTGACTGCGCTATGACATATTCACATTTAGCCTGAATATAATACAGCAAAGACTTATCAATGGCAAATGTTTGAAATGTAACCCAGTCAGCAGAGTAGGCTGGCACTCTGAATATGATGTATAAATAATGTATGGGAACTTAAGATCTAAATTAGATCTACAGGAAGAAAACTTTCCCTTTTCTCTGCCTCTAAAAGAAAAGTTCTCTCAAAATGAGGTCATTTTCCTGCCCGTCTTTTGGTTTACAAAATTGCTTTTAGGCAGAGGGTCTTCCCTTTACTTGGGGAACGTTTTGCCAGTTACAGTTTTTCTCCAGTTTTCTAAAAAACCAAGCAATGAAGTTCACTTGTTTGTTAGCAAATTGACTTTAAAATCTGCAAAATAACTTCTAAACTTTGCGTGGTCGGCTGAAAGCTGACTGCAGCCACGCTAAACTGCAACCCTTGCTGTTTAAAAAAAGGAAAAAAAAAGATAGCGGAGGGAAAGAGAGGAGAAAGAAAGGGAGAAAGAGAGAGAAACAATCCCATTTTGGTTTTTGTTAGAGGACGGCATACTACATAGATCAGAGACTTTTCAAAAAATAAAAACCCCCACTGTACACAAAGCACAGGAAAATGTGAGGAAAAAAGGAAAAACCTAAAAGCAGCTTAGAATGTGTTAACTCTGCCATTCTGTCAGCTTAAAGAGTATTTTATGCTTGATCAACAGCTCTCTTTTATTATGCTTTTCTTTCATTCATTCAAGACATCAAAGACCAGAACCACCAGTGTACCTGATCTACCAGAAGAACTTGTAAGGGTGTTCTAAAGAAACGGGGGTATTGGGAGCCAGACACCCCTGCGGACAAGGCAGTTCAAAGAGAATATTTCAACAATGATTACATTTTGTAAATCTTTGTACGAAAGACAGCTTATTTCCTGCTTTTTTCATGAAAAATAGATTCTATCCATTAAAGTGAGCCCACAGTATGAAAGTTACTTGAGATCTGAGGTACAGCAAGCGGATTAAGTGGAGGGTGAGATGAAATCTTTGAGAGAGACGATGGCTTTCTCTGATATTTGTTGCTGCCATAAGGTTTTCTGAGTGGACTAGAAAGTTTTTTTTTTTTTAAATTTTATTATTTATTTGTAGACTTGGTGGTGGCAGCGAAGCTGTTTGTAAAAGCAAAATAAACTGGAATGAATCGGAAAGGAAAATCGTAACAAAAAAAAAAAAGAACGGAGAAAACAAACGGCTGCAAAAAAACCTTTTGACATGTTTGAAAGGAAAACTATATATATTTGCCCCGCTCCAAAAATCGCAGGCAAGCCATTTAAATCCTGCAGACAAACTCTGAAGTGCAGCGCACAGACCCAAGCCAGCTGTTTACTTTTCCAAGCCCGTGGTGGTTTCTGAATTGATAAACTATATAACCTCACACACACAGAAGGGATTTTAGCTATGCCAGACCTCATTGCTCTGTCCCGCTCTCTTTATGTGCTGTCACAGAATAAAAATGATCCTAACACAAACCCTGAAATAAGATCTTGCTCCAGAAAGAACATCTTTGTAGATATTTCCTGAGTTACTGCCAAGCAGGATTTTTTTCGCCCATTCATCCTTTCAAAGTTTTGCTATAAACACAGCCAAAATTGTTCGGGAGTAATCAGAAATGACCAAAATATGACCCCCTAGTCAAGGCCAGCTGTGGGCAGAAGGGGAGGAAGCTGCCCCACGCCTGTGGCTGGGACAGCAGCCACCTCTGCCACCTCACCTGGGTGACACCCGCCAGCATCAGCACCTCTCTTCCCTGCTCTATAGGTACTTTTGCAAGAGAAGATGGAAACAGTGGGATGCATGGCATCAAAGAGGCAAAACCAACTTTAAACCCACCTCACGGTTTATATCTACTATTTCGAGGTAAAAGCAAATGTGCTGCAAGGGGGGTTGAGCTATGCACTTTACACGTAATTTTTAGACAGCCCCGTATTTTCCTCTGCTGGAAGCACAGTTAAATTTGCTCAAGAGTGCAACAACCTTGTATTTCTTACAGCAAATCTCACTCACTTCTTTCTTTTTATGAAACAGCACACGCACAGGGACTTGGAGCCTCTTACAACCTCATGCTGGGAAGTCCCGTGGAAACCGGGACGGCAGACACACCGCTGCGATGGGACTTTCCAGCATTTTGCTTGGATGAAAGCAAAACCCTTTGGCTCCCCAAACTCCATCTCGCCCCCGGACACGGCACAAAAGCCGCTGGGTGCCCGGAGACCCCCTGGCCCCAAGGGTGGGTGCCCGGGGCCTGCGGCGGCCTCGCTCCCAGCCCCTCACTGCCGCCCTCAGCCCGGCCCAGGCTCCGGCTGCGCCTTCCCAAGTTCAAGTTCAGGTTTAAGGGAAATAAACCGCTCCTCGGGAGCCTGCAGCCAGCCCTCATTTCCATGTGATCCCTCTGAACTTCGCCTGCGCCAGCGCGCCCTGTTTCCAGGGCCCGCCGAAGGAATGTTTTACAGTTAGAGCCCGCAGTGCTTTCTCAGGCATTTCAGACCCAGAGGCCCAAGTTTCAAGCTGCAGCATTAAAAGTTTCCACAGAGCTACTGCAGAGAGAGGGAGGGAGGGGAGGGAGGGAAATGAGGAGAACAATATCGTCTTAATTGTCTCTATATAGCTCCACAGTTAAAGTATTACTTTTTAAAGGGACATAATTTATTCTGGAGGCACGGTGTTATAACAACCAGTACATACTTTCACCGCGGCGTAACCCGCTCTATTCTTCATTGTGCTTTCCGGTGGTGTTGCTTTTGCAGAACTCCTTGTTACGCCGTCCCCGATACTGTACTTACAGTTTTATTCAATTTAAGCCAGTTCCTGCAGTCCTCAGGCAAGCAAAACCGCTCCCCCCCACAAAAGCCTCAGGAGTTCTGCCTGCACCAGGACTGCAAAAATAATCTCCCCTCAACCACCGTTTTTCTCCCCCCAAAAGTTTCTTTACTTTTATTGCTTTAGACAATCGGGGAAAGTCATCCAAAGAAAATCAACCCCCAGCCTGGGCCTCCCAGGCTCGGCTCGCAGCGAGACAGCCCGAGCACACACGCACAGACACACACGTACACACACACCCAGGGCTTTGCCCCGGCACTCTCCTGCCCCATCCCGTGGAGCCACAGGAGCTACGTGAGGGTCCCAGGGGTCCCAGTGGGATGGATGGCTCTGCCAGCAAGCTGCTACAGAGGCTGGGGCCCTTTGCTTTGCAGTTTGGGGTATAAAAGGCAGTTTTCTGCTCTTTTTTTTCTCCCCATTTCTTCACTGGAGAGCAGGGAGGAGGAAAAGGTCGCTACAGCCTTCAGAGGTTGAAGGCTGAGGTGGCTTTTCCTTGCCCTGGTCATCCAGCTCTTGTATCATCCTGGCTCTGACAGCCCCCCATGGAGCTGTAGGGGATCTATCGACCACCCCAACCCTGTCCAGGGGCTCCTCTTGCTGTAATGGGAGAAGACCCGTTGTGGGTCAAAAGGTAGTTGACCTACAACTACCAAAGGTGGTTCAGCTGCTTTTTTTGACTGCCCTGAGAGAACTTGCAGAGCACACAGAGGAAAGTGAGGGGAGAGAATAATAACTTGGGTTGGATGGGAGTGTGAGCACTCCCTCCAAAATCCCCCCACCAAAAGTCTTGTGCTCTCTATCTGGGTGAAGTGAACAAATGAGCAGCCCTGTGGGGACAGCAAAATTTTCCCAGCCTGAACAAAGCAGGGCAAAAACCAGGAGGGACAGGTTGGTGGAGACTGAGAGGCACAGGGGAAGAATTGGAATGTGGGCAGCAGGAACAGTGTGGCTGGCAGGGCACACTCTAGGCAAAGGGACAGCGGGGAACCCCAGGATGAGGGGGCCAAGACAACAGCATGTTTTGAGAGGTGGCTAGAGCAGGGGTGGGTTTGGAGACCACAAAAAAGGACAAGGAATTTGGGTTTTGGCGAGTCCTAGGTGTTACTGGGCAAGGAGATCAAAACCGGTCTCCAGATTAACACGGACAGAAATAGGAGCACAGAGGTAACTCTGGCACTTTTGACCTTAAAATTACAGAAGACAGTGAGCTGGAGGAATAATGACTCAATTCATCAGGAAAGCCTTCCCTTCCCAAAACTCCTCTTAAAAAAAGAAAGCCAAGATGGCATTGAGCTGAACAAAAAAAAACCCTCTCCTGAACGTGGGAACTTTCGACATCTGCATTTTTCCTGATGCTTTGTACCTTGCTGAACTGCTCTAAGAAAAATGGAAGGTCATGCATCATGCTGGTGCTCAGGGACACAGTTGTGGGGATCCAAGAAGGGACTTCTGCCATGGGACTTCTGTCAGGCTGTGGGGAACCCCATCCAGGGATGAGTCCTCTAAAGATCCACTGGGACCACTGGGCTCAGGATGCTACAGGAGCTGTGTGAGTGGGGCAGGGAAAGACCACCCCAGGCTCCAGAGGTTGCCAGCTCTCCGTTGGAGAAATGGGAAAAGGCGTTGCAGCACATGATCCACCTTTGGATGAAGAGGGAGGTATTAGACATGGTTGGCTAAAGGGAGTTGGGTCTTGGCCTAGCTTGGAGCAATTTTCACACATACTGTGAGATGCCAATGAAAGTCCTGGTGGAGTGTAAAGCCATTAAATGAGATGAAATTAAACAATTTAGTTATTTCTGCTTCATCATATTTGTGCAGTATGGCAGGCAGAATGAATTACTACTAATGATCAAATTTAGTAATACTAATTAAACTATCTCAATTTAATTAATACTAACAGAGAAAACAGACAAAATTACTAATGTAAACCTTGAACTTAAAATCAAAAGGTGCCTCTTCGCTTTTGTGAGTCACTGAATGTGAGGCTTTTCCCTGAAAACAGCCTGTGTAGAAGTGGCTCTTTGTACTCCCTAAGTAAGCTGCTCCATTGTATGGGTAACTACAGTTCTCCAGCTTTCTTTCCCCTCCCCACATTTTTTTTTTCCTAAATGTTACTACTTTTACTCGTTGTTTTCCCAAAAACCTTCCAGGAGAAGAATCTGAGCTCTGTTCAGACTCATTCAACTTCAACAGCACTGATAAAGCAGTTACCACTACTGGGACAAGTTCTGCCCTGGGTACTTGTATGAACAGAGTTTATGAAGAGCCTGTGGAGCCTCCCTTACTGGTTAAATCATGGACTCATAGAATGGTTTGGGTTGGAAAGGATCTTAAAGATCAGATGATCTTCCAATCCCCCTGCCATGGGCAGGGACACCTTCCACTGAACCAAATAGCTCCAAGCCCCATCCATCCTGGTCTAAGTTTTTAGATTTCGCCTACAAGACCAGTAATCTGGGAAAGCCCCAAACCCATCTCTATATCAGGGAAGATGGCTTTAGAGTTACTGAGAGCTAATACCTGTAACTAAAGAATAAAAATCCACAGATACATGAAGATTGCACTGCAAACCCTCACCATAAAGAAAATGTGAATTTTAAACTTCATCTTATCTGAAAAAGACTAGATTTACTCTACTGTGCACAGTTTTAAGTGAAAGACAAGCATAATTAAACAAAAATATTACTGTATTTCTAAAACAAACTCCTGCCAATAACAAATCTCCCAACTCCTCCTCTCCTCAGCTTCAATGAATGTACAGCCGGGTCCCATACCACAGATTCTCAGACATGATCTTTAACCTAAAGGACTACAAGAAAGTCCTTAAAAAACCCTGACAAACAAGAGAATAGCCAAACAAGCAATATAAGGTGTCAAAGTGTTTTTCCAAAACCTCAAATCTCACTGTTTAGCACATGCAAAGATGAAAAAACCCAACCCCACATGCAAATGTCATATCTCAGTTTATCCCTTTTTTTCCCTTAAAAACGGGTACTTTTTTGTTGTGTATTTAAAAAGATTTAGTCATAGCAAAAGCAGAAAAGGATACCTGAAGTTGTATAAAACTGCTCCAAACAATGCATAAATTCATAGAATCCTTGAATGGTTTTGGGTGGAAGAAACCTTAAAGCTTATCTTTTTTCATGTCCTGCAGGGCAGGGACACCTTCCACTATCCCAGGTTGCTCCAAGCCCCATCCAACCTGGTCCTGACACTTCCAAGGAAGGGGCAGTCTCAGCTTCTCTGGAAAACCTGTTCCAGGGCCTCCCCACCCTTGCAGCAAACAATTTCATCCTAAATTATTGTGTTCAGCCTCAGAGGTGGCTGCATTGTGTTGGTTGTGACTTTGGTTACTCATATCTCTTAATTAAAATTACATTTCAGTGCCTTCTGCAGTGCATTCAACTGCATCTCTTCAGGTGTAATAACCAGTGTTTGTATAGATGATGTAACAGTTGGGTCACACAAGTGAATATGCCTGAGAATATTATGATTATAGTGTCAGCACTGTTTTCAAAGTTGAATATTAATAACTAAAGCAACTAAAGGGAAACCTAAAAGATATTTTTAAGTTTGGCTTCTTGGTTTTTTGAGATATTTTTCTTTTGAAATCCTAGTTTTAAATGAAACTTTTCCAGTTCTACCTCTGTTCAAGCAGAAAATGCTATCAAAACAAAAGCCTAAAACAAGATGTGTTTTGCTGTTCTACACTAAAACTAGATAAAATTTGAAAGCTGCAACTTCCCATTTTGTTAGCTATCCTTAGTAAGAACACACAGCTTTGTCAAATTAAAAGTATAAACATGTTTTACCAAAACTGAAGTCATTTTGCTGTATTTCTTTTGAAAACCCAGTCTTTCCCCTCTGTGCTATTTATATTTCTCTAGGACAGTCCAGCACTAGAGAGGTGATGCTCAGTGTCTTGGGAACATGGAATCTGCTGCTAACTGAGGACTCCTCTGTTAAGAAAAGGCTTCTTTTGGTTCCTTCTGATGGAATTTAATGTTAATTTCTGAGCAGGAAATTTTGCTAAGTGTTCACCTCTGGATCTTATTCATTCCTTGACCTCTGTGTTAATGCCATTAAGCGAAGGTGATTCCTAGAACAGAGGTAGCTTTAATGCCTATCCATTGGGAAGGATGTAGGGATTGTGGCCTTTAAGTTTTGACCTTCATTGTAGACTGTGGTCCTGATCCTTTGATTGTGGAATTTTTAAAAAGTATATACTGCAGTTGGCAAAAAATCTTAATGTTCCAGTAAATGCAAAAGCCATAAATCCAGCTGCTGACCTTTTCCATCCAGGTCACACGTGACACCTACTGGAGTTTGTCAGGCTGGGTGGAATTTATGGAGCTCATATAGGTATCAGCTGCAAAGGCTGAACTTTCATGAAATGTCTTTCAAAGGCACTTCCAAAACCCTTGTAAAAAGTCAGTATGGCTTTTTTTTTTTTTTTTTTTAAGGGGATACATGCTGCACATACTTTCAAAGGTCTCATCGTGCCACCTCTGCAAATCTTCAGCACCTGGGAAACTTCAGCCCTTAAATTATTACTTTACAAAACAGAGAAATCAGGCCAGGCATGTAATTATTGTGATCACCAACTTCCAACGGCCCCTTCCCAAGCCTGGCTGTCTGTGCATTCCTTTCTTTCTGGTGTGCAGCCTCCTGCCCCTCTCTGGGATCGATGGTATCGATGGTGTATTGTCAGTCAGAGAAATGGGATTTGATAGTGCCCTCAAGCAGTTGCAAAAGAAGGGAAGGAATACAAAACCTACCCAGGTCCACACCGTCAGCGTGAGATCAATGCTCTCAATAATACGTTTGCCGCCACGTAGCGCCCTAACTGTCGCAATTAATAATGTAGAAGGAGCTGATTAACTTAAGTAAAGTGCTCTCCACTGTGTAAACACATAAAGATCTATAGGGCCAAAGAGGAAAGAACGAACAAAACGTCATTTTTATATTTTATGTGGACACATTCTTGCTTTCTATTCTGCTCTTGTAACAATTACTGTACTAGCCACTCTGACAGAGTCAATAAATTGATCGTGGACCTGATGCAGCAGCAAGCAGACTAATCCAATACAGCATTATCTGCCATGGAGGCTGGGGCGGGCAGTGGTGGCCAGGAAATCGGCCAAGCCAGCCAACAGTAGCAAGAGGCACAGAACCATAACCTTGCCCTAGCCTGGCTTGATTTGTGTGTGTGAACACAGGGATGTGAGCAGTGCTCTGCCCATGCTGCACCCACAAAACCCTTCCAAGATTCTGGCTGGCTGCAAAGCCCCGTGGTTCAGCAGGGATCAGCCCTCAAACTGGACCCTGTGGCTCAGGGAGGATCAGCCCATCTCATTTTCTCATGCTGGCAGCCATGAATTCAAACACCTGATGACTTTTTCCCTACTACACTGAAGTCATGCTCCCTGCAACTGCACCCACCACAACACAGCAGGAACTGCTGCCTGTGTGCTGAAAAACAAATCTGGGAGTCCCCTCCCATGCCCCCTGACCTGTGAACACAGGGAATGTCACATTCAGTCAGCTTAAATGGCCACTTGGGTCTGGTATTATGTCTCTGACAGTGGTTGCAGTCCTCTTGGGAGGAAGCTGCAAGAATCCCTACAAAGGAGATGGACCAAAATTATTTGGCCTGAGGGGAAGCTTCTTCCCAGCCCCATGCAGTAAGTGGCAGGCCTTGTAAATCTATGTTAGTGGGGAATATGAGATTGAAAAAATAAAAATAAAAGAAAGTTTCCTGCTGAATGGAAAAAAGAAAACTGTTTTTTGGCATAAGTTCTTCAAGAAGGAGAACATAGGCCATTGTTATTATGAAGACTTTTCAATGAAAACACAGAAAATCATTGCCTTTTAGAGTAATTGTTTAGCTAAAGAAAGGTTACACAGCTTGTAGAGAATTTAGTAAGAAATTAAATCTCTCCAGCTCATTCATCATATTTCTGCATTTGCCAACTCTTCCCACCAGGCCCACACTTACTTCTTCCCTTTCTTCTCCCCCACTGTGGAGTAAGTAATGGCCATAAAACGCACAGAAAGGCAGCCTTACGCACAGGCTTCCTGGTTATTGTGACGAGGGGAAAACTCAATAAGTTTAATTGCTTAGTTTGGGAAATTCTTCTATGTCCATTGTAAATAATTCTATGCTAAATCTACTGGAAATAGGATGCTGAGTGCTGGTCTCCAAAAAGGAGTCTGAACTGTTCACCAGTGCCTGCCAGGAGGAGGAGGAGTAAGAAAAAGCCCAGGAACAAGAATCTCCCCTGCTGAGGACTAACCCAGGCATTCTGGGACTGATTTGGCTCCAGCCCCACTTTGAAGATGCAGCCACATGATGGCATTGGGAAGTTTTCTGTGAATCTGTTACCTTTGTAGAGAAATATGTGCTTTCTTTTTGAGGTGTGCTGTTCTCAGCTCTTTTTAGAAGCTGACCTGAGAATGGAATTCCATAGTCTTGCTCTATGCAAGTTCAATGGCCTCTGTGCCATGGGTTGAACAGGAGGGAAGGGGAGTTACCCTCATTTCTGGTCACCTTGGTGACCTTTGCTTGATGAGTCTGGCAATGCATCTCCTACTCACGCTCTCTCTAGGCTCATTTTCAGAGCTATCTCCAGGCCACTGTCAAGTTCAGAATGGTATTGCTACATCCTGGGTGGAAGAGGAAACACAACACCAAAATTCAGGTCATGTGCCAGTAGCCTGATGCTACTGCAAAGTACTTTTTGGACAGAGATCAAAACTTTGAGTGATAATAAGGGGGGTCAGAGCCTCCAGGTGTTGGAGGAGAGCAACCCTCACTTCCCTTTGCCAATATGGGAAAATTCACAGATCTCTGGAGGGTTTGGGAGCAGACTGATCCCTCGAAGTTCAGCAGCTCTAGGAAGTAGCAGTCCCACACCCCAAAACTGTGTTTTTATATCTGATCTATGCAAATTTCTCTTCTTAACACACTAGAGATGTTACTCCTTCATGGAAATCGCACTCTTAACCTCCCACTACATATGCTGGACTGGCCAAGAGAAAGAAAAGGAATGTTCAAGTCTGCATAGAAGTGCTTTGCAGCTGAAATTGGACACGTGCTGGCTTGGGGAGGTTATTGCACAGAATTTGGAATTCTTAGTGGGCTGAATCTAACAAATGCTTCCAAGTTAGTGTTTTTATCTCCATTCACACAGACACAAGCAGTACGTCCAGCCTCGAGGATGAATATTCTGATCGTGAGGAGGAACAGTCCTCTCAGCAACTAGAGCAAGTAGCTCTGACCTGGCTTATAAACAGCTCTGCTCAGAACCCCCAAAATCAAAGCCTGGTGTCGTTCCTGCAGCCTCTCATGTTCACTGCCCTGTCCCCCACACACCCCTCGAGGTGTCCCTGCCCTGCCCCACGTGCAGAGAGAGGCGGTGGCTCAGCTGTCAGCACAGTGCCACAAAACCCTGCCCTACCTTTGCCTCTCCGGGGCCAGCAGGTCCTGCCTGTCTGACCAGTGCCATTCCTGGGCCCTGGGAAACAGGAGGAAGGCAGCAGGGTGTGGAGGCAGACAGGCCAGGCAGCCCATGGTGCTCATTAATAAAGCACACGGCTACGAGCTGCGTGGGGCTCAGCATCCCCTTGGGAGGGGGCAAAGGGCAGGGCATGGTGGCAGTGAGCAGCAGGGATGGAAAATCCCTGTGAAGCCAGGCACACATTTGATTTGTGCAAAGGAAAATGTGTGCACTGGTTTCTTTCTTCCATAGGGTGGCAATGGAACCTGGGCACAGAGCAGCTCGGCGGTTTCAGCTGCAGGAGCGAAGCGCTGCAGGAGCTGCATCAGCTTCTCAGTCAAGGTGCTGACTTTGATCTATGGATCCTATACACTTTTGGGGCCTGCCATCTACAGGGCTGCTCTCCTGCCTCCCTCCTGGAGAGGGGCATCTCCTGCACCACGCTCCTCGGATTCCAGTGCCTGGGCAGCAGCGCCTGGCTGCTCTCACAGAAGGACCCTCTGCTCTGGAATTCGCCTCCCCCCTGGTCTGACAGAGCTCACATCTGCTATCCTACAGGACACAGCATCCAGCTCATTTTTTTTCTCATGCCCTTTGTTTTAAAGTGCTGCCAGTGAAAAATTGCAGGTTGCAGTTTGCTCTCTAAAGAAGGCTTGTGGGGAAGGAAAACAGGCTTTACCTTGTCTCTGGGAAAGAAAGTAATTGTACAATTAGGTTTGTGTATGCACCTGAGGCATACGGTGGTTTTCTTAGAGATAAATAAAAGCCCAAAAGGAGAAAGCTACAAAGATACCACTGTCTAATTTGGGAAAGGCAGGGAGCGGGAGCAGATCTAAAGGAGTTAGCAATTTCCTTGTACTATAAACACTTTGCTAAACTTCAGTGATTTCCCCCCTAAGTTACTATTGCTCTTTTAAACATGTATTTCACAGGGTGCATTTTTGTACCTGGTCTTTATAAGGCTGTTCTGCTGAGCTTGCTGGTTCTCATACTCGTTATTTTGCTGCCTAGATAAGCTTGTTTGACTTTGGGGCTTTTTCTTAAACTTTATTTCAGTGTTCTAGGCAGGTTACAGGGCTTTTGTTTCAGTTATTTTGTGTTATAAAGGATGAACTCTGTCTAGAGCTCTCTTGTAGCTGGGTGGCTCTAGGGCCCCACCAGGGAAAGTGTGAAAACACAAGACCTTTACTTATTATCCAGGATCTGACTGTGCTTTGGGATTGTGCAAAGGCAGAATCAGGAAGAGCTTCTACTTCTGTCCTAGAAATAAGTTTTTTCTTTACCTAGAGAAAGCCAAGGGAATCAATATTTGGGTTTGCGCTTAACTAAGTTTTTAGAAACTACCTGGGATGGATCTGATATGAAGCGTGTTTACATAAGAGAGGGATTTTTCCTGAAACAGCTGGTCAGGGCTACAGGTTTCACTTTCTCACAGGGTAAAGTGTTTGATTCTGCCTGGGTGCCTGCAGTGGGAGGCAGTTTCTGTTCCCTGCATCCTCATAACCTCCCAGTGCAGGGCACATGGGCCAGTGGCAGGTAGAAGCGATTAGATGGAACAGGCATGTGCTTCTCAGGAGCTGTTTTTAGCAGCCCAAGTACAATTTCCAGGAAGATGTAGGCTAAGTAGGTGGCAAACAGGACTCAGCATAGTAAACAATGTTTAGTGTGGAGCTGCAGCATGATGAGTACAGCACGCTGATCCCTAAAGGAATTTTGTACCCTAGAGCAAAGCCAGGGCATTAGAGAGCAGCAAACAGCATTTGGAGTGGTGAGTGGCAAGCCCTGGTCACAGGTTGCTGGTTTAGCATTCCCAGCTGCATGTACTCCCAGCCCATAGCCTGTGTTTCACTATTAATTTTAGGAAAAAAAGCCACCTCAAAATTCAGAAATTCACCAACATTTATTCACCTTGGTGCTACCGAGAGGCTTGTCCCTAATTAATGTGATGGGACTTTCCCATCCCTCTACCACTCTCCGTATTACAAGTCCTTGGCAATATGAGAGACGTATCTATTACTTAGTCATGAGGTATCCAAACCAACTTGCTTTTGAAACCAGAGCCCCTATACCCCAGGCATCCTGTATTTCTGATTTGCATATGGAAAAGGCAGTTAAAAAGCTGATGCCCCCATATTGCTTGCGAGTCAAGTAGCAAAAGTAAATGATTTATCAAGTAAAGGTTACAACACCTGTGCCTTTTTGTCAACATATACAGGGGATGCCAAGTCAAGTGTTGCTTCTAATAGTTCAAACAGAAATTTAGATTCAAATAACCCTCAAGACAGGACAATTGTGCAGTGAGTGGAGAGGCAGAGTGAGGGATAGGGTAAGCAGTGGATGGAAAACCAAATCAACTGAAAAGTTTGGAAACTGCTAAAACCAGGCAAAGCCAACAGCCCTTTGGGGGCTTTTGTTACCAAATCAGAACTACTCACTTAAAGCAGTTTATTTCCTCATCTCTTTTGTGATGGACTGGTTGTCCTGTTACAACCTTTGTTGACACAGGAAAATGTTTTTTTAATGAATATTATATAATCTCTATAAAATTCCTTTAAGGGGTTATATTTGACACAACATGACATAAATCAGAACATAGGGCTAATGGAAATGTCTACGGATAATTTTTCTAATAACTGATTAAGAAAGGCATGTACTGGGTTTGGTTTTTTAGAAACAGCCCAGGACAGAATGATCCTTGCCCCAGCCCAGCCATGCTGTTGTACATTTGCCTAGGATTTTATTCCAGTGTTCTGGGAATGTCCATGTATGGGAACTGTGACTCCTGCCCCATGGAGCTGCCACATCCCTGTGCACAGACTCACTTCTGCAGCACTTGAAGACTAATGATGATGATGATGATGATGATGATGTGTAAATAATGCTAATAGGCCAATGTTCCATCAAGAGAACATCACAGCCACCAAAAATGTGACCAAAATATTTTCATCTGGGTTGCAGCTGGATCATAATTTAAAAAAAAGCAGATGTTCAGATACAGCCTTCATTTTTATTTTACTGTTCCAGCAGTAAAGAGTCTCTTAACCCTTATACTTAAGCTTGACTTCCAGAAGCTCGGAGGAAGCCCTGCTTCCTCTTTTCCCAGGGAACTGTATCCCTGGCAGTGCGTGGTCCTCAGGACCTGTATCTTAGCCTGACTCTGGATGTACTCTAAAGATCCTGATGGAAAGGAGCCACCCCAGCTGCTTTTAATAACACAGTTCTATGTGTTTTTACATTTGCATTTTGAAAATATCCTAAGTGGTTGTTCTGTACACTAATGCTCTGCAAAAAAGAGCACAAAAGCCTGTCTTTGTTTAGAGGAATGCTACGTAAATCCCAAATCATTGCAGTTAGCACTTTTACCTCACTTTTCTGACTCAAAGCACAGTCAACTTCAGAGTCCTTTCATGAATAAGTAGTGAGTTTGCTGATAAATTATATATATTTAGTATCAAGTGGGCTGTGGTGGTGTAATGATGTATAGAAGCAGGGAGATGCAGCTGGAGCCAGAGACTGGAAGTCAGTCTCCTTGCCCACTGCAGCATGTTAGACTTTAATTGAAAGCTGTGCTTGAGTATTGTTTTTCACTGTACAGCATTGTTATTCACTACACTGCATTACAGAGGAGCACTTAAAGTAACGCTAGAGCACTTTAAAATGATTTAAGTCATAAATAAGGAGGATAAAAGTTTACAGTCAACAAACTTATCTGGGAAACTTAGGCTGCAGGATGCAAGTAAGTTTTAAATATCTTTGGAGACTTAATACTGTTGTGTCTTACTACATAATCAATTTACCAACTAGGAGTTTTTCAAGTCTTCTGGAAAAGGTAAGTAGCATTCTCCAAAGGGTTTCAGGTTTCCTGAGCTATGAAGGAAAAGACCAAGTGCTTAAGGACTTTAGCAGTACACCTTAGCATTCCTGTTTCCCAATTTCAATGCATTTCTGTGTATTCCAGTTGTTTCCAAAATAACTGGAGAAATATGATTTAAATGGGAAGGTGTATGAAAACTTGTCACACCCATGAATCTAATAAAGCACAAGGCTGGAATAGTGGGGTACAGGCTGAGTTTTGTTAAGGCATGAAAACCAACTCCCTTAGAATCTGATGGGTTAAACCCCTCTCTGCATTGCTGCTGTACTTTCAGTGACCCTATTTAATGCAGAGAAGGTTTGAGATTCGATATAGTTTAACCTGTGCTGTGCACAAAGCTATAAACTAAAGCCCCTAACAAATTGTACACAAAGAGCAGGCAGCAAAAAAACCACGTTGTGCTTACAGGCAGCTCCTTGCAGCCCTGTAAACTGAAAATCTTTGGGAATGAGTGACCTGTGTTTCAGTGACAGTGGAGGTGCTGAAGTCATCGCAACGAGGAGTCTGTCTTCATCACCTACTGTGGCATGTGACAGCCATTAATCAGCACACTAATTATTCAGAAGCCTATAAACCATTTGAAAGAACTTACAAGAGCCAAAGGTAGTAATGCCCAGTTTTCCAGTTATTTGAATTATTGCTTTTTAGTCACTGCAACCAGCTCAAAATAAAATCACAAATATTTCTTGTAGCTGACCTTTAAAAGAATTGCAATGCAGTCAAGCAATGACTTCTAACTATAAACTACAGTTGTCCTAAAGCACTAACTCTGCTCACTTTTTTATACTTTCCCCCCCATGATAACGTGATATTAAGTCCAGACTTAATTTTTTCAACATCTGGCTCAAATTAGCTGCTAACAAAACTGCCAACAACTATTTTCTTAATCGACCCTGGGAATTCGATACAGCTTGGAAAAAGCACATTGAAATCTCGTCCTTCTCCTAAAGAAACACAAATGTTTACTTGAGCTTCTGATTTGACCATACCAGGACCATGAATTCAGCTAACCCAGCTTTATAGGCCTGCCTCAACTGGACGCTTTTCTCTTTGTGTAAGGAAAACAGATGTGCTCACAATTGCAAAAATCTCCTGCTCGCTCAAAGCCCACCATGCAAATGGCCAACCAGGAATTTGAGTATTTTTTTCACATGGAAGTCACTGGAGCAGTCTCCCATTGTGTCTGCAGGGGGACTACAGGGTACTGTTACCTGATGGGTCTCTCTGAGATCCTTTTGCATATCACAGACTGGTTTGGGTGGGAGGGACCTTAAAGATCATCTTGTTTCAATTCCACTATCCCAGGTTGTCCCAAGCCTTGATCAACTTGGCCCTGGACATTCCCAGTGATGGGGCAGCCACTGTTTCTCTGGGCAACCTATCCAGGACCTCCCCACCCTCGCAGGGAAGGATTTCTCCCTACCATCTAATCTAAACACAATTAAATGCAGTGCCTGGGGGAGCAGGTTGGAGCCAAAGCCTTGGAAACCGCGGCCCTAGAGCAAACAACTGCGCGGTGAAAGCCAACACCTTGGAAAGCAAAGAAAGGTCCTTCCAGTCACGAAAGCAGCGTTATTACCACACAAGCCCAAAAAAATAAAAATAAAAACAAAAAAAAGCACCAAAAAAAAAAAAAGAGAAAATAAAACCACAACAGACAAACAAACTGCAAGTGACATTTCACTGTAGTTACTGAGACCATGTGGGTGAAGTGACAGCGGCAGTGCAGCTGCTCCGCGGGGACACGTTAGAGGACACTGGAGGAGGAGGAGGAGGAGAAGAGGCTGCAGGCAAACAGAGAAGTCGAAAGCGGCCCACCTGAGTCTGTTGAGGGATATTTACAAAGCTTGGATCCCGTGGTCCAACACTGACGAATCGGTTTGCGGGGGAGGTGCTGGGTGTCGAGTAGGCTGTGAAGGGAAGGGACACATGCGTTGAGGAAGCGGCACTAGATTGCACACGAACAACACCAAAACACACTGTCTCAGAGCCACCTAAGCAGATGTTTGACACAGAAATGTGCGAACGTTTTAGAGAGCGAGAGTTTGGTTCGAGACACTGGAAAGGTTTGGGCTTAATGGTGGGGGTATCAACACGTAGGGTACTGGGCTGCTGGGAGAGGGGATGGCCACAACGTGGGCTCAGGGGAGGGTGTGCAGCTCTCCAGCCTGAGGGAGAACCACTGCAGGCCTTTTCATGTTGGGCTGGCACAGGAGATTTCTGCAGGTCCTGACTGTTTTCACTCAAATGTCTGGTATCTCTACTTTTAACAGAGTTTCGTATCACAATGAAATTACCTAAGTGCTCATTAACAGAATCAGACCCTTTATTTTATACTAATCCAGCATTCTCTCTGGATATAAAGCTTTGGTTTTCATACTGCTGTGGTCTGCACTCTCTAAAATGTTCACTTGATGTGTTTGACAAACTAGGAAGATCCTTTCGGTAAAAAATTAATGGGTTGCAGTTTCACTGGGGTGGTAAGTGCAATCAGTCTGAAGGCTGAAGCTGCCTTTAAAAACTGGAGTGGCTCCCATAAATGTAAAGCTATTAAATGCAATGCAAGCCAAGAACCCAGATTACTTCCAAACTTGAAGTACTTTAATGATTTTATTGTTGCATTATATTCTCCACTGCAACTGTCCACAATGCCACGTATTTCCACATCCAAAAGCTTTCAATGCATTTTTAGTCTTCCTCTCATTTGAAAACCCTCAAGCAATCTTCTCTCTTCCTCAGTTTTTTGCATATTTAGATCTAAATTCAAATAACATAAATAGATGCCTTAATACAAAGAGGGCTCCTATCTATTTTGAATGTATTTATGGGAATGCATTCTGCTGAATAAAATCCCCAGACAACCTAACTATCCAAGGAAGAGACAAAAAAACAATAGTAAAAGTAAAGTTACTTGCCAAATTCCAGTCAGGCTAAATATTATGTTGAGGCCTCAATGCTACAGAAAAGTAAAGCGACTTAAGAGTTGGAGAAGACACTGAGTTGGCGGTGTGGAAGAAGCCCTTTTGCCTTTTGAAGGCAAATGTTTGGTGAAGAAGGATTACACTGGAGGAGCCTTTGGTTTAAGACTGTGCCAAATCAGACCAATGCTCCACCTTGGCCATTGTCACCTCTCTTAGAAGCCATAAGCAGATGCAACCAAAACAGGTCATGTATTTACTTTCTCCCATTCTTTTTCATCACCTCTGATTTATACACCCCTTCCTGTATTTAAGGGTCTTCCTGTATTTAAGGCTCTGGAGGGGTTTCTCACCTAATGCCCAATCTGCACTTGAACTCATGTGGATGCTCTGCATCCCACAAAGCCCTTGGGTGATGCAGAACCACATCCTTCAAGTCTCACAAATGTCTTGTGATGCCTCTTAGTTCTTACAGTTTCATCAGAAAACTTCTCTTTCTCAAGATTCCCTGAAATCACCCCAGGAACTGCATATCCTCATTGCCTGCTGATATGAGGGGAGATAAGGCACTCCTGGATTCTAAGAACAAGGATTTTTCCCACTTGTTTCTGGTGAGGTGAGCTTGTCTCTCCAAGAAGCTAACACTTGCAAAAATCATGCAAGGAAGATTTCTACTTCACAAAGTCTTAAGGAATTTTTAAGTGCACTAATTCATCTTCCTGAGATGGTTTTGCAAATTGTGGTGCAGCTTGAATATAATGAACAGGTAAGCTAGATGTTCCTCCTACCTGCAAATCAAGGAAGAAATTAACTGAGTAGATCTGGTGAGATGTTCTCCTCACCTTTTTATCATGTTAATTTGGTTAATAATTCAAAGAATCCACACATTTGCAAAGGGCATTTCCCTGTTGCTAGTGCCTTGCATTAAGATTCTTCTGTGCTGTTCTTTGTGGACGTATTTTTTTTAACTAACTAATGTTGTGCAAGACTAAGAATTCCTTCTGCAGTGGGGAAAATTAACTTAGAGCTCAAAAATCAAACATCTGTTGTTTGGTTCTCCTGGTCTACTTTTAAGGAAGCAGATTGAGTGGAGAGGCCATTTAATCCCTTGGAGCAGGTAAGTTCCACCCAGAAGGGAAGGAACTCAAGATCTTGTTTACAGTTCCCCGCTGGCAGATACTTTTGCTGTGATATTTGGTAGAAAATCAAAGGGGAACCAGCAGAATGCTGACTTAAATGGCTTCTCTGTTCAAACAAAAAATTCGAAAGCATTTGTGAAGTGTGTACTATGCACAAAAGTCCCCTCAAAGCTTGCTGGGTGAGTTGCTATGTATACCTTCCTTCCGCTCCAAACGATGTTTAACTTGCTTTCTGAAAATACTCGGATGTCAGCTTGGTATTTCCTTCAGGTCATATAACTGCACTGCTGAAGCCAAGGGGGGAAGAGCACCAAAAAGACAAATATGCAGAGGATTTACACTGGACTCTCCCAAGGTGCTGTTCCCTCTTTGCTGTAAAATGTCCCGGGATGTTTGTGGATTGCAAGGGGCCATTTTGGCTTGGAATATTAAGCTGACATGGAATACACATTCCCCTGTTAGGGGGAAATTTGTTTCAGGAAAGGGAGAAGTACTGAATGTTGCTTAGACCATGATCAACTTCCAGCTGCATCTTACTGTCTTCAGATAAATACCCAGAGTTGTCATAGAGGTGAGATTGCTGGAAGTCTGATCCCTAGACTTTGCCCCAGAATTAGGATGGGACAAACTGTCTCACTGGATAATGCTGGGTCACAATATATTATAGCATAAATATAAGCTAAGCCTATGCTGGGGTCTTCAAACTCCAGTTTGGGAAAAGCCAAAGCGTGGAAAGGAACAGCAGCCAGGTCTCCTAGGCAGATCTCCTCCAGATTTTATCAGCTTTGCTCCATGGGAATTGCACAGACCTACACTGGTTCACACCAGCTGATAGCTGTCCCGTTGGGCATGAATAGAAACAGCTTCCTGCCCAGCCTGCTCTTTCTGCTACTGGAATTCACTAAGGTTTGTCAGCAACATCATAGCCCACAGCCAGGGAAATGAATGTGATGCCACAAATTTGCTATGATGCTTCACTTCAGGAACAAGCAAAACAGGAGCTGGCAGAGAAAGAACATTTGCTCACACAGACAGCTTTGATATTTAGCCAAAATGGCAAGAAATTGTATGAAAGACAAGACAAACAAACAGTTTTGGGGATGTTGTGTGTTTTAAAGTGGCCTGCAGTAGGGAAATATTACTTTTAAATATACTTTCCCGAAATAATTGCTATTAAGAGCAGGAGTGTGTAATTTATCATTGTACTGGATTAAAAGGATTGGCAAAGATGATTTGGATGAGTGATGACCTAATGTATGACTAGATCTCCCTTTTACAGACCAAGATGACAGGTACATGTGTTTGATGTGAAGAGTTGTTCTGTTTCTCAAGCTGCAGCAAGAGGATTAACTGGAGGAATTTGGTGCAGTAGAACTATTCTTACTGCAGTGCATTCTGCAGCCGAGTATCTGAGAGGGAACTGCAAATTTAGCAAGTTGAAGGATAGAGCTGACCCTCTTTTTTATGGATGGGGAAAGGAACAAACAGAAAGCTCAAACTGGCCCAGAACGTGCTCAGTCAATGCATAGCAGAGGAGGGGAGAGAAAGTCAATCTCATTGCAGGATCATGGAAATGTTTAGGTTGGAAAAGACCTTTAAGATCATTGAGTCCAACCCCTACCCCAGCACTGCCAAGGCCACCACTGCCCCATGTCCCCAAGTGCCACATCCACAGGGCTTTTAAATTCCTCCAGGGATGGGAACTCCACCCCTGCCCCTGCTCCAGTGCTTGAACACGATTTCTTTGAAGAAATTTTTCCCAGTATCCAACCTAAACCTCCCCTGGTGTGACCTGAGGCCATGTCCTCTTGTCCTGTCCCTGTTCCCTGGGAGCAGAGCCTATTACCCCCTCAGCTGTCCCGTACTGTCAGGAGCTGTGCAGAGCCACAAGGTCCCCTGAGCCTCCTTTTCTCCAGGCTGAGCCTCTTCAACTTCCTCAGCTGCTCCTGGTTCTCCAGACTCTTCCCCAGATCCATTCCTATCTCTGGACACTCTCCAGCACTTCAGTATTTTTCTGCTGGATTCAAGGTGTGGCCTCACCAGTGCCCAGCACAGGGGACAGTCACAGTCCTGGTCCTATGGCCACACCAGAGCTGGACCATGCCAGGTGCCTTTGGCCTTCTTGGCCACCTGGGCATATTTGGACTCATGTTCAGGTGCTGCTGACCAGCATCCTCAAGTCCTTTTCCAGCTTTCCAGCCACTCTGCCCCAAGCCTGGGGAGTTCCATGGGGTGTTGTGACCCAAGGGCAGGACCTGGCACTTGGCTTTATGAATCCTGCACTACAGCCACAAGATCATTCTCCTCATCCTGACACAAATGCCATTTAACAAGAAAACTCATTTGTTCAAAGGGACATTAACCAGTAATGAGTTCGTTTAATTGAAGAGTTGTGAATCTCAGAAAAGAATACTTTCTTTTAAAAAGCTGTTTAAAAGTCAGGGTGTGCAGGATGGCAGTATCTTAGGCTCTGCTCTGGAATGACTTAATTATGATAGTGATAAAGCCCAACTGGAATGTAGTGGAGGTGGTGTTTGCTTTGGGCAGTGAGATATTAAACCCCAAAACTGCCAAGTTTAAGAAAATACTGTGTTGTGTTTGCAATGGGTTACCAACCAAAGAAAATCAAGAAGAGATCTGAGATAAGATAATGTTGGGTCTGCTTCTGATAACACTGACGTATTCTACTGAATAAGGTTTTTGTGGAAGAAAAATGAACCTCCCAAACCTTGTGAATCCCATCTCCATTATGCCATCTGACTGAGGAAAATGCTGGCTTTCCAAAGGGATAGGATTTGCAGCTGAAATTGTCAGCTCCCAGAGCATGCCTGGCCACCCAGTAGTGGCAAATCCCCAGTGTGCATCTCCAGGGGCTCTTCCTTCCTTGGACAGCACTAATGTTCATGTTTTGGTTAATGTCACAGCTGGAGAGTTTCACTATTGCTCTGAGAATCATTAACCACCTTGTTGTGATTTTTAGCTCTCGTTCCCGGGAGGCCATGCTGTATTGAACAGCTGCTCCTGGCTCCTGCACCCCTCAGGAGGGCCATATTCCAATTTTTGGTTGGGCCGTGACTGCATTCTGTTTCTGCTGAGGGCTTTCTGCTAGACCAAAAAAGGGAAGGAGAATGGAGCAAATGCCAACCCCTTTCACTCCATTTCCTTGGGAGGAGGGGGATTCATTCTCTTCCACACGGCTAAGGAGAGAGTCTGGCCAAAATTTAACATCACTCCTGCCTTTGTTGCATAAGTGACTTTCCAATATCCTCAAGCTCTGCAGGGCAGTCAGCCATAGCCCGGCGACACTCCCAGAACCGGTGCGCTCCAGCAGCTCGTAACCATGGAAAACACCTTTTTGTGCTGCTTTTATGGAACTCTGGTGAATCTGCACTCGCTATTTGAAGGCTAATATTTAGTTAAGGAAAAAATAAACACGGGGGGAAATGGAGGGTTGGTCCTGATTGACACACTGAATGGAGCCCAGTGGGTCCTCCTGGCAAACCCTGGCTGCGACGCCTCAAACTTCAGTTTGCTTTCCTCTTTATGTGGCCAATGCTTCCACTGGCTTTGGTTTATATGGCACAGTTTTTCTTAGAAAATATTTCCTATAATCTACTTTTCTGTAAAATTTGTCCCTAAATTAAATTATATGCTTCTTTACAACTCGAGTCTCTGCTATTCAAACCCCTCACCAAAAGGAAGATGAGTGCCTGAATATGTACAGAACTATATGTATAGACATCAGTGTGGCTAATTAACAAACAGTAATTATTTTCCTAATCTTTTGTTTAAATACCATTAACTGGCTGCTCTTGAGAAAACCTCCATTCCCAATTAACGTGACAGCTGTCTGCTGAACACAGAGCCCAGTGACCAGCCCCAAGCCAATGGGTGTCCTGCTCCCTTCAGAGAAGAAATGCCCATTTTTCTGTCAGCTGAGAATCTGGCCAGACACACTCCGAGCTTGTTTACACAATCACAAAAATTAAGATTAGTGCTAAAATGTTGTTGGGAATCTTTTTCTTTTCTTTTCGACACCAGACACTGCCAGTAAACTGAGTCACAACCGTAATGACAAGTACACACTGACCTAGATTTGTTTTTCCCTGTTCTGAAGACAAGGAAATAGTAAGGCATTGCTGACTGTGTTCAGTGATAACTATGACTAAACATTAACCTTTTAGATCCCACCGCTGAACCTTATTGATAGGACTCGGAAGTCCCCTTGGAAAGTGTCAAAACTTCCTGATAGCACCAGGGTTGGTCTAAGGTCAGAAGGAGGAGCAGAGGGGAGGGAATGCATCAACTTCTTCACTCAACAAAAATCTGCTGATCAATTTGAGAAGTCCTGATCTAGAAGATCGTGTTCACAGTCTTACCAGTCTGTCTCATACTAAAACCCATTTCAATTTCCAAGCGAGCCAGAGCATCTTGCTGAGTTTGCAGTTGATGCACTATCGTGTAGCAGAAGGCAATGAAAACCTCTGAGGAACTACCAGATTTTAAAAATGCCCCCTGGAACCTGTGCAAGTCTCCTGAACAGTATATAAAGCTTTAAAAACATAGGCTTCACTTGGTCTGAAGAGTGAGTACCTCTTTGCACATAAAGCACTGGCTGCATATAGCATTTAAATAATAAGCTTAAAAAGCACACAAAGGGATTTGCTCTTTCGATTAGATTGATTTTTGTTTGTGGATGTTATTTGGACTCCCTTCACTGTGGAACAAGTCCCCTACAGTTGCCATTAAAGCACTGAAAGCTTCCCTTTTGTTTTTAAATGTCAGTTTGAGCATAGCTTCATTAAATCATTTCACAATTAACTCCCTGAACATCCAGACTTTTTTTTAAAGCATCAGACACAGCTGAATTGCATTTGTTTCCCAGAAGAGTGACTCCAGTGTGATATCCCCAAGTGTGTATCCAGGAATTCGTAAATTTGACTTGTGGCTACACAAAATGCATATGGGAGCCGTGTGGGTGGTGGGAGAGGGTTAGAGCTTTCTCCCTGGCCCTTAGACATACCAAAACTTCTTGCCTAAAATGCACGGCGTAAGGGAACGATGTCTGGATTAATCTGGGAAGATTTATTCCCGAAAAAACGACGACTGAAGTAAACTGGAAAGTGTTGTTAGTTTAGCCCAGTGTGTATAAGCAGGGATGTTTTGAAGGAGATTGCCTGATTTCCAAGTGGGATCTATCCTCTAAAGCCTGACCTGGGATACCAACTTTTCACAGAACCATGGAATGGTTTGGGTTGGAAAGGACCTTAAAGATCACGCAGTTCCAACCCCTCTGCCACAGGCAGGCACACCTTCCACTAGATCAGGCTGCTCAGAGACCCATCCATCCTGGCCTTGAGCACTTCCAGGGAAGAGATAACAACTTGAATCCTCACGGCAGCAAAGAAAATCCCCAAGATCCAAGCCCTGTGTCACAGCTGAGCCACCGGCCGCGATTTCCCTCACAAGTGGTTATGTGAAATGCCAACCAAGTCAAAACTAAAACTGCAACCTTGAGCTAAGGCTTTCCCTGCTAACACAGCAGCAGCTCAAGGGTTTAGTCCATCATGGAGAGCAGAGAGCTCTCCTGCTTCCCAGGGTGTGTGCAGTCCTTATCCCTGCACAGCCGAGCGCCGGCCGTGCCGGTAGCCCTTGGATTGGATCCCGCTGCGTCTATACTTACTTGGAGAAGTGGGAGAGGTGGCCCCTCCTTCTGTTGATGTGGTTGGAGGTTTTGTGTCTGGCACTGGCAGAGGCACAGGCCTAGCCATTGGTGGCGGAGGTGGTGGTGGCAACATTGGGGTGGGAAGGAATGGATTGTGCACCTTGCCTTGGCTGCTACCATTGGGCTGCCGAAAAACAAGCAAACAGACAAAAATTATACTAAAAATCAGCTATTAGGAACCTCCAGTAAAAACAATCTAGTTAAAAACTATGTGCAATACATTTACAATTACTTGAGAGGTGGCAAAGAAAGTGCTGGCTCAAATTCTCTATGGACTTCAAGGAACTTTGTGTCAAACTCTGTGAACCTTGTGAAACTATGGAAATTCTGGCTTTGAAACACTTGTCCTACTAGCAGCTTGTCTGAACTAGGATTAAATTGTCCTGGATTAAATTCTACTCCTTTTTACATTTTCTGCAACACTAACCCATGCTCAGTGAGAGGTGAAGCAGTATTTTTTAATATATTATAAAATCCCCCAGTGTGCCTCCGCTATACCCTCAGGATATCAGTATTTAGGACATGAGTGTAAATTTCTTAAAGATACTTCTCATTAAGAGAAAAAAGCGTTTTTGGTGGTCTTAAAAATCATGCTGATATCTCATTACAGGAAAATGAATGAGTGTCTATTAAAATAACTGTTCTCCCACATCCCTTTTGAGTTAGCAATAGTGTAGCTCTTGGTTTAGTTGCCATTAGGATCATATGAGGAAATGACTGGACTTACAACAGCTTCATTTTACACACTGGGAGAAAAAAACACCCTCCCTTCAGTCTGGGATGTGGTCAGTCACAGGCTGAAGGGGATCAGCTATATGAGTGTGGTCTTTCAATTAATCACCAGAAAAATGTGTCCGTAAGTAAAAGTGTTTTCAAGTATCACAAAAACAGGAATCAGGCTTAGAAAAACATGCCAACCCTCCCCCCAGCTTATTAAGTTTACATTTTAATGTAACCCAGCCTGGACACTTGAAAACCATACAGATAGATGCCAAATACCATTATAAAGAGAAAGTAGGACAGGCTGTGAATCAGGTGTTCCATTTTAGTGACAAAAATGATGAGATCATTTTCGACAGCACTCTACAAATTGATCTCACTGCAGCTCTTCTGGCACTGAACATTGGCTTTTCCATTGATGATAAAAGCTCAGCTTTAAACACAGATCCATATTCTAAGTACTGCTAAAGAAAATAATATTTTAATTCCTGTTAGAGTTTCCATTAGCCTGAATTGCCAGGGACAAAATACTCATCCTGGCAAAACACTTGGGATTTTATTTTCATTTCACCTGCTTTGGCACTGACAAAAGGCCTTAAAAGTTGTGGAGGTGCAAATCACACTTGTGCTAGAGCAAAAATGGTTCAGGGGATAAATAAGACTCAAATTCATCTGCATTTAACTTAACAGCACTCCCACAGACTTCAAAGACTGCAGTTACTAAAGTTTTCAGCAAGAAGCAATCCTTCAGGGATATTTATTTTTCCAACATCCAGCACCTTTAATAAACTAATATATTAGTGACATCTCTCAAACACTATCTTGTCTCCCAATTAGGTCCCTTTCCTGCCAAGAAGACCCCTGCTGCCTGTTCATTGTGAGTGTGCTAACAGTTCATAATGCTGAATGGTTTGGGATAAATTAAGCAAATGAATACTCAAGGAAAAAGAAAAGCAGTGTATTGATTTGTTGTCTAGACATAAATGTATCTGCTAACATATTGCAGACATTATTCAAAGCCAGGACTAGCTGGAATAAGTAGAGTCAGTTTTTCTGCTGGGGAAAGGAAAACACTGAGAACAATACAGCTTATTAAATAAGTGTAATAAATTAGATGCTAATAATTAAACTAATTCTCATTAACACTTTCAGTATGTCAGGAGAGAAACAGTAATTTTGCCAGTTATTACTTCATTGGCTGGAAAAAGTTACATGCATTAAATATCATGAAATATTCAGAGCATTATTTTAGATTTGATTTACATAAAATTTATAAATTCTGTATTCATCCAGAATGCTATTTCAATAATAGCAAGATGATTCACTTTATTTGATTAAAAAAAAAAAGAAAATGGTTATTTGAAGCTTTGGAACTCTGCTTAATTTTTCATAGAGATAAGGGGAAAAGATAACTGCTTACAGAAATAACAAACCATAATAAACTGTACTTTTAACATCTTGAGTTCAAGTACTGGTCAACTTGATCTAAAGTGCTATAAGGCAGTATTTTTTTTTTTTAATGAACTTAGCTGATCTGAAACATCTGTTTCTCACCCTCCCTTTTCCTGCTCTTTCCCCCCACCATTCTCCCCTGAACTTCAAAAATAATTAATAAAAATTATTCTGCCTTCATATTTTGTTAACCCTGGTTCCACAAGGGTTACAACACATGCAGCAAAGTCTTTTGTGGGGGGACCCAGCAGGTCACTGAAGCACCAGCTTCTCTGACACTTTAAGCTACTTTCACCACAATGTGGTCAAGTGTTTTTTTGGGGAGATCTCTTGTTGTTTTTTAAAACACTTCTGCAGCGCAGCATTATTATTATTTTAAATATATATATATATTTTTTTTTGTTCTCCCTTCCAGCAACTATTCAAGGTGTGCTCCTGCAGACGACATGCTGTTAAAATAACCCCATCAATAACCCCGTGGTTAATTTTTACAAAGGACAAACACTTCTGAAGAAAGAAAAACGGCTTCCTTACATTTAGGAACCCCACCTGTCCAGCCTGCTGACCAGCGTCGGGGCAGACAAGTTGGACAAACTCTTTCAGAGTCTCCTGAGGATGATAGCGGATTGCTGGGTGTGAGAAGTATGGCCCAGGCTGTTGAATAATGGGTGATGTTGGAAAATGAAGAGTCGATGGTGTTGCATGTGGACTTGCTATAGGAAAGAAAACAAAGACGTTATATAGAGTTTTGCCTCTGGAAAATAAAACAGTTTCTTTTTTTTTGTTTTTTTTTTGTTGTTGTTGTTGTTGGTTTGTTTTTAAATGTACAGTATTGTTTATACATCAATTGATATATTAGACCACATTGTGACCTACACTCACTTCATCTAGATCCTGGGAGCAAACAGAGCCAGACGTTTTGAAGGATTTTCTGTGTTTTCAGTGGACACATAGGAAGGAATCAGCAGTCCTTTGTGAGAGTGAAAACTATTCATCACCTTAAGAGCACCCCTCATCAATCAGGCAATAAAAAAATGTATTTGGGAGATTAGGGTTAATTTAATTGACATTTCATGTAACTTGGATTTGCACATACGAATCCATTTTACATTTTAGCATAAACGGTCAGTAATTTAAAAATGGTCTAATGCTTCTTGTTGTTGGAGTTTTTTTTCCCCATCTCACTTCAGGAACATTTATTTTAAGTAACGTGTTTTCCTTTAATGAACACGCACAAAGTGGCGAGATCATTTGGAAAATTACATTTACATTTCTTCTGAATCACATTGGGCTCAAATCTTCAGCAAGCCCCCAGCTTGCTCTGGGGGATGAAGTTTAATTTGGTGAATTTATGGGCCAACAAGCCAGCTGGAAAATGTACTCCAGAGAAGGTGCAGAGGTGTGATGTACACAAGCCCATTGGCAATGACTGATTTTACCCTCAGCTGATTTCAGCAGAACTACAAGTGCAGCTCCAGAGCCTTTTGCTCTCCTGCATTATGTGACACCTTTGCCCAATTCCTTGGCCTTCAAAATATATTGGGTTGGACTCTTGTTACCCAACACTGCTTTCCATTGTTAGTTGTCACCACGAGGTAGCAACTGCTGCCACTTACAGTGCCATGAATTCTCCCTTTAAAAATGAGGATTCACTCTTCCTTCAGAATGACCAATTAATCTGGTTGCACACAAGCTCATCTGTAAATCACTGTTTATTTCTCACCAAATACTCATTGTTCCTCCCTTGGCATGTTACCCTAGGAGTCTTACAGGGGTGTCCATGTGCAGAGATTGTGCTCGTACACTGCATATGACCAATCAGATAAAGGCAATGCAAGGAGGGAAAATCCTACAGAAACTCAGGCGTTGGCTTGGAAGTAATTTAAATATACAAGGGAGGAAGAAAAAAAAAAGCCTTTGGCACTTTTGGAAATATTGGAGAGATGCAGGAAAGTTAACTAAAATCAAACACAAATGAGCAAACATTCATTTCATGATGAATGTTATGAAAAACCTTCAGTTAAATAAAAGCTAAAATCTGCTTCTCACTCTTGTTCATTGCCAGTTTAATAATATGACACTTTATTAATAATTTTTTTCCTTAAGCATTATTAAACCATTAGCAAACTCAAGAGCCTGAAGATGTGGATAAAATGTGAACTCAGAAAAAGCAGTAAGGAAACTACTGCATTTTCCTGTAAACATTCATTAGGGTTGGCTTGGCAGCCCTTATATACATGTCCTTTTCCATCACAGGACAGGAATTATTGCTCTGACACCACCACCAAAAAGAGCTGCACTCATGCCAGGGGTGCTGGTATGGGATGGATGTGAAACCCTTGTCATTGCCATGAAAAGCTCCCCTGTATCCATGCTAACCCCGCAAGACTGCTCCCATTAATTCTGTTGAAAATATTCCCAATGGAAAGAGAAACATCAAAGGTAGAGATAATGGGGATTCCCTTCAGTAACTGTGAGTGACCACCAAGGAGCCAATTATTACAACAGACAGAAAACTAAACAGTGTCCAAGGAGCCACCTCATCCCAAAATAATCCCTTGCCTTTGCGTGGTGCTGCTCTGAGATCGACACCTCCATTCTACACAAACACCTTTGGTCAGGTAGATCCCAGCCAGAATTTTGATGACTACAACAGAATTTTTATTTGCCTTCAGTACTTCTGTCTAACTCCCTTTCTTTGTATCTGCTTTTGTAGTTCCCCCTTTCCTTGTGTGCCAGATGGAATATGAAGGATGAAGATAGAAGTGAGAAATGGACATTTATGTGACAAACATCTAATTAAGTTGGAAATAAATTGGAATTTCTGAAATGTAAAAAGAGAATTTCCTTTTAGTATCAGCTCTTTTAATACTATTTGAAATTGTTATGCAATTGCACTGTCCTTCATATACATCTGGGAACAAACTCATTTCTGTTCTGCTGGGTGAAAAGGAGATTGAAATGCATCTCAAATGAGAAGGAATAAAGAATTGTATCCGGGGAACATGTGGGAATTCAAAGCTAGGCCTGAGACAACACTGTATTTAGCTTTTCCAAAGTACGGCTTTTCATTTAATAATTTGATTTGCCCTAAGAAAGATGAAAGAAGTACTCAGTGGCTTGTAAGGAACAAGCCTTTCTCTGCTGTCTTGACCTCCTCAGCATGTCAGGGTAGAAAACAAAGTGCAGAATGCATGTCTCAAAGAGAGAGAGAGCGAAGGAAAATGAATGCAGAAATGATCAACAATAATTCAGCAAGGCAAAGTGCTGCAAGGAGAAAGTGGTTCCTCTTCAGAGCCTTGGCCAACTCCTCAGCCCATTTCCAAGGGCTTCCTGCTGATTAGGGAAGGACTGGAGGAGGGAAACAAGAAAATTGGCATCATTCCTCAGCTTGTGCCATTCACTGACGTGGTGGGGTCATTTTCTTCTTAGCATAAGAAGTAACGAGTGCAATAAGGATCTCCAAAGGTTTGTTTTTGCAGTCTCTGACTAGGAAATAGCAAATTTCTCAAGTGCCAGAAGAAAGGGCTCTTTGATAAGAGGAGAAAAACCACTACTATTAAACTGATCAACATTACAAATGTGCCTGCCTGATACTAGAGAGAGGGAATTAAATGTTAAAGTCTAAAATCTGCTGGCCCAGACACAGACCATTACTCTGATAGCTGTGTTGTGGTCAGCAACTCTGATGAGTGCAAAACTGGCCACTCCAACAAGTTCTGAACGCAGAACACAAATGTGTTTCCAAATATAGGGGCCCTCACGAGCATCTTTAATCAGTCAAAGCACAAGGGGTAATGAAGCAGGTCATTATTTTCCCTGTTTGCCTCTAAAAAGGCCAAGGGTCCTTTCAGTCATGATTTTCAGACTTAATAAAAATGATAAAGTCTTTAATTCCTAAACCTACACCTACAGTGATGGAAATTACCCCGTGCAAGAGAAGAGGCTCTTATTACTTCTGATGGGATATTACAAGTCTCAATCAGAGACTGTAAATTCTTTGAGATCTTCAAATGGAAGATAAAATAGGTCTTTGTCTATTATTTATTTACTTATTGACTTATTATTTATGTATCCCTAAGCAGCTCCATCCTGCCAAACCATATTTCTCCTGGCGTCTTTCAGCCTGTGACATTTATATTTTATTATTGACCTCAGTAAATGACATAAAATATGACTTCTACAATCTACGAAAAGATGTGTACTCAAGATCAGAACTTCATTTCTACCTGCTGTAGGTATGGAGGAGTTGGACTCTCTGGCATTATGAAATCTGTTATTTTGTGTGGGGGTTGGAGGCAGGAGTTATCCTTCCATCTCAAGGCAAGCATAAATATTTTAGAGCACACATGATTCTAATTCCATTGAAGCTCGTCTGAAACATCTCAGACTTTTTTATTGAAAATGAGATGATAATGTATGGTGGCCTGCAACAGCTATACCAGTATTTTAAAACTGCTGCTATTGGGCCAAGTAATTATGCAGTACAGCTGTTGCGTGCTACGCTGGATTCCTCAGTGTTTTATGAGCTCGTGGTGCTGTGCAGCACAGAAGTCACAGGGTTTTTCAGAATGCTGAATTCAAACCTCTGATTATGCAGCTCTGTCTTGCCTTTCCCCTTCTTGATTTGTAGTAGCCAACAACAAAGTAAGTAACCAATAAAATAAGCTGCACCCATCGATTAGGTGAGCGCCGCACATGGCCGAGGCTCTGAAGAAGAGCCAAAATTGTGAATTCTGTCTGAGCCAGTGATGAGATAATAAAGGATCAGTTAATTTGAAACAGGTTACAGTTTTCTACAGATATTTAGGAGGAACAAGGGAGGGGTTCCTATTAAAGAGCCCTGGGATCCTTGCTCCCGGGGAGTGCTTGCTGACATGGTGAAGGGACACCTACAGTGCTCAGACAGGTTTTCCACCAGCACAGCCCAACACATGGGGGCACAGATTGATTCATCCACCTTCCATCTCCTCTTCCAAAAATAGCCCTGCCAACCCTTTTCAAGTCCACGGGACTGAATGGAATTTCTTTCTTACTGAAGTCTTTTGAAGTCTTTGAAAGGGTCATTTGGTGCTGCTCAGGAAAAGGTGTTATCACCCTGGACTGTTCCAGGGAGGAGTGCTGGGAATCACAGCCACTGTTCCTTCAGAAGGGCTGGTCCATCAGCTGGATCCAGGCACAATGCTCAGATACCTCCTCTATAAAGTGATAATTAAGTTTACTAATACTTCATTAAACATTGATCAGCCTTCCTAGAAATAGTAACATTAGAACCATAATGAAACGGGATCGTTTTTTATCCGCTTGTTTTTGAGGCCATTATAATTGGCTTCATTACAATTAAGAAAGTATTTTCTGAAAAGTCATTTCCCTGGAAATGTTAGAGAACAGTTTGTTCTGCTTGCAACTTCCACGTCAGGCTTCTAAGTTGCTTTAACTCCCTGTGTGCTGCAAACTTTCTCCTGCCATCCCAGTGATGCCAGTTCAAATTATGCGAGATGGATCCCACCCTCTGTACCCCAAAGGTACTTATTCTCAAAATGGACCATATTAGAGGACTAATTGGCTAAGCCACCATGCTGGCTGATGTGAAATGCTTTCAAACACCATGAAACAGCTGTGTTTATCGGAAATATGAAGAGTGACTTTTTAATAAGGAGATCTGGCAATAATCCAAATTTGTTGAAAGGAACTTACACTTCTGTGTATAATACAATACAAGAGGTAAAGAATGGAAGCCTAAAACAATAGCTTTAAGCCCACGGATTTTGGTGATGAAAGCAGTTACCCAAACAAGAAAAAAAAAATAATTAAGAAACTTGGGCTGAGATTTGCAGAGGTCCTGAGAGAATTCATTAACTCCTTTTGAATTTCAATGGGAGCTGCTTCCCTGTCACACTTTCAAAGGTTTCTGAAAGTCCTCATTTTTCTTACTGCCCATTAGGAACAGACTTCAGGGTGATAAAAGTAGAGGAATTGCATTACTCAGGTTGGAAAAACCAACCTCTACTTAAATACTGAGCTGCTGAGGGTAGGACTGACCAGTCCTAGGATAAGCCCTTGGAAGGGAATTCATACCCCTGGAAAATGTAGATATTTGTTAAGTCCCATAATGGTGCAAAGGGGCTGTTTAGTAACATGTTTATCAGGTCTAAGGATAAGCTAAATGCAGACTGATCCTATCCCACATTCCCATTTGCAGTGTCAAGGCTGGGAAATCATGGAGCTGGAGAACAAAAACAGGCTTTAGCCTCTGAGCATTGGTAAAATTTGGGTATCATTCGCTCCCACATTCTGTAGACAAACATAGATGAAAAATTCAAAATACAACAGAAACAGCTGACCAGTGCAAGAGAGAGTGAAACACCCTAGATAGGATGGATGGAGGGTCTGCTCCTGTCCATGAACATCAAAAAGATGGGGTTGAATTGCAGGCTATCCATCTCTCAGCTCCAGAAGTCAAGTGCAGCTGGTCAGCTAAACACTGCTGAAAAGAACAGAGCCATGGTATCTCCAGATCAGGGCTGGCTCTCAGCCCTTTTCTGCTGCTCTGAGTGGTGCAAGACACCTGGACCCTTTGTTCAGAAACACTCTTCCTGTAAGAAATTTTGCAGTAGCAAGTGGGAGGCAGGAGGACATTTTGCCAAGGCCCACGGAGCTGCTAGCAAAAGGAAAATATGCTCAGGGCTGTGTTTGAGCTCAGGGTTTATTGCTGTACTCTGGGCTGCTGAGTATTACAGGCTGCTTTTGAAAACCTGTAGAGCTGAACTGAGCACTGGTTCCAGATTCTGGCATGGGCAGGGGGCCAGTTAAGTTAGCTATTTTGAGCAGAATGTTTTAAAACATGTCAGAATTCTGCTGCCTTTGGGAGATCAGAATACTATAGAATTGATTACATCGGGACAGAAATAAAAATCAGACCTATAGAAAACACTCCTTCCTTCCAAGACTACAGCTAGAGGTCAAAAAGACCCTAATTTAACATATTTGTAGAATTCCTGCCTCGCATCAAATGCTGTCAACTTCTGCATATTATTATTACTCTTAATACACATGATGCATTCTCATATATTCTCATCATAAGATAAAAACTACTGCTAGGAGAATATATCACGTCTTTCTTATAATGAAATGCAGTTGATAAGTTTACAATAGAAATGTAAATTCTCTTTAAAACTACAACCTTTATGTGTGTGATGATATAATTCTGCTTTGATACTAAAAAGGGCATGGTAATGGAATCTGTGACTTTGGAGTGATATATTGCTGTTAAGTTAATAGGACTCCACATTCCCATTTCTAATATCAGTGTTTTTCCTCCCTTTCATTCTGTAGATGGTAAGCTGATACTACATAAACATTGTTAAAGCTATAGTTCCACGCTACAGTAATTCACTTAACTTTAACATGATTTATGGTTCTGTCAATAGAGGAGGTTGAAAATCCAGAGCTCTGATGCTTAAGCATGGGTTCCATATTTAAAGCAATAATGTGCTTTTTGTGTGTGTCTGAAGCTAGAAGAATTTAGCATAAAGCAGAGATAAAAATATTATAGTTCACTGCACTGTTTAAAGCATATAGTATCACTCCATGGACACATCAAAGAGAGCAAAGGGACCAAACACATGGGCAAAACACTTTGTTCCTGCTGCACTTTATTTTTATATTATTTTTTAGGGATGCATGAAATCCTATTAGTATTTTTAACACTCCTTCCTTTTTTTTTTTTTTTTTTTTCTTCTTAATTCTTTTGCTCCTTTTGTCAGGATGAGTTTAAATCTGGGTCCACTGTGTTAATCACCCCCCTTTCTTCTTTCTGGCACTTCCCCTCCAGGCATTTTGCCTCTTTAGGAGATTAAGCGACCAAGTCATCTTGTTGCTCTAACATGTCCTCACTGGAGCAACATATTAACACAACTCCTCTGCAAAAGAGCCCTCTTTAGAAGTTTGCTGCAGGGATGACAAATTAACCCAGCATGGTGTCCCACACATCTATCTCAGTACAAATTATTAGTGTAATAGAGCTTTTAGTTATGCATTTATCTAGTAATTATTGAACGGTCATACAGAACGAAGCTGAGCAATCGTGGCCCTTTATGAGGCGAGCTCGGTGGGTGGTCCTACAGTTAATTTAGGATAGGACTGTCTAAGCAGTTCACTCACACACAAATTAGCTGAACAGCCTGCTCCTTTAAATATTTCCTATGTCACAGGCTAACTCTTGACAATACAACAAAGGTAGAGTTTTAATTACACGGTCGCTGACTTTTGTTTAGCTGGAGCTTTAACCCTTTGCAGGCCTCCCTCTCTGCCCTCCCTGCCCGGGCTACAGGCAGTGGCAGTCTGGGGACTGTGTCATGGCTAAAGCCTGACCTTGAGGCCATCTGTTGGGAAACTGCTTTTCCTTCAGCACCAGGTTACTCCAAATTGAGTGCAGAAAATCAAAATCTTCCCCTGCTCACTCAGCTGTCCTGACATTGTAAACTGGATCGTGGAAACTCATCTGATGGGCAGCGTTGTGCTGTTTATGGCCTCACCCCAGCTTCCTCACCCTTGTGGAGTGACTCTCTTGGCTCTCTGACATCACCACCCCCATGGTCTGAGGTGTCTGTGTCAAATTTGTTTTTGTCAAAATTCAAGCAGAAGTAGAAGGTTACACCACTGTTCCAGCTGACAGCGTCAAGAAGCAGCCACAGAGGCTGGTACAGAACAGGACATTACAAAATGTCTTTTTACAATGTACACCATCACTTTGATTCACTTGGAGCTGGCTGACAGGACAGTGAGCAGGCACCAGGACTTTGGTGACCCAGTGGAGGGTGTTGATAGAGAAGGGCACAGTACCTTTCCAGATATGTGACATAAAGGTTTTGCCACTTCGGCATGAGCAGGCAGTACTGTGCTGCAGTGCTTCCCTGACAGGCCTTGTCTGATAAAAGTCTAAGTGGCAATGGTAATTATTGAGGAAATTAATATAATGGAAACCAGTCCACTAGTTGACTTTCATCCCCTCTTCTCACACAGCCCCTTCCTTGGGTTCTTGTCTTCGTGCTGCATTTCTTGTTTCTTGTAATTGTGTTTCTCCTTCATTTATCTTCCTAACACACCATCTCATTGGTGTTTTTTATTTTTCCTTTCTATTTTGGCTTGCAGGATCCACGCTGTCATATTCCTTGGGAATGCTTGAATGCTCTGCAGCACAGGCTGCTGTACATTCTGGCTTTACAAGATCGTGGTCAATTTAATGTTTCAGCCAGCTCCAGTTATAAAGTCACCAGAGTGTAAGTAGTAATACATGGAAGCCTAAAACCACTTATGTAAATAATGCTGTCACCCATAGTATTTAAATCCTTCACTGTCTGGTGAAGAGTTCAAGTGGTCTGGGAAGCTTTGTGAGATGCCAGCAATCCACGATGGCTTTGCAATGCTGGAGTGCTGTGGCGAGCTAAGCTGACCACCAAATAATCTCATTTGCAGGTAACAAAAGTATGCCTGAGTAGGAGAGAGATCTGGCTGCTTGAATTTTCAAGGCTTTGAAATAAATTCTAAAACTGATAGTGATTCTAAAGCCACCCTATAGGTGATCAATTTACCATCTGCCAGACACTGAATCCTAACCATGCTGGTCCAGAGAAGACATATGGTGCATTCATAGAGTCATGCCCAAAAAACTGCCATCATCAAGTGAGGCTCCATGAATCACTTTGCTAGCTTATCACCAAAGAAACTTGGATCTTGCCACCATCTGTTGGAAGTACTGAGGAGTCACTGAAGCATTGGCATCCCTGCGCCAGCACTCGCTGCACATCTGGTCTGCTGGTCAGCCAGCTCAGATCCTCTCTCCTGGCTACTGCCCAGCTGGGCTGGGCACTGGCAGCAGCACCAGTGCAGACAGCAACGAGTGCACAGCCTTCCACAGCACAGCACATCCAGACAATTCCATGAGAGCAGAGCTTTTCCAACTGGTTCTTTGGGTGGAGCACCTTAGAGCTAAGAAATCCTCTCAAGGATCTTACTCCTCCCCCAAGGGAGTTTTGTTTCCAAAATGACTCATTGTGGGGATCACAAGGAAGGGCATTCAGTATCCTGGGACACCCCAGCATCAGACGTGCAGTGTGCTCCAAAGAAATGTTTAGAAGCATGTGGAAGATTCGGGAATATTCCCGAGAAGTTATAAATCACTGGTTGTCAATGACAACACCTGCCATGAATAGTCTGCAGCTTCTTCTCTGCTGTCTATTTTGATCATGCTTTACAAATGCATCTCATACACACATCCAAGTGATAAACTTGCACATATGAACATGAGAAGGAGATGGAACCTCCTTGCGATGGAGGAGCCTACTGTGATGGTGACCTACTTATTCAGAACTCCCTCCAGAATCTCTCTGCAGAATGGAGATTAAAGCCTGCTCTTTGTTTCCCAAAGACCCCTCAGAATGACCTGCCCCTAACCATTTACATAATGCACCTGTGTCAAGAGGGAATTTAGTGTGTGCTGTACCATATTTCTGCAGAGGCACAACTCCCAGTAACTACTGGTGCAAGTGAATCTCTCAGTTATATCCTCTTATATGACAGCATTATACTCTTTATGTTGCCACTTCTGATACCTGAAAAGCTTCTCTCTTCTGCTTACTGTCCCTAAAGTACGCCAGAGGCGATGGGATAAAGAGCAAAGCTGGATTTGCAGAAAATAATCCATCTCAGTACATCACCCTTTACTAACAGAATGATTGTTGCAGCAGGGAAATAAACACAGCCAGTGTGCTGTGGAAGAAGAATACTGAGGAAGAATGTCCCAAAAGAACAAAGAATGAAGTCTGGGACCAGATTTTTTTCAGGATGATGGCACTCAAAGAAGCCATGGATGGATTCAAAGGGATTTTTTTTTCCTGAAGGTTGGTGAGGCTTTGTTTGTGAATGGGCATAAAATAGAGGATGCTTCTAAATGATGTTGCTGAAGAACCGTTTGGGTTAGCTTGTTAGGAACCACGATGATTTAAAGTTGAGTTGCTTCTTTATGGAGTTAGTAAAGAACATCTCCTTCCAAACAAACAAAATTCAGGACTGTAATAACTCTGTTTGCTTTCCTGGCTCCCACTGAATGTTCTTCTCACGTAGCCAATGGAAATCCCTCAGTGCACAGAAAAAGTCTTGTGAAAACAGACTGTAGATGAGATTTAAACAAGGCCTCACCACTGAGACATTTCCTCTCTCAACCACACAAGAATCCAAAGCACAGAGGGTCTAAACAGGGGCAGACAAAAGCAGTCAATGATCTTAAAAAATTAGTGTGAGGTAAAACACAGCTAAATAAAGAAAGGCCTATTAACTAATCAATCAACAACTGAAATCTAAAAGGCTGAACTTCTAAAAGACAGGAATTGGGAGTCAGCTGATGTGCACTGAATAGAATGTTAATGGAAGCTTCATATTATTCATCCTTGTATCACCAATTATCAAGGCTTTTAAAAGAGGACATATTTGCCAGACAGCTCGGATACAAATTTCAAGGGAAATCTCAATAGAGCTTAGATGCCTAAATATCTTCTGAGAATCTAGGTGTATGTCTAAGGGTAATGAATAATTTTTATGGATTAACCACAACAAATCAAACTACAATAAGCAGATTTAACAAAGCACAAAACCTCCTGAAGTGCAAGTCTGACCTTGCTTCAACTTCGTGCAACTCCACCATTTCTCACCACATCACCTGGATGTGCAGACAAAGAGGCTCCTCCTGGTTTATGCTGCCTTCACTGAAACCACACAGATGCCAAGCAGGCATTTCCAAACCATTTCTTGGATGAATTGCTAATATGCCTTTTTATGCCTCACCATTCAACCACTTCCTTAATAATCTTCTATAAATGAGACAAAATTTCATAGCCGAAAGAAACATGCCACAACCATTCACTCCTATTTTTGTGTTTTCCAAAGAGGTTTGTAAGAGGATTCATTCATTTGTGTCTCTTACTGTGCCCAAGTGAGCTCCTTTTCAAACATGAACTCAGTACCGCATTTAGTTTTCTAGGCTAAATGCAAATGCATCTTTCTAACAGAAATGTGTAAGCACATCTAGACCCAGAGCACTTCTCTTTTACTTGGAAAGTCAGTCAGAAGAGTGCTGGGAAGGAAACCAGCCAAAGAAGCATTGCAGGAACCAACTTCAAAGGACTCCCCTAACAAGGCACACTGACACCAGCAGCACAAGAATAAATGACTGGCAGAGGGAAATCCACAGAGCTGGAAGACAGGCGTGGGTCAGAAGTGATGGATGTGTCCCTGTCTCGAGCAGTTGGACCGAGTCAACGTGATGGATGGTCACAAGCAGAACACACTTCCCTGCAACACATTCTGTCCCTTTCCCCACCCCTTTTCCAACAAAACCCCAAGGCCCCAGAAACCAGCGTTTCCACCTTGAGTGGTCATCAGGAGCTTTCCCAGAAGCAGCCCAGCCTGACAGAACCAGCCTCGAGACACCTAAACCCTCCTGGGTGTGAAGGTTCTGAGCACAGCCCCTCGCTGGGCGGTCGCAGCTGGCGATGGCTTTCCGTGGAGCGGCGCTGGCACGGCCACTGGGCCACGTGGCCACCCCTGAATGCCTGGGGGCTCTCGGGAAAAGCCTCACCTCTGGGTCCTGTAATGACAGGTCGATGGTGCTGTGTGAAAGCCGTTCCAAGGGAGGAGGTCTGCGAAGGCGAGGGACTGCTGAAACCAGACTTCTCTGACTTCTTTAATGTAGTTGGCGATGGCATTCCTGGCAAGAATGATTGATAAGTGCAATTTAATAATGCTAGGTCATGGAACGACAGCCTATGCATTGTGAAAGGGGGTGCAGAAGCAGCTAGACACACTTAAAGGACAAATGAAATGCAACACAACAGCAAGCTGAAAGCTCACTTTTATTTGTGGGGTTTTTGGTTTTATTTTTCAAGGCAGAAGCAGCCATGGTTTGCTCTGAGCCATGAGTACTAAAAGGCAGCCATATTTTTCTTACAAATCTGAAATACGGATAAGATGCAGCTTATTATTGCTACTGAAACCTACTCTGCTTTATTTTTAGAAATCTGTAATAGCTGGAGCATTTGGATTTTTACAGGTTTTTTATGAGTTCTGTCTTTCACTCCTTGGTTTAGTAGATTATTGCAAATGGATCTTTTAAATGTGCCGCACGACTCAAGGCACAACTAAAGAATGGAGTTCTCTGAGTTCAAACTCTTCCTCCCCTCACTCTCTTGACTTCAAAGGTATTTTAAAGTCATAAGTTTATTTGGTTCTCTTTTGCTTTCAAATTTTTTTCAAAAGGTGAATGGTATTTATGTGTTGATGTTAGAAGCCTCACTGGAATTATTTCAGAGCTGTTATAATGCCCTTGAACTGAATCAAAGGCTCCCAATGAAAATCAGAGTTAAGTTGTCACTGGGTGAAACCTCTGCCATGGACAGGCAGAAGTGGTGTGGCACTTATCTCATTGGGGAAAGAATAACTCCTGTTGGTGCCATAACAGGGCTGTGGTATCAAAAAAAAAGCAATGGAATAAACACATTGAAATGGACTTTTAAAATCCAACCCTTTTCTGTGTATGGCAGATGCTTGGATGAAAGAATTTTACAGTATATAAATGAAAATATGCATCTTTGTCTGTACTAGACTATATTTTTGCAGATGCATCTGGGTATTCTGATTATCAAAATTTCCAGCCCATTGGGCCTTCTGCGTATCTGTAGGGATATTGTGAAACAAAGGTGGAGATTTCAGGTGGAAAAGCAAAATATCAGGCAATGTGCAAGTTGAACTTCCACTAGCATAGTAATTTAATTTCCAACTCTGTGTTTTATAGTATTTAATTGTTAAAAAAGTAAAGAGAGAGGCCTGGACAAGATTATCTCTGGGCTATATTATTAACTTTATATTTAATAAGACTAGTTTTATAGTCCCTGGGATGTTGATTGCAATATGCAGGGGCCTTCTTGTACTTTATACTCTGCACTGCTGGGTCTTAATGGTTTCAGTGAGGCTTTGGAGTTTATATTTCTGTAAGTTAAATAAAGGGAATGGTTTGAGTTCCAGTGTTGTACTTGCAGCTTTCTGCCTTGAAACTTGTTTGCTACAGGGTTTGCTGTTATAGTGACTTTTTCCTTCCCCAGCAGGAAAGGTTACAGACTTAGCCTTTTAAAAATCAAAGCTTAGAACTGACTGTGGTGCAAGAAAAATATTGGGTTGGGGGTTTTGACATTTTTTTTATTTTCATGTGGTCTTAGGGACTTTGGAGTAGGAACAAAAGCAAAAATTGGTTCCGTTTTGGGGGGAGAGACAAAAGGAGACTGAACTGAGGTGTTTCAATGAAATATTCCAGTGCAGCCTCCTGAATTTCTGCTCCAATGGGATGTAACTTAGTCATGGAATGTCCATATTCAGGACAAGGGCACTCAAAGGAATTAACGGTGCTGTTGACCCAGATTTCCCCATGATGGAAGAACTGGGGATGGAAACACCAAAGGGGTGGCAACCCCAGCCCTAAGTGCAAAATATTATGGACAGTCCAAGTGACTTTTAGGCAACAAAAGTCACTAAAATTTTCCAGCATGGGAGCTGCTCCAAGAGCAAGGGACCCTGGTGGGACATGAGTTACCTGAGCCCTGGGCAGGTGACAGAGGTCAGGGGAGGAGTGAGATGCCAGCTCTATGGCTCAGTTGTCTCAGGAGCTCCCTGCTTTCCCTGGCTACAAAAACCCTCTTCAGGGTTATTGCAAAGATAGTAAGGCTTCTAAAAAAATGAAACAGCTTTTCTTTTACCCCTGAGTTAAAATAAAAACCCCTGCAGGACTCATCTCTAAACCACAGCAGGGAGAAGGGGCAGAGGCAGTGGAATACAGTTTAAAGCTGCAGCAAGTTCGTGTGATTGTGTCCAAACACTGGAACTTGAGGAGCTACAAAGGAGCTGATGAATGACCTTGAGTGTGGCAATGCTGAGCAGTGTCATGTTCATATGGGGATGGGTTTTATAAGGTCAAGGCAGAGGCTTTCATGTGAAAATAGAGATTTTAATGTAACCCTGTGCAGGGAGATTGAGTAGAAAAACAAACTGAAGCGCTGATAATTGGTTACTACTTTTGCTCTATTTGTTTGTTATCGTTCTGATTGCCATTATTATCACAAGTTTCATTCATTTATTTATTTTTTTTTCCAGGGTATTTTGAAATGTATTGGTTTGGAACAGTCCAACTATACCATGTTTTTGTTTTGTTTGGGGTTTGTAATGACACATTTTATTTTGAGTGATCACATCCATCAGATCTCAAGAAAAAAATGGCTGCTTCCTAGTTCAGAAGAATATGCAAACAGGAGCTTAATTACATCACTTAATATTGACCAAGAGAAAGAAGAAGATGAGCTTGCCAGCTCATTTCCAAAGCATGTTTTGTCCTTTAAGAGGGGAGGGTATGACAGAAAGTTAGGCAGTGCAAAGCAATTAGCATCATTCACATTTTATGTTGCGCTAGCATGGTGCTCTAGCAGCAAAATTCAAACATTCTTTGAATGGGTTAATAAAAGAAGAAATACAGTCGGCATGCAAGAAAAAGGTTTCCAAGAACAAGCCAAAATATGTCCCATTCTTCTAAATTTATCACAGCCATGTCACATTATCCTTGAGACTGCCAGGAATGTCAATTTTTTTGCAATTTAAAAAAAATATCTCATTTAGCACCATATGTTTGGTTAATGTGCCTGATATATCCTGAGTATTCTTTAGTCCATCCATTTCTAATACTCATTTTCTTTTTTTTTTTTTTAGATTTTCTCCCCTTGCTAAGCCATATGTTACAATGCTGGTCATTCTATTGAAGCTCCTTTCGGCAGCTGAGAGCAAGGGTACTCTTGTTTAATCACCCAGAAAAACTTTGAATTCTACAAGTCTCACTTAGGTGAGCAGTCTCAACACTCAAGTTAGCCACAGGTGCCTGGTGCCTATGAAAATCAGGCCACCTGTGAGGTGGCACAGTGTATATCAGCGATGAGGAAGGAACTAAAGGTAGATGGCTAAATGTTGGATGAGGTGTTTAATTTCTGGCACCCACGTTTGAGACTCTTGGCTAGTTTTAAGGGTCTTCTGCTCCATACCTAATGAGTTTTAACACATTTAGTGGCCCCCAGTCTGCAGGGCTCCTCCTGTGCTGCTCAGGGATGCAGGAAATTAAAAAGTTAAGGCTGAAGGTAGCTTGGGCAGGGCTGGGGATGCTTCCCGGGAGGATGGCGCTGCCTTGCATGGCTTTCCTCAGCACTGGTCCCGGGAGCCAGCGATTACTGGGGACCACAGCACTGAAGACCAGATTTCAGCACTTCACAGGACCCTGAGGAAGGAGTGCCAGCTCTGAGGACACCTCTGAGTCCCTGCTCTTCTGTCTCTGCTCTCTGGTGCAGGGCAGCAACAAATTACCATCTCCCCCAGCCCGTCTCAGCTGCGCTGGCCGGTGGATGGGGAATGGAGCCAAGGATCCTCCCCGTTCCCTGCCTCTTTCCATCCATCTGCTCTGAGCAAGGAATAAACAAGAACAGCCAGAACACAACGGCTGGGTAACCCAGGTGGGGGTTAAAAGTGTTCTTACTATTCTGTGGATAGGACTCTTGTCCAAATCACAGTCACACCTGGCACTTTTAGGAAGCACAGCGTTCAGAATCCAGGTCTGAGTCTCCTCTGAATGTTATTTAGAGTGAGGGAGAAAAAATATCAGACTTTGTCTATTTTCATCTTATGGCAGCTTTTAACTACAGTATAAATGGAGAAGTTAATTGCTAAATAAAAGAAGAAAATAAAGGGATTTGTGGCATCAAATGCAGATGGAAGCCTGAGTGGGTGTTTTACTTTAACTTACTGTACTTGTGTTCGTGTGATTCTGTATGCATGCCAAACATATATGGTCTGAGCCTGCTCCCTTTAACATAAATCTGCTTTACTCACTGGACAGAGGGAACGTGATCAAAGACCATGATGGTGCTAAATGGAACAAGATGTGTACTTTTGTATTTTTTTCCAAAAGGAAATATTAATTTGACATCAGTTTTTCAGCTGAGAAGAATTTTAATTGCAGTACACAATAAGCAGAAAATTCAGACAACAATAATCTTGAAACGGTTAGCAGCATTATATTTCTATCAAGGAATTTGTGTGCTTTTTTCAACATTAGAGCTTTCTGAATTTTCATTAATTTGGCATTTCCCTAAACACACAAGTTATTATTTTGTTCATTCCACATCATGCATCACACCCTTCTGCTCAAATGCATAATGCAAGCGCAAATGGGATCCTTGTCCTTGGGATGCTCTGGTTACTGGAGCCATTGGATGTTGAAGTCCCGCAGAAAGACTTTCCAAAACTCTGCACTTCGCAAACCTCCAGCCCAAGTTTAATCAGTGAGTGCACAGGAAAACTTCGTGTTCCTCATCTTCTAAGGGGCACTGGAGCATTGTGGTGGGTTTAATTCCTCTACCTCCTTATGTTTGCCAGTACTAGAAACGCACCACGTAAGAGTCTTCCTTGAGTACAGCTAAAGGTCTTCAAATGTTCATGTATGAGGCTGATATATATTTAAATGGACCAGAAAATGATGCGTGAGAATTGAATGCACAAATCCTCCCCAGAACAAACAAGTATCTGCGAACCTCTTTTCCATGCACCTACCACGTGCCTTACTGAAAAATCAGCATTAACTCTGATGGAGTGAACAGAGTCACAGCAAGAGGAGAACAATCCCCCCTTCTCACCAATCTACACCTGAAAATCCATCCAATTTCACTTGATTCATTACTGACATTATTCTGCCTGCACACATCTCACACAACAACTCCATCTCTCAGTAGCTACATCGGTAGACCAGCTCATGTTCATCTCCAAAGACCTTTGGATAATTATCCCAACATTCCCAGTAGCTCTCTGCCACTAGACTCTTGATGGAAATTTCATAACAAAAGCTATGAGTGAAACATGGTCTGGATCCTCCTTCCAAGGTACACTAGGAAAAGGAATCATGGAAGCTCAGGTATTATCAGGTGGACCATGAACTCGACAACATGCAGAACAAACATGATGCAGAAAAACAAGTCAGCTGTTGAAGAAAAAAACTGATATATGGGAAGCATTTTCCAAGGAATTTTCATCCTTCTGTGTGAATTATTCCAGCAATTCCACTGAAATCAGTATCAACAGAAAGGCTGATCAGCTGCTATATATATATTTTTTTTTTTTTTTTTAATTCCTGGGAATTCCTAATTTGAAGCTTCTTGAAATGTTGACGGCTACACTCCTGCCAGTCGTAGTCAAGTCTGTTCTATTTAGTGCAGAGCAAACTTTGTCATCAGCCGAGATACGATCACACTGACTGCCATCCATCAGTTTACTGTATTAATTGCTCCAGTATACACAAAATACAACACAGATGGAAATTCACTCATCCTAATGAAGTGCTCTTTAGTTTCTACGTTCTGAATGGGTACTGGCTCCCCTGGTTGCAGCCGGAGTTGCCATGATCACTGATTAACTACCTGCCAGCGGAGCACCTCGCTTCACAAGGCTAAATCCAGCTTAATAAACAGTGGGTTTTTTTTACAGAAGAAAAATGAAAGCTCCCCCTCTATCCACTTATCAAACTGCTGCATATGCATCACCAACACACACATCCAGTTTCCTCAGAACTCGACATCTGACAGATCATCAGGAAAACAGAGCTAATCTATCCGTACCCATCAACATCGTATCATAGGTGACTGCCAGATACTTAAGAAGCCATCCAAAAGAAATGTCACAACTCTTTTTCAAGACACTACAAAAGAAATGTTCCAAATAAAATAAAGCAAATGCACGTACAAGTAAATGAGCCAAAGAACTTAATAAAAAGAGATTGATTAAAATGAGGACCAGAATGTTCAAAAGGGACTGAGAGAGAGAGAGAGGTGCCAAAGGCGCATTAAATGGATTCAATGGCTTTAGGTTTTAAATGCTTTTGGATTCCTCAGCAATTTTTAGCCAAAAATGATAATTCAAGTTAGAATCAAAATTCTGATGTCACTTAGGGAAAAAGAAGGTTGAAATTTCTCCTTTGCAAATGAGCACAGATCCATTTACGAGGGAGAAATATCAGTTTATCATGATGGACAAACTTGCCTACAGAATTTTAAAGCCAAGCACTACAATATTCACAAATATTTTTAAATCTTACCCCATGAAAGTCTGCTTAAATTGTTTGGTACAACGTTCTCATAGAGTGTATTACCTTGTCTGTCTGTATCTGTGTTTACAGCATCATCTGGATTGTTTTAGGTCGCTTAGGTTAGACTTCATTCCTGCTCTGCCACCCAAGCAGTTCTTTCAATAACTAGTAAACTAGTATTCAACATCTTACCTATTTCTTCAAAACATAATTTCATGAGTTATATATTAAAAAACTTTAATGAGAAAAGCAATAAACAGCAGGATAACAGTTCAATTCTGCCTTTGAGTTAATGTCAGCTTCAGCATAATTTTCCATTGTATAAATATATATTGCAAGAATAAAAAAAAATAAATTCTAATGACGTCTTTAGACATCTCGTCTAAAATTCATGACAACATTTGTTTCATTTCAAATGCTACTTGAGAGTTTTTCAGCACACTTGGCAGATTAGATATAGCAGCAGGGACAAACTGCAGCCATCCATAGGAGAATATACCTTTATGTGGGTGCTTTGGGGATGGAACATCTATAGCTGCAAGGCAAAAAAATGCCATCATAAATTTGGATGGCATTTACAAAGCCCTCTAAAAAGTCTTTGCATATGATTATAGCTGAGGTATGATATTTTTGCAAGTAAAAGACCCAGAATAGATTTATGTTTCAACTATATCTTCCTGAGATGCATATGGATCCTAAATTGCGAGTGATACTAAAGGGAATCTTAGTAACTGAAGAGGATGGAGTAAAATTTTTGGGGTTTCATTTATTTATTTAATTTTCTTAAAAATCATTTGCTCATTATTTGCATGTCATCAAACCATCAGTGGCTACCCAGGCTAAACATAACAATGATGGCTGCTAAACGCCCCAGGCATGAGATGGAGATGGGTACATATGCAGATTTTCTCGACTTGTGACCTCAGTTACTGCATGGTAATGTTTTCAAATGACTTTTATGATGACAAGGCTACGTTTGGTGCTAATATTGGTTTTGAAGATTTAATCGGTGTACACTGCCGTTGAACATGTGTTTTAATTAATAGAAGAGCTGTGGTCAGGATTGAAATTAGCCCAGGTGATTTACCACAGACTGTAAAGCCACCTGATTTCTGCACAATTTGAGGTGAAGAGTTTATAGGTTATTCCAAAGGAAGAAAGAGTTGCAAACTGAACTTGTGTGCATTGTACCAAGGGATTTACAATTTGGCAGGTCGAGAGTGCACTCATGGAACTGCTGTGTTTTGGTATCCAGTGGTTCTGGGTGTTTTTACCCTCTGGCTGTCCATGTTTGACACACTGAACGCCCAGAAATAATTTGTAGCTGACCTACTACAGCAGCTGAGCTGCTGCTCTCCCTCCTGGGAACGTCCATGTCCACTGGGATGGCACTGGGGACCTGCCACCAGCAGCTCCCAGGCAGAGAGACTGAAACCACTTCCCCACAGGTGATATCAGACAGGTGAGACCAGCCTCCCTCCTCTGCATTCCCAGTGGCTTCCCTGAGGGAGAGCAGAGCACGGCAGCTTGGCTTTAGCATCGTTTCCAGAGGAGCCTGGATGGCCCTGATGCCTGCAGGTGTGCTCCTGGGACCTGCCCAAACCCTCTGTCACCCACTGGGCAAGTGAAAACACAGCTGGCAGAGAGGCAGAGGGCTCCCAGGGAAAATCCCCCTGCAAGCTCCATGAAAACAGGCACGGCAAGGGCACAGGTGACATGTGAGTGCTCCCTCCAGCGCTGGCACTCTGGCAAAGGGCTTGGCACGAGCTCTGTCCTTACTAGCCACCGGAGAATCCACACCAAAGGGGACACCTGGGACATCCCCCACACCCAACACAAAAACTCTGTGCACCGAGAACGAGAGCATTGGCATTGTTTGAATAAGCACACCCACCATGAAGTGCTCCGCGGTGTTCGGGGTTTCTTAGATATCCTGATTTTATAAAAGAAAGTAAAAGAAGAAAAAAGAAACAAGGTGAGAGAGAACACTATCATATTTCGTAGCAAGCAGGATACTGTGTGAAATCTTGGCCCAGTGAAGTGATAAAGGGGAAAGCTTTCAGTTTGCTTAAGGGGAAACTTGTGAGCAAACAGCGAAATTACCAAAATACCACATTGCAGAAAATGGGTGCATTTAGGTTCAATTAAGCTGTAAAAAGGAAAATGGCACTTTAGCTTACAAAAACCAAGGGACACAGGCAGCTATCAGAAGCCACTTTACAAGATTTGTGTGCGTGAGGATGCTGCTTCACTGGACCAAGAAAGCTACAGTATGGGACAGGATTTTTCTTTTATCAGACACTTTTGCTAGATAGCTTTGTCCAACCTCAGAAACTGCTGCTCTGACATTATGAAATAATCCTACATAACTTGATCTCATGAGCTTAGGAACACAGAAAAATAGCCATGCCAAATCAGATTACAGGGATCCACCTAGTCCAGAACCCTCTCCCTGACAGTGGGAGCTAATGGACGCCTAGAAAAGAGTAAAAAACCAGGGAAAGCATACAGTGGTAATTCTCCAAAACACTCTCCCAAATGATTTGTGATTCAAGGACTTCTAGGACAAAGTTGATATCATGGTTTTGAAGCTGCTCAAATCCAAATGCACAGATTTACATCCCCTCCCTCCTCCCTTTTTTTTTTGTTTTTTTTGGATTTCTTACCCCCATGAGATTTCTACCAGTCACACAGAAAAGGTTTCACAGTTTGGTGCTGGCAAGTCCAGCATTCTTGCCACTAACTCAGAATGAGCTAACAGCTTTCAAAAGCCCAATGATGTTATGTGTATAAGAGCATCCAACACTTTTTCCTACGTAAAAAAGTGACATGTGTGCTGAGGTGCTCTAAGTGTAAATACTTTGGGAGATTTGATTTTTTAAAATATTTTAAAAAAAAAGAAAAAAAAAAAGAAAAAGCAAGAACCTGGCTGTAAATTGATATCAACATTTTTCAGTATATGTGTAAAACACATGTTTCAGAAGAATAGAAGAGAGAAACTGTCACTCACTGGGAAGCTTTAGAGCTATCTGGCTCCCTGGGAAACTGCATGCAACTATTCTGGTGTCCAAGGGTTTGACCAGTGAGTTTCCTCTTCCTGCAAAGAATGAATGCAGAAGTAATAGAAAGTCTGAGGGGGAAGATTTTAGCAAATGGCTAAAGATAATCCTATTCTGCCCACTCCAGCAGGTAGGAAGCAGGTGGTGGTGGTGGAAGAAAAAGGGTGGGAGAGGAGAAACACCTCCGTGTCCCTCCCAGGAGCTGGCACAGGGAAGGGCAGGAGGCTGCGCTCGGAGAGACCCAGAGCCTGGCAGCTCAGGCTGGTGAAATCCCTTTGTGTGTGGCCACCCCAGGCCCAGCACTGCCACACAAAGCCAGCACGTTCTGCTCTGATTCTCCAGGGCCTGCCTGTGACTCCTTTTCAGGATGGAGCACGGCTCACCGGCACTTGGGGACTGAAACTCAGCACTCTGGGCTTCACTAGCACAGAAATCCCATATTCCCAGAAAGGAACACTGGCTTCTTAGGCATCCTGCTTAGTTTACTATCCACTCTTCAGGGGGGTTTTGTAGAAAGTTTTAATTTTTTAATCGAATTGGTGCCTACACATGATTTTTTACTTCATTTATTAAAAGAATCGGTAAAAGCAGGGGTCTTGAAAAAAAAGCAACCTTATCCTTACATTTTTGATGGCATATTGACTTTGTAAGAGTCTACAGGCAGGAGTGATATATCAGGGAGTCCCTATTACTTTACTTAATGCAAAAATTAGAAAGTGATCGGAAAGTTTTATAGAGGAGAGTAGAAACATAATTTTAAGCCTCTTAAAATTGCCTGAACTGTGAAATCAAGTAATGAACACTAGAAAAGGATCTGTCAGCTGGAATCACAGCTTAGACTAGTCAGCATTTTCTTCCTAAACCTTATTATGGCAAAGATTTTTCATCTCTGCACTCTGTTCAGCCCAACAAATAAACCAACTTGACCTCCACCTGTTACCCGGCGAAGTTCGCTGTCATCTCTGACTAAACCCTTTTCTTTCCCTTCAAAGCCCTGGGCACCACTGAGAAGGTGGGAAGACACAGCTGTGCACTGACTCAAATTGATACCAGTTCATAACCAGACAGCGTTTCACAGTACAAATTACAAGCAACAGAGGAGAAGGGGGGTGGGGGGGGAAAGGAGGAAAAAAAAGAAAATGTAGTGCCAATGAATTCTGGAAGGGGGCAACATTTTTCATCCGTTTAACAATGAGATTTTCATAAAAAGAAGTTTTGGTTTTTTTTTTCTTTTTTGTTTGTGGGGTTTTTTTTGTGTGTGTGATATTATGAACTAGTATTTATGAGGCAAGAAACATTTTGCTTATGCCATAACAAGGAACCTCTGCTAACACCACAGAGGAAGGACTGAAGAACATAATGGAAGCTATTTGTGTTGCTTTTATATTTCATAACTTGAGTGCATTACACTGGTTTCAAAGAGGTTCAGCTTCAATTGCACATAAGTTTCTAGGCTTAGGAACAAGTCACAGCTATATAATGCAACACTGCTAAATAAAAATAATTAAATATTATGGAACACAGAACAGCAAGAAATGTGTCAGGAGGAAACCTGTGTAGCTGCTGCAGTCATTTCTTCAAATATATCATCGTGGCAAAACTGTGTGAGAAGCTTTCTAATACAAAGACATATCAGAAAAAGCCATTTCATATAAAGTTGGACTTCTCTGGGTGATTAATGCTATGTTCAACAAAGGAGACAGTGTCTGTCTAATTACATTAAATACTTATCTTCTAGGGATTGGCAGGGTGTTTCTGCTCAATGTCACTTTTCATGACAATGTAATGATAGATCCGTTTACTTACCAGTGCCATTAGCAAAAATTGTACTGTTTTCTCAACTGCCCTCATATCACAAAAATATTTGATTAACATACTGCAGCTTATCTAATACTCTAAGCAACATATTCCGCATCGTTTTCTCTCTATTAAAAGAACAAGATTACAGCTTGTAAAAATTTTATTGCACTCACACAGAAATAAATGAATAATGTGTGATAATAGTTCAAGTACCTTACTAGTTCACAGAACAGGTTTATTTGATTTAGAATATTAACTTGTACTTAAAATATTAAGATTTTGGGGGAAACAAGCAAATAAACAAAGTCAGTACTCTGAGGAACTACTTCCCATCCAGGCTTTAGTTACTATTTCCTTTTCATTTCAGCACATGTTTTGAAACTTTTAATACCTTAGGGGAGGAAAAAAAAAAAGAAAAAAGCTTTCATTCCTTTGCTGAAAAATAGATATGGCCATGTCCCAAGTCTTTAAAATTCACCACATCGTGAATTGACTCTTTGGAGTCATGCTACTGTGCCAACATCCAGCAAACAATAACCCTCTGGAAGAATGTACCCAGCCAAGGCAGTTTATATAGTAACAAGATAATTTCATAAACTCATATTGAAGAGTGAGGCTGTGATGTAACATTCTAGCAGTATATATCAGCTACCTGATATTTACTAACAAGGTTAAACTCCTATCTGTTTGTCTCAGCACTCTTCATAATTCACTTTTTAATGGATGGACAGGAAAAGTCAGCAGCGCATGGCACAGATCATTTCTGAAATGGGACAAGACAGCTTACAGCAGTAGCTGCTCCAAAACACCCTTCCTGTTCCCACACAATCACATCAAGCCTGGACTTTGCAGCTTCAAATCTACTCATAAATCCTTTAGGGGTGTGTCTCTATTTCCAAGTAAACTGGTAAATTTGAAAAACAAGGATCCCGTGGAGGAGGTGTCACCATCAACTGGTGCCCCATACAGAGCACCAGCCCTCAGCTGCTTGGGACGGTGCTCCTGGGCAGGAGAAGGCACATGGGGAGCTGCCTTCCTCCCAGCAGGAGCGAGGACATCAACCCCATTTTGTTACAGCTCCTCAGGCTGCCACGAAATGGCAGCAAGGACGCACCGAAAACGACTCGTACGAGGCACGCGTCGACACAGAGATGCAGAATCAACCAAAACTGCCTTAAAATCCCCTGCAAGTGACTCTTGCAGTGAGTGGATGACACCACAGCCAACTGCCACATGCGACTCTCCAAATTAATAATGGATTTAGGATATTCATTCCCTGAGCTGCGAGGGTTCGGGGTGTGTCTGCAATTATCGAGATATAAGTCTGACACACATTATCCTTCTATCAATGTCATCTCCCTTAGTAGCCAACAGATTATCAGCAGCTTTGTGATATTCCAGGTGTCAAAGAAGAATTAAAACCACAACAATTGCACAAACAAAGGGACAAAAGATGGGATACGTGTTTCTGAGCCCTGCATATCAATTTAATATGTGCAGCTGACAATGATGCAAATGTCCTCGGGAGAGAGGCAGCAAGATCCGTGCCCAAACATACACACACCACTGTCAGCAAGATGGCAGGGAACAGAAGCAGTAGGATTCCCAGCCCAGGACACATGCCTCAGCAGGCAGAGCAACCCAACGAAACAATCCTCTGGTTGGGGAGAATTTTGGAAGCACCTGATATGGAAAAGGGCCCTAAACAAGCCAGATGGTACTTTTAGCTGGCAGCAGAAAGTAGGAGACAGCCAAAAACATTACAGCATTTCCCCAAGAGGCCAGCAAATCGATTTTTAACTATTTTTTTTTTAAAGTGATGCTATGAATATGAAAAATAATGTTTCGATGCCTTTTTAAATCGCTAATTTTATGGATAATACACTTACGGAGGACACAACTGGAAGAGAGGAGAAAGCAAAGGATTTTGACTTTCCCAGGGTGGTTGTATATTTGACATCAAGTTTCTATTCAGTCACTGCCACTGTTTACTCAGAATTAAGTGTCAGTTTTTGTTCTGGGTTTTTCACATAACATTAAAGAGAAAAATCCAGAAAAAGTAGAGAAAATAGCACTGTAAAATCACAATAGTACAACAGTTCACAGGGCATGGGAGAAATGTGGTTTGTAAGCCTGCTTTGTCCTCTTAAAACCTTTCCCCCTGCAAATTTAGTGGGTTTCTGGATGATAATTTTTTAACAGAGGACAAACAATCTCTTTGATACTTATAAGGTACCCTTTGGCAGGGGATTTTCATAAGAAATACAGCTGTTTGGGGGAATGTTTTAGTTTTTAAAACCTCCAAACAGCCAGCATTTGAAATTCTGCCTGGATGACAGGGGTCTTTTCAGGGATCAGTCTGATGTCCCTTTGAGAGCCAGGAGCAGCTCCTTGCAGAGCACGTTCAGGTTACGTGTGGCAGAGGGGATTTCACCCAAGGATGGAGAAGAGAGGTGGGCTGTAGGGACTGAAAGGGCAAAGAGAGGCAGAGGAGTCAAGAACCAAGTGGGAATGAGCATCATACTCTGTCTCAAAGCTGCTCCTCACAGGTAGGATTGGCCAGGCTCGCGAGGAAGAGTCAGGATGATGCTTTACTTCCATTTGCTGTTATTTTGCTTAAAAGTAAAAGCAAGCCCCAAAACAGGGTTAAACCTGGACTGCATCCAAAGTGCTTTCTCCTGTTCAGTGCAAGGTAGTGCATTAGAGGGCTGCATCATGGATAATACTCCTGGAGACAAATGTGGGCTGCTGCAATAAAACACTATATGCAAAGAAAGATAATCCATACATTTGTATTTTGAAAATCTTGTTGATTGTAAATCCTTATTATTATTTTTTTTTAAATGAAATTATTTCCCTCCTATAAGTGGAACTCAAGACTTTGTCTCCAGCCCTTGATAAAACAGTCCCATTTTTCCCAGAGTGCTGCTCTTGGGGCTGCTCACTTGTCTGGCTTTTTGGGGTTCAAAGATCTGCACGCAAATCTATTGAGGCAAATGAAGACTATGCACAAAGCAGTAAAACAGCCTATAATTTTCCAGCTAATTTTATCAAGAGGATCTCTTATGTTATGCTTTTTGGTGTATATCACACTAAAAATAGCAGTGAGCACTGATGTAAAGGAAGAACAGAAAGGATGATGTCAGTAGGGCTGTGCTGGGGTGGTGAGCACAAGCAGTGGTGGAAGATGTTGTGGATCTCCTACTCTTCCCTGAGCAAGATGCAACCAGAACAAAGCTGTAGCCATGCTAGATGCTGAGGTTTTAAGTTTCTTTGGAGCTGGAAATTGAAAGAACTTAAAACATCATCTCTTCTTTAGGCTCTTTGCGTGGGGGTCACTGCATTCACACCGTGAGCTCTGGGGTAGAAGTCACAGAAAACCCCCTTTGGGTGAACAGCACAGCTGCTGTCACAGCAGACAGGCATTTCTGCAGGTATAAGATGGCTCTGCAGCCACTCAGCCAAATTGTTACCTGAGCTAAGAGGCTGCTAGATGGATTTCTGTGCTTCCCTGTGCTCACTGACTGCTGCGGTCAAAGTGTTGGGCAGCACTTAACTCGAAGGAAAGTAAAGAAAGTAACAGGAATGATTTATTCACTACTTCTGGCAGTGAAAAAGAAAACCACTGGGAAGCATCCAGCAAAATGGTCAGGCAACAGACAAAAGAGTGGTTCTTCCTCATGCAGCACTGAGTAAAACTGGAACTTTCTGCCACGGGACGTTGTAGAGGCCAAAATAAAGAATGGGTTAAAAGCACATCTCTGAAAGGAAAGTTCACTGAAGGCAATCAAACACAAAGATGTGGCTCTGGCTCGCGAAACCAAGCTGTTTGCTGCCAAAATCCATGAGGCTGTACTCTTGAAAGCATCACTGAATGCCTCTCCTCCTGTTGTTATCTTTCCTTAAGTGTCCACCACCACCAGCTCTTGTCAGAGACAGCAAATGCCTGTCTAGGTGAGCCTTTGGTCTAGCTGAGAAAAGCCATTTGTTCCCCTCTGAGGGCAGATTTTTGTAGACTGGAATGTGCTGTACCTGGCAGGTGAGAAGCAGTAAAATTGCAGTAGGCATCCAGCACAAGGAAATCAAGGAGAACTGCTCCTCACCTGGCGCAGAAGCAGGAGCATATCTAAAGTCAGTGTGGCAGAAGGTGTGGGAAAGAGATTGGAAAAAAGAGATGACATTTAGTCTTCTTCTCGTACTTGGTCCTGCATCATCTTCTGGAAGTGTCCAAGGCCAGCCTGGATGGGGCTTGGAGAAACCTGGGGTAGTGGAAAGTGTCCCTGTCCATGGGATGAGCTTTTAAAGGTCCCTTCCAACCCAAACCATTCCATGATCCTATAAATCCCCCTGTCTGCTAACACCTCTCCTTGCACCTTTTATCCTTGGGTGAAAATGTTTCCTTTAAAATACAGCCTGTCTTCTCCTCTAAAGCCAAGATCAAACATGTGCAGGGAGTACAGTAGCAGCACTGTGTGCTAGGCACTGGAGTGATGGTTGTACTGGGAATGTTAATAAACAGTGCCCAGAGCAGAACTTCTGCATAAAAAAAGGGTGTATGTTACATCTCTCCCCCTCTCCCCTGTCTCATGCAATATTTACACAGCTGTGCTTTGTAAAAAGTGTAGGGGGGGGTTTATTATTATTTTTTTGTAATTTATTTACCTAAGATAGCCCAGCATCTGTTTTGTGGTGAGCTTCTTTCACAAAGTTTCACAGTTGCCTTGACTGATGCAAAAGGAGGTCATGCTCCTTAGTCAATGATCTTAAAACCATTTGTTTCAAAGACTTAGCCATTCTATTTGGCTAATTTTGTTCTGTTCTGTGTTTTTGGTTTGTCCTCTGCTTGGAAATGTGCATCCCTGGGGGAACTGATCTGGCTAGGTGAGTATTTTAGTTATCTGTTTTATAAAATGCAGAAGTGCACAGGAATTTGCAATAATATGCATCATTTACTGGCTCTCAATATGTACTGTATATTGGCTCTGAAGATTACTAATATTTTCCAGCTGCTTTCAAAAAAAACAGAGTTCAATGGAGTCTTTGCAGTGGGTCCTTTCCCATGACTGCCTACACAGGTGATGAAGACTTTCTTGTGTCCTGAAGAATTAATAAGCCTGAACATTTCTATACCAGCAGCATACCACAGGAGATAAAATATTGCTTCTACTTCCCAAACACATTAGAAAAAGCAGGTCTGCTGATCTCAACTGCTAAGACAGCACATGAAAGGAATGTAGTCCATTTCCCAACCAAGATCTAATCTATAGGAGTGTTTATAGATCCAAGTCAACATCCTGAATTGGTCCCAGAAGCAAACAAGAAGACTAGTTCAATTTTTGGAAAGCTACTTTTAATGTCTTTAATGCCATTTTGCAACTAAACAGCCCCCTGCTGCACTATCAGATGATCTTCAAGGATCTCTGGGTCAGGGGAGACCTGTCTGGAGCTCATAAAGATTCAAGTTCAACAGACCCCAGATCAGCAAGAAATGCCCATCCACAGTCAACCAGTGGAGCTTCTGTCTTTCAGAGCTCACCTGTGGAAGGAAAGTGTCTGCTTCTGCCTCAGTGCCAAGGAAGGAGGTAGTTTTCACCTGGTGTCCAAAGTGAAGCCCAAGACACATCACTGTCTTTGCTTTAACTTCCATTTTGTGGGCTGCTGTGGACAGAGGCTGAGGAGTTCCCAGCCCTGGAAGTGTCCAAGGCCAGGCTGGATGGGGCTCTGAGCAGCCTGGGATGGTGGAAATTGTCCCTGCCTGTGGCAGAGGGTGGGACTGGATGGGCTTTGGGATCCCTTCCAACACAAACCATGATTCTTTGATTCTCTGATCAACAATGAGTGGCAACAAAATGTTCCTTTGCCACCAGCAACATCTGAGGAAGGTCAGGCCCATGGATGACCAACACAGCACTGCCATCCCAGAAATCCTGTTCTCCTTGAGAAGCATCGCTCCAGCCTTTGTCAGGGAATAGTTTTCTTTGCAGGAAATCCTTGCTATGTGTCTGAAAAAGGATGTAGGTGATGTGAATTGTGTCTGGTGACAGAAGTACCTCAGGTGACTTTACACTGTGACTGCACAAAAGATCTGCTTTTCTCTCTGTCACTGAGGTCAGTGAAAGCAGCACGTAGGGGAGATGTTAGCACCAGGCCAGTCAAAAACAGCTTTAATTTGATAACTACAGGAAAATTCTTTCTGCATTTTCAACTCAGAACTCCTACAGCTCCATCTCCATTTTTAAATGATGCATTTCCTGACATCTGGAACTAGATGCAAGAAGCAAAGCCACAACACTGACCGACCGCCTGACTTCTCCGGGACCATGCTGAAGGGATGTTTTCCTCAGGGGATTACAGCAAAGCTGAGGCATGTGCTTCAACACTTGCATGGGATTACTAATTTTATTAAAAATGGAAAGTACAGCTTAGGCTGAATCTCAAGGCCAAGTCTTTTGTGCTGTCCAGTGTGTGTGAAAAAAAATAAAAGGAATCTCGGAGGGATGTGAAAACATCTAGAACTTTTCAATCTGAACTGACTTTTCAGGGAGCAGTTCTTCCCCCACCTCCAACTTCTTTCCATGGTTTTGAGGCAGCACTGCCAGCAGCATGGCATGTTGTCACAGGTCTCATGCTACTACGTGAATTGCCAAAGACAAGCTGAGCTATTGATCCAGTGGTAATTTGCTGTCAAAATGACTCTGTCTGTGATGGCAAATGAGCAATGTTAATCACTTGACTTGACAAATGCCACTGTGAAAGACTGACAATGCTCAGAGCACCACCATGGACCTGCTGCACTTTTCCTGGCTCCATTAAGTTCCTGGTCTTCACTGGCCTTGACCAATTAGAGTTTAACTTACCCATCAGGGTGCAGTTCTGGGAAAGTTCTGTTGAAAATAAACAACAACTTATATTGGTGAGTAACTCATCAGCTATGCAGCAGCCTGATCCTGATTGCCTGGCAGGGAAACACACACATTTTGTGCAGTATCTGATAAAAGATCTATAATGTGCTAACACAAACCTATCATGTAGCACCTGTGACTAACAGATTGTGATATCAAAGTCTTGAAGCCTAAGTGCTCCTGTAAATGCATTAAACTTTTAGCGGCAGGAACTGTAGACTGCCAGTGACAAGGAGCTGATATGGTATTTCAGTAAAAGTTGATAAGTGTTATTGCTCTTAGAAGAAAAGAAAAATCTTATGTTCTTGAAAACCACTGGGCAGCTTGTGTTTTGATGGGATACTGTAATGCAGAGAGCAAGGATATGGCAACACATGGACTTCATGAAAAAAAAGACATTTAAGGGAAGCTCTGTATCCTACAGCTGCTGGAGTTCCTTCAAGTGTGTTCCCATCATACATTTCACTTCAAGCATCTACCTGTTCACTTGGAGTCAGCTTTTTAGGTGGCTGCCTGCGTGTGGGGCCTTGTGGAATTCTATGTTAAAGAACAAAGTTTGTCCTGAACATGAGGAACAACTTTCCTGAGCAGGTCCCAGAGGGGGTGTGGAGTGTCCCTCACTGGAAATATTCAAGATTGTGCCCTGTGCTCTGGGATAACCTTGCTTGAGCAAGGAGCTGGACCAGATGACCCCACTGTGGTCCCTTTCAGCCCAAACCATTCTGTGTGAAATGTTCCCTCTGTCTTTAGATATTAAGTTCAATGGAGGAAAAAATGGCACCGGTGCCTGCTGGGAGATGTGCTGAGGTGTGTAATGAAGCTGCTGCACCAGGCAGGTACAGGCAGAACAGCTCTGGGACTGCCTGACCCCACACACTGAGAACTGGAGGGCAATTCAAAGTCACATCTGGGAAATACTGAGTAAATACAGTTGGCAGGGATCCTGGATGTAGACCTCCTCTGGTCTAAGGAAAAGTGATGCTACCTAGGCTTTGTCTTTGTAGGCCTATGAGTATCCAAAAAGTTCAGCTCAAGGAAATGAATAAAGATAATGAAATTCCTGTGTCTAGTTAGGACCCAGTGAAAACTGCCCACTGCAGCAAGTCACTGAAAAGTAGTGCCAGAGAATTACTTGACACTGAATACTCCAGGTCTGAAGTTGAATGTTTTTCCAGTGAAAAGGGATTCTTTTTCTATTCCTTATTTTGTATAATACATGGTTCTCATGTTTTTCATCATATTTTCTGCAGTAAGTCCCTTGAATCACTGGCAGTAATGCAGCACAATCACTGAAAACTTCTCTGGGCTCTGAGTTAGTGCACGATGTCAAGGCCTTTGATGAGCCCACAGACCTTTTGCCTGAGGACAGATCAGACACTGCATTGCTGATGCTGGGACACATCACACATATTTTATCTTCCAGGCATTGCCAGGCAACAACTGTACTTAGGGCATAAAGAACACAATCTAGGATCTCCCTAATAACACTTTCTCTCGAATTTCCAAGATATAATTCTGAACAGACGTTGAAAACAAACTCTTGTGGTCATCTGAACTATGCCTGAATGAGCTTTTCTGATGCATATGGCATAAATAAAAGTTTCTCAGTAAATATGGAGAAGTTTTCTTGCATGCTGAGGAGAAATCCCATGCCAGATTTAAGAAAAGCATTATTGAAACAAGTTCTGGACTGCTTGCCTGCATGTGCTTGTTCCATAATCAGCCATGGGGGAGAGGTACAGCACCATTAAGTTAAGGGTCACTGACACTGCAAGGGAAATACTCCAGAATAAGATCTCAGCTCCTCAGTTGCATAGACATTCCTCAGAAACTGTTTTCAGACAGTCCAATAGATGGTGGCATGAGAACAAGCAGCAGTAGCCTGGGTGGCTGACTTTAAAAGCATTGTTACAGCCACAGGTGAGTCCAGCAAGTCTAACGGGGAGCTCTCCAGTTTTCTGCAGGTTCATGTAAAATTATCAGCCTCATAAGTCCCTGGAACTGTGGATATGTCTATCAGTCATGGAGTGCACGAGGTATTATTAATTCCTGCACTGAAAGTCTTGTTTCCTGGGCTTTTCAAGGTGAAGACACACAAAGGCGTAGCACAGCAAAACAGGAGCAGAACATCCAGGAGGAGCTGGGGCAAGGGGATGACCATGACATGAACATCCACACCAGTCTTTCAGTGGAAAAAGGACCACAGAGCTCCAGTCATTTTGCAAGCCAAGTTGGTCAAGACCACAAGCAAAGCAGAGCTGTTTGTCTCTTCAGATATGGCAAGAAGTGCACGGAGTGCAAACACGAACCTTTCCTGGCATTACCGTCCTCTAGGGACTAAACTAACGTGTGGAAGTACAAGTAGAAGATCTAAGAACAAAGTATAAGAATCTAAATAAAGAAACTAGTAGAATACCTAAGTAAAGAATCCAATAGGAGACTCTGTATTTGCATGTTGAACATTTCTTTCCATGCCACGCTGTAGAAACATAATGGAAGCAGACTTGGCAAGTGCCATCCATATGTTTCACAAAATGACTGAGGGAGCACAATGTGAGCATTACTCCTGGACTGGGTCAAGAGAACACATGAAAAAAATGTCTAAGTGGAATACAGATATACATTAACTCAATCTTTGCTTATTATGGAATTAAAAAACGTATACCTGTAATTATGGCTTACCCTCATTACAAGCCGAGCTGCCACAGAACTGAACACAGGCCAGCTTTGTGCAGGAGTTCAAAGCCAGTGTGATGTTGCCTTATTTTCTTACTAACATCATCTTTATCCTCTCTTGCCCTTCTTCTCAGTTAACAAGAGTTATGTACCGAAAGTGCTGAGATAAAGTAATGGTAAGGAGGATACCGCAAAAGGTTTTTGAAAAGCAGAAGTAATTTACTACATGTCTGCTTTGTTTTACTTCCTAAGCCTTCCTGTTGTGAAAGGAAATTCATCTTTTCTGGCAGACTCCAGCCTTTTTAGGTCGGAGAGCTCCCCAGGAGCTTTCTTGTGCAGGTAAATGGATGTGAGACTCAAGGAGTACAGCACGAGGAACGCGGGATTAATGCTGGGGTTTGCTTTGGCTGTCACGTCTGACGTACAAGGAGAGTGCTGCACCCTTGGTCGCAGGAAATTATCTGTAAAAAACCACAAAGCCGAGTCCTTTGCTCATCACTGCAAGCCTGATGTGCCACGAGTGGAAAGGCTGTGCTGCTGGTGGGTGAAGCATGAGGGATCTACACCCAGGTGGGTGAAGCACGGAGGATCTACACCCAGCAAAGTCTCCACATGAGGCAGACATCAGGGTGCCTCAGCAGAGGAAGGGCTGTGGATGGACAAGAGGTGCAGCCTGTATCCTGCACACAGCGGGGACCCCAGGAGAAGGCACGGGGGAAGCATCCACTGCCTAATCTAAACAGCACACAGAGTGGTTTTGTCCTCTTCTGTTCTCCAGCCAGTTTGCACATATGTTCTGAGCATACAGCCTGCCCTCCAAAGACCACTTACAGGGGCAATCACAGGGAAGCAAAGCAGGAAGAAAAGTATCCAAAAAGGGAATTTGTTCAAGAGAAAAAAATGGAGGCAGATGTAGAGCGACTAGTCACGGCTGGCGGTAAATAACCCTCTGCCTGGAGTGCTTTCTCTAAGAGGAGTTCACATATTCCATTTCATATTTCTTTTCTAGGAAGTCAAATCTTTGTTTTCCTGGCATTTTTTCCTTTTCCCTTCTGAACGGTTTAAAGCTGTCTCCCCATTTTTTCTTTCTCTTCTACATTTTGCTCTCTTTGAAGTGCATTTCTTCCATCTCCCTCTCACACAGACCTGATTTCCCTGCACTGTCCCTGGCCACACCTTTCACTACTACCCTCTCCCAGTGCCTGTGCCACAAGCACATGTGTGCCTCACACCTGCTCCCTTGTTTGAGTCTCCCCTCTTTCTCATGTGCACACCTCAAAATTAAGCAGATGTGATACAGAGAGACGGAATATTCATCCTCGCACTCCCATAAACCTGTCAAGGCATATAGGCCAAGAAGTTATCTCTGCATAAATCTAAATCTCCTGTGAGGAAGCAATCTACTCAAAGGCAATAAAGGCAAAGGATGTATTATTATCTTTGGTGTGGATCCTACTGGGCTGGGAGGTTGGCTGCTGGCTCCTCTCTGAACTTTCCTTCCCAGCCAGAGCAGCCATCCCACAGACATGTCTAAGCTTCCTTTCCTTGGTCTGATTTCCTCCTCCTGTTGTTTGGCCAGTAACCCAAAGGGCAGGGTTTAATTATGGAGTTTGGAAACCTGGCTTGCACTACTCTGCCAGCACGGGATAAAACTTCAGCCTGTCTTCTGAAACAGCACCACTCTGCACTGCTGATACCTGTGTTATCCCACACAGCACAAAACGAGCTGCAGAGAAGTAATGCCAAGTTAAACAGAAAGATGGGTTTAGTCTTTAAACTTCTACTGCGAATTTCACCGAGAAGAAAACAAAACACTGAAGCTCAGAGATTACTGTATGCTAAAAACTGTGCCACCATTTTGATTATAGATTAAATAAATGGCAAGGCCTTTCTCTGGAAACAAAGATATCAGAAAAGATGGATCTGAAACTGGTCCAGGCTCCAAAGCTCCCTCTCAGAGAGGTATGCTGTGGAAAGCCCCCAACTAAAATGGGATGTTAACATCACTTGTACAGCTTTCAGGTGGCCAATTTTTTTCTAGGCAGATGCCCCACTGAAGACTTCTAAAACATTTTACACTTCTGGAGGTGAAACCCCTGCGTCAAACACAAAAGGCAACACGTTAGAGTCAGACCCAGGTGTGATGTCTGTGCACAGACCACAGCAGGATGTGTCCCTCAGGGGAGCACCTTGGGCCAGTGACACATCCCTGCTGTCCTGGCAGGGAAGGACACTCAGCTCTGTTCTGCCCTTCACCACTGATGAGCTGTGGCTCTTCAGGTAAACCCTCTGTCAGCTGTGCTCTTGCAGTGACCCTGTTTTACAGAGAAGCTGAGGCAATGAATTCAGAGGACAGGCTGCTGGAAAGCCACGGCAGAAGCACTGGGGTGGGGCTGCGTGGATACAGTACAAGGATGGCTTGGAAGTGCATCCCACGTGGGCAGGATAAAGCTCCTTTTCTTCACAGCAGTGACAGTGATAGATGGCTTGGTAAAGCTGAGCTATATCTAGTTGGTACCTGGCTACAATCCCTGATGCTGCAAGGTGATTTTCTGCCATTTTACAGGCAAGACTAAGCAGAATCTGGGATTTTTCTATAGTAAGTGAGGAAGGTCATGAGGAAGGAAGAACCTTCTCTTGTCTGACTTGTTCTTGCCTTTCTGAGCACCTCAGGAAGTTTGCCATTCATGATGGGCACCCAGTGGTGCCAAGAGCAGCAGAGGTGCTTTGAAGGTAAGGCTTTGGGCACTTCCCTTGCCCAGCTCAGCAGCTCAGTGCCACCATCAAGCCAGGACTTGGATGAGCCAGAGGTAATGACCACACGTGGGGAAAACCACCAGAAGTGACAGCAGAATTAATAGCCAACCTCTGGCTGCTGCACAAATGGAGAACATTTGTCATCACCAACGAGTACCCCAAACTTTGGGGGGAGCTTTCCCCCAGCCTGACAGTGATGCAGAAGCAGTGACCCCATCATTTTGCAGCCATCTGTGTCTGTGGAGCAGGCTGTGATCTCTCCCTTTGGGCAGGAGCCGAGCTTTTGTCCGCGTTTCTGCCGCCTCGCAGAGCTTTAGCACAAGGAGAAGCTCTGCCTTACATCATCTGGAGCCTGGAGCTGATGGAGAGGACGGCCCCTGGTGCCCGTGGAGCAGGACACCTCAGAGCAAACACCAGAGCCTTGGGGACAGTGGTGGCAAGGCAGTCACAGGGAGCCTGGCACTCGTCTGCCTGCAGGTCCAGCCTCTCCTCCTGCCAAAGTGCCACATCTGCAGTCAATAAGGGCCCACAAGCTGGCTCCTCCTCATTAGAGGAGAGAGGGCAGCTGGCAGGGGATCCTCCAAGGGCTCCCAGGCACAGGAATCAGTCTCCTCCCAGTCTGGAATAGCCCAAATTTGGTGACTTTCTGGGCATGCTGTAAAGGACAGCTGTTTGACAGGGTCTCCAGAGAAAGCTGTGGGTATGTTTCCTACATGATGAAGGATATAGGTGGCTGGCCAAGTGCCCACAGAACTGATTTTAATGCTGTGCAGGTCGAATTTACTTTTCTGTGCTGTATAGGTCATTATACACAGTGCCTTGGACAAGCATGTGTTTTTTCCAAACAAACCAAACCCATACTATTTTAAATCCAGACAAACAAGAAAGACAGAAAAATACGTATTGCAAAATATCCTTTGCACTTTCAGAGGACATTTTCAAACCCTGGGAGGCAGTGCTTGCCTTCCTCTAACAAATAAGATTTCTGTTATTTTATTGGCAATAAATACTTGACTATTTAGCTGTAAGCAACGCTGAGGCATTAACTTCACCTATGCACATAGCACTGAGCCAGAAAAACATTTCCAATAGTATTAAGCACCCAGATGATCTCAGGATAAGTGACCAATGAACAGTTAAGTATGTAACACAACATAACCCAAAAAAATGATCAACAGGAAAGATCACACACAAAAATTAATTGAGAAGAGGCCAAAGAGCTTCCTCAACATTCTGAAGTTGGTAACACCCAGTGATATCTATTTTGATATGAAGCCTCCAATCACACTTCACAGCATTACAGATTGATAAAACAACTCCTTCTGTAAGTCTCTTAAAAGTCATTACTAAGTGATCTCAAGTGTTGTATAATGCTTGAAAAGTCCTTCTACCTTATATAAGTTTAGGGATATTTATTTAAGCAGCATAACTGATGGAGCACAGCCCAGACAGGTACTGCTTTTTGCTAGAAAAAGCTATCCCAGAACTGAATCTGGACAATTTGACAGAAAAAGACTGCCTATCTTCTGCTGCATTATTTAAATACTTCAGATATTTGGCCAAAACACAGAAGTGACACACTACAGAAACATTCACAGCTGCAGGAGAAATAAAACCACTGCCATGTTTTCTTTAGGCCGTTTCTCAGAAGTGACGAGACGTCTAGAACTGGTCACCTCTCTAACACAGCAATTCTGATAACGAAACAGAGCAAGTGCAGATGATGTTCTGGGGCTCTGGGAGCCGGGGCTTACCTGGCTCCACTTCATGCCATCCACTGGACTGGCTGCCACTGCCTGGAGAGCGCCCTTGGCTTGTGTAGAACGGCTCCTCACCAGGGCTGTCCATCTCATCCTCCACAGACTTGAGACGTTTTGTGGAGCTGAGAATGCAAAAAAAACACATAATGAAGGCATGGAAGAGGAACCAAGGCACTGCCGTTGGGACATGCTTGAGAATAACTCAAGGTAGAACAGATTTAGGGCGCTTTGGTGAGATACAAAACAACATTTCACAGGCCAAACCCCTAAACACACACCAGTTTGAGCAGAAGTTAGTCTGACATTTAGATGTTCACAGATTCAGAAGTAGGACATTTTTCAAAGCACACAGAGGTCAATAAAGAGGCAAGAATTTCATTTGCATTGCGTGGTTCTTGCAGTTCGAATGAATACGGTGATGACACACGAGACTTATTTTCACCGCCAGATTTTTTCACGGCTAATTCTGAAAGCAAATTGTTTATCAGTTCGAACTTTTATTTTCAATCTTTACAATTAGCCCAGACTCCAGTCCCATAAGAAGAAACATAGGCAAGTGAATGATGGAAGAATCCATTCTTGGTTCAAATGTTCACGTTTCACTACAATAAGAAGCATTTGACTCTGCAGCTGTGCCAGCAAGCATAGAAAGCCCCCAATGGGTATCTCTGGCCAGTGTCAGCATTAAAGAATCCCCCTGTGATACATCAGACCTACCTCACCAGAGGCTCAGGACACAGAAGAGCCCTTTGAGTGGTCTCTGGTGGCCACTGGCTCCAGCAGTTCTGCAGGGAGAGGATCCCAGAGCCAGAGACACTCAGCTTGGCTCTGTTTTCCATAATGACTTGTACAGACTGCATGGGGACCTTACTGAGAATTTCTCTTCTAAGTACTTTTCCAAGGCTGGGCCAGCTCACTTTCCCCCCCACCAAAATCTGTATTCTATTAAGACTCAAGGCATTCAAGAACAGGCTCCTCTGTGTAGGGGGAACACATTTAACAGACATAAAATCTTCCACTATTGGTTTAGAGCTTGCAGCCTCCCCACCCAAAGCTCTGCACAGGTAGGAGCTGGCGGGTATGCAAAACCAGTTGGTGAGAAACAGGAAGAAAAAGTCTTGTGGCATGTGTGGAATGCAGGTTTGGCCATTCCTTAATTTAGAGAATTGTTATGTGTCAATAGGGGAAATTGTGTGCATACAATATAATTACCGCCTGATAATTCTGCTGAGTCTGTGTATTTAAAGAATTTTTTTTTTTCTGACTGGGAACAGCCTAATGAGAGGAAAACAAACATATTACCAAGTTATTAACTACCCATGCTGTTTATAATTAGCTCCTTATCAGTGGTAGCTATTTGCAGAAGAATAGAAGAGCAACAACTGAGCTCTTAAGTAACATTAATAACCTCACTTTTGCTTCTGGAGTCACCAGTAAATTCTACCTGAGAATGGTGCTAATGATGAGTGCTGTAGGCTACACAGTTTACAGGCAAGAAAGAAACAGCACAAAGTTTTTAATTGATGTGTAATGGGAATTGTAGTAACTGAGTTTCATAACGTGCACACTAAGTGCAAGACAGAATGTTCTTCCAATCACTGCAAACTGTAAGAAGTTACTGCTAAGAGCCTCTCGTTAAAGATTATTATTTTTAAAATAAAAACAACAGCTATATTCAAACTACAGAGATTTTTCACACATGCACTTGCTCACTGCAAAGCTGGTGGCACTGCAGGCTGAGATAAAAATGTAAGAGCGTTGGGCTGGAGTTAGACTTTCTTGTCATGTCTTTGAAATAAGTGATCTATTTTGGCTGTGGGGGAAAAAAAATCAATCTGGTTCCTTAATAGTGTTCAAGACTACTCAAGTGACTGAGCTTGTTTATAAATCTAATCTCATGGATGATTAAAGTGAAAGGTAAAAAATAAAAAATATCCTTGTTTGATAGTTGGCATCTAAGCCGAAATCAAAATCAGATGGAGCAGTCATCTGCATTAGCAATTCAGTTCTCCAAAGGCTGAGTCACAAACTTCTAAATGCTTTATGAAAACGAAATGCTTTATAGACTGAGGTCCTAAAACAGTCTTAGCCACACAGGTAACACTATTTGCAAAAAAAGAACACATGTAAGTCTATCTTAAGACTTTCCTTGCATCTTATTATGCTCCAAGTTCCCTTCTGCCCCAACCTGAAACTCAGCAATTCCAGTGGAACTTCTCCTGATACACCCAGATACAACCAGGAGCTACACATGTCCACGCAGCAGTTTTTCTTAGAGGCTTGTACACACAAAAAGAACTTTACTGCAGTCCAGCTGAACATTCAGCTCTGTGAATTTGAAACAGCTCCACATCGTGAGGCCCCCAAACAGCTTGTCAGGGAATTTAATGGTTACTTTCCCAGATGAGTAATGATGCTGGCCTGGGTTTCCAAGGAACCTGGTAGTAGGCAGAGATTAAATTACCTGGTAGAGGATGTGCTAGGTAAAGACCTCCTCATTGCTCCTGGGCTCATGCTGTAGTATGAAGAACTTTCCAAATCTGAGAGGGAGAAATTAGGGCCTGTTCCTGCAGCTATCGGTGCTGGGGAAACAAAAGAGATTGCAGTCAGTAAGTCATGTGAATATGGCATGAATTGCACTTCAAAATCACTTTCTTCTTCCTCATGAGTGTGTTTAGTTTCACGATGGGAACAGGTGGGATGTGGAAATTAGGAAATGCTAATGGTACCTGGCATTGCAATCAAGAAGATGGAAATTTTATCAAGAATACAATGTTCCATGACACAGAATCTCTCTTGCATTCCTCCAAAGATATTATTATTATTTTTTAAAATTAAACAATTATGGCATGACTTCCTCTAAGCACTGCTTTTCTATTAATGTCATTCTAACATTTAATGAAAATTGTTGCTTTTAGGACCACGTTGTCTCTGCTGGCATGGTTACAGACAGGCTGCATCATCCCTGTAGAGTGCTTGGCAGGACCTATAAGCAGCATAGGCAGGGAAATACACATCTCAGAACCTCTGGGGTACATGTGATCTACAGCCACAAGCACAAAGGTTAAAAGAGCAGATGAGAAACTTGAGTTCTCTTCTGCCTAAGAGCATCTGAACTTTCCTCTGTCCTCTCCTCCAGCTAAATCAGAGCTAGAGACATACAACTCCCCAAAAGTTTTATCCAGCAGTGAGCTTCCACTCTTCACCTCATCACCTTACCCAGTACTGAAATTTTTATTGTAAGGGATATGAATCCCTGCAATTTCCCTGTCCTGGATCTTTGGTTTCACATTAAACATCACAGATTCTTACACACCCTGAAATTTGCAGGCACGAGCCATGAACTCCACGTGCTGTGCTCTTCTGGGAGCAGACAAGGAACAGAGCAGCTTAACGTTGAAGTCAGCAGAGAACGGATTTGGTGCCGAAATGCCTCTAATACAGCAAATGGCACCATGTCCACTGTGGCTGTTCCAGTGCTATTCACAGGACAATACAACTTCGGGGGCTGACAATTACAGATCACGATTTTCTCTCACATTTCAGAGCCATCTGAAAAAGGACATCCTGCACAATGAAATGCACCAGCTTGGCCTGGGCTGTATTGTCTGAGAGCCCTGATTCACAGCCACAAAAGCGGAGCAGTCTCAGTGCCACACAGGGATGCTGAGCCAAGTTTAATCTTTGGTCTGAGAATCTGGCCCACTTTCAAACATGAAAAAATCTTTCAGTCCAACGGGGAAGGAGTGAGGAAATGAAGACAGGATAGCTCCTATCACCCAGCTAACATGTCTGGGCTGGGAGTGCTGCCACTGACTGTAACGGGGCCAGTATTTCACCCCAAGTCTTAAGGAGCTCACAATGTCAGATTTGACAGAGGAATAATGTAGCTTTGCAGCTGCCTCATCATCCCCACAAGACAATTAGTTGTTGTTTGGCAAGGATCTTTTAAGAACGTCATTGAGACAGAGAGGGAACAGCCTGGATATCCACGGACTTTTAAAAGCCGGGGATGGAAAATGCACAACGCCATTAAAACTTGGGAAAATCTGGAATGATCATTAAAAGGAATTAAGTTGGGAAGTAATTTATGACAAGAACACTCAAATCCTTTGTTATCTTCTCTTAACTATCATATGCTTCTTGCACTCTGGGTATATGAGAGGGTGTAACAGAGGGAAAGAAAAATTAAGCACAGTAAAATTAACTCGTTTTATCAATTTGTGCTTTCTGCAACAGTTTCCTGACAGCAGCTACAAGAGGCTGTAAAACTGATGAATTTGCATGGAAAAAGAAACCGGTGTAAGTAATTTGTGTAAAAGGTAACAGGGACATGGACTGCTATAATTCAGACACCCTGCAGATAGCAGACTGCTGCAGTGTGTGCAGTTATGGGTTAGAAAAATGACCACACTGCAGTCAGTCTGACTTGAATGGAAATCAATCATAAAGGTACTCTCTGCAGCATCTACTCCACAGTTTTCAGCAACTTCCTTGCCAAACAGATCTGTGCTCTGCAAACCCCTTCCTGAGCAATTCCTCTGCACTCTCTGCCTCCCAAAAGCCCAGCTTACAGGTTAAGGACACAGTTTTCCAAACAGGAACATAAAAAGGCAAGCACTAAATTAAAGCACTCTTTCTTTCTGAGGCACAATGAATTTCCTGGACGTTTCCAAATTTATGAAACAGTTTTATTCCAAGGAGATAAGGCAGAAAAACTGGTATGTGGGTAAGGTTTCCCTTCTTTCTTTTCCACTGCTGTGTTTATTGCCCTTTCCCCAAATTCTGGATATTTCTTGAGTTTGCCCTATAGAAAAAAGGAATGTGTGTCCAGAGCAGGGGTAGGGTAGGAACAAGGTATTGCTGATGCTGCATAATTTCAGTGAAAAGCAGAAAGGGCTGATCCCACAGGGGTTGCTGCCTGGGCAGCAAACATGAAGGATGCTGTGCTGGTCATAGGCCAAAACCTCAAATGCCAGTTTGAAACCAAAGGGTTAAAGGACAAAATTCACCTTTAACAGACACCAGCAGAGGTTAAAGTGCCTGGCTGGGCTGGGGGGGCCAGTACCTGAAGCATGTGGTAGTCCTTGCACAGGAGCCACCACCCTGCCACCTCCAGCTCAAGGTCTCTGGCCCCAGAAGTGCTGTGGCAAAGATTGTACAGGACTGAGCTGTTCCAAAATCCCTTCTCCTGCTTTTCTCACAGTGCCTGCCTTCCACCTAAGCCTATTTGTACCTTTGCTTGCTGTTATTGCATCTACTGCTGCAAATCACAACAACCTGCTGGGGCTGTGGCTGTCTCATCCCTGGAAGTGTCCAAAGCCAGGCTGGAGCAACCTGGGGTAGTGGAAGGTGTCCCTGCTGGAATGAAATGGGCTTTAAGGTCCCTTCCAACCCAAGCCATTCTGTGATTCTATGACTCCCAGCAAAGGCAGAGGGATCAAAGTGGTGCAAACTATGGCAAAACTCTTGTCTAAACTAAAAACTCTCTAAACTAAAAAACTCAGTCTAAACCAAACCTGTTCATTGCAGCATACGACAATCCACCACACAACCTCCCTACCCCTGTTCCTATTCCCCAGGAACACGCTCCAGCCCCACATGGAGCAGGGTGGTGGGAGCTGCAGCCTCAGAAAATCCAGGCAAGGACATCTAAAACACACTATTACCCCTGTGAGAAATGCTCTGCAGCAAAGTGACCTCCTGACAGCTCAGGAACATCCCCCAAATGGGAAAGGATGTCAGAAACGGCAACTGTGAGTCAAAGCAAAAATCTCATCAGGATGCCACCTGACCCAGGGCTGTGAGCTGGAAAGAGGTGAGAGGGAAGGATCCCTCTTGCCCCACACCCAGCCTGGAGCCCCCATTTCAGCTGCTGGCATCACAAAAATTCCCTGTGCAGCTGGGACACACTCAGAGAGACAGGAGGAGCTCATTTACCCAAACAGAGGAGAAAGGTTCGTGCCTCTGCCTGACTCTTTTCTACTCCTGGGATTCGGAGCAGCATCACTCTGCTCCCAACCTGCTCTCTCCAGCTCAGCTTCTCACCCAAAATGTCAAGAAAAATAATGGAGATATTAAAAAAAAAGCCCTCTGACTTAACCCAATTGCAATATTTATTTTGAAAAAATTACTGAATTACAGAACAGGAAACCCACTAAATAAAACCAGCCAGGCTGGCATTTGTCTCCTTTGGAACATGGCACTTTCTTTAAGCCACATTAATACTTAGCTTCTCTCTCTTTTTTTTTTTTTTTCCCATTTGTATGTATTTATTTTTACAGAAGGGCTGGGATGTGACTAAGATCATTACACGTGTAACACTGCAGTGAAGTGATAATGTGTTTAAGGTTAGATGGGAGAAACATGACATTTGACTAATAAACTTTTTCCTGTGTTGTGACTCCATAAACAAAGGGAAACACACTTTGCTGCTGCTGCTGGGAGGAAAGAGGAGCTGGGTGGTTTTTTTTTTTTGCAAGGCCTTTGTTTCCTCCACACTGTATCATTAGATTCAAAGAGGTTTTGCCGAACACAACAGATATGAAATGTGTGATGTTCATTTTAAAATTACAAGTACAGCCTGCTATTGACCATCTAATTATGCTGAGTTCCATTTATAAACATAGCTAACCACTAAGTTTATAGAGACTTTTTGTGCTGCTTTAATAGGATATTGATCGAGAGCAAGGTTTGAGTGGACTGCCATTGAATTGTGTAATGGCATACAAAAGGCAAGGTCACGGCAACTGTTCACTCTATGCCTGCAGTCTATTTTTTATTATAATCTTTTTTTTTTCCCTACCTCTCATACCCAAGCCCACACAGAGAGTTTTGGATAGCAGTGCTTTGCTAAGGAATATAGAGCATCTTTTTAAATGTTCATTTTCATGCAGCTGACTTTAACTGCCTTCACTACTGTAGTGCTTAGCATAGCAGAAAACGCTGCAGCTCAGGGAGAGCAGGTTTATCACACCCCGGCTGCACACACGTGCTCTGGGAGGAGCAGAACAGCCTCTCCTCCTCTCCTGGGCTACAAGAAGGCATCCACACTGCCCAGCCCAGCCTCTCCACAAGAGCCAGGGCACCCCACACCTTGCCACGGGCACCCAGGATGTGCTGGGATTCCCTTTTGCTGCGGGAGAAGCTGGACAAGAGGCACCAGGAGGCTGCGCTTCCTCAGTCGCTCGGTGCCTGTTGTGCTGGCAGTTCCTCTCCATCCCAGCCCTTGCCCTCATGGCAAGAACACTTCAGCTCCTGCCTGCATCCCCAGTGCTCCATCCCCAAGCCTGGCACCTGCTGCATCAGTGTGGCAGGATGCTCAGCTTCCCAAAATGTCCTGCCCACAGAAGTGCCGCCCACCCATGGAATTAGTCTGAGTGGTTCAGGGATAATTAGCTGGACTGCTTCTTTGTGGACACAGGAGCAGTGGGCAAGTTTGTGTGCCTGTGGTGCTACAGGCTGACCAGAAGGATCAGAAGTCCCCCCACACTGTTCCTCACAGCTCCTCACTGCACACAGCATATGCTGAACCCAATGTGTGGCATTTTCAGGCCAGGGTGCAGTCAGAATTCCCTTGTTTATCAGCACGAGAAATGATGTCATTTTGACAAATAACACACCACCAAACAAATATGTTTGATTTGGCTCTAGCAAACGTTCATAAATCCTAAATCTTTCTTCACATCCTGGGCAGTGCAGTTTATCTGGCTGCCTGAATGACCTCTGAGGGAGGAGATCTTCCCAGCAGCTCTCCCTGCACAAGAGCGCACGGTGCAGACTCAAAGCCAAGGGGGGAATGCAGTCGCCGTGCCCCTGCTCCAGCCTGCCACGACCTCCCAGCCTTTGCCAAGGAAGGGGACACTTGGCACCAGAGCCACCCCTCTGCCAGCACCTTCTGCAGAGGTTCTCCTCCTGCCCCGAGATAGCTGCCCACAGCCAGTGGAATATTTTCCTAACAAGGGGAGAGAAGGAGGAGGTTTCACTTGGCCAACAGCTGGCTGTCAGCTCCCAAACCCGTCCATCTCCAACGCTCCTGCCTCTGAGCCTTTTGTTGTCAGCACAGGCCTCTCCAGAGAGGGAAGAATGAAGCCTCTGTTATCTGAAAGGGTCTCCCCAGTATCTGGGGTGACAGACAACACTTAAGAGAGGAGCTCACACCCTCTGCCTACTAATAATGGAGGAGAACTGACAGCATGAGCTGCAACACCCACATCAGATGGGCTGGAGAGGAGTCTTTGTTTTTCAGATGCACATCTAGGATCTCTTTTCTCTGTTTTACTAGGCTCTGCAAGACTCAGCAGCTGGGCAGCATTTCGAAAGAAAATCTGCATCTAGAGGACTGAAGAAATCAAGTTTCTGTTACCAGCACAGTCTAGACTTGTTCAATAGCTCACAGAAAGTGTGATGATCAGCACTGATAGGCAAGATAGATAACAGAAACAGCTGACCTTTCACTTGATTAATTCATTCCCCAAATTTGCATGATGGAGACAACTGCCTCTTACTTGAGACTCCTTGTCACATGGACCTCTGGGAACTTTACTAAATGAACCTGGCACATAACTGATACCCATAATATTTTCTAAGATTAATTTTAGATTACAGCTGCTGCTGGCCAGTTAAAATTGGGGGAATTCACTTATTTCTATCATTATATTACCAAAAGCAAGCATAGAAAGAAAAGTAAGAGTGGGCATACACAAAGAGGACCTTTTTGGAAAGAGGACTGGTCTCAAATCAGGACACAGACAACCCACAGAGGGTTATATTAGCTTTAAAAGACCTTGCCTACCAATTTAGGCAAATATGCAGCAATTACCTTGTTGCTCTGTTGTGTTAAATAATTCTTTGAATATGAGTATGCGAATTAATACTGAGTTTTCTGGGAATATGCTGCTAGACTTGACACTAAACATATCCTACTGGGTAGCCAGGGTATGTCAGGCTGTGAGCTTTTCAGACCTCATAAAGTAAACAAGGTTAAGGCTGGTCAGTACATGTCTGGGGCATCTCCAAGGAAAATCCAGGGTGCTATCAAAAGCAATGTAGCTAAATCAGTTGTTGGCACTCTTCCCTCTGAGTCAGTTCTGAAGTGATATCCCGATATGCTTTGGGGACACTATTTTTGGTAGAGGTGCTGGCTTGTAGACAGGATATAAAACTGAGGTCTTGACCTCACAGGATTATAAAAGAGCCCATGAAAAACAGTGCAAACCCCCGTGTCTGGAACAGATAAAAGCTGAATATTTCTATTTTTCCCACCAACACCTTCTTTCTTATTTTTAATAAAGTCCATGCTCTTCCTGCGTGCAGGTGCCCCATCCTTGAAGGTGGTGCACGTCAACTGCAAGCAGAGGGAACAGCTCAGACACAGCTCATAATTTGCAAAACATGCTGAGTGCTAGGATTTCTGATACCCAGTGTTTCAGTTTAGTTACAATAAAATATCAGGGAAAATTAATAAGCTTGAAACACGATGCTCACGAGGTCAGTGCCAAGCTCTGGGGGAGGCTGGGAAGGCTCCAGCCAGGAGTGGGGCACTTTCCTAGGAAAAGTGCACACATGGAGCACGGCTGACAGAGTCCAGAGGCAGCTCTGCTGTGCAGGGCTCCTCCAGCCAAGATAAGACTGTGGGGAAGTGGGATGCCTTGCAGAGGGGGAGGGTGAACCCTTCAGGCTTCAAAAGCCTCAGGCTGTCACACTGAAATGAAGTGACACAACACGGAGACGCTCAAGTTCTGGTGACAAGCTGGGTTTGTCCCCCCTGGCTGCAGGTACCAGCCAGTCTCTGCTCCCATTTCACTGTGCAGCCACTGAAATGCCAAAGTCTCTGCTTAAGCACTTCAGCAAGTGAACTGATTGGCAAATGTGCTGAGCACTCAGCAGCTCCTCTTGACTTCTGAGTCCTCTTAACTTTGCCCTTCTCTCAAAATTCCCACCAGTTGACAGGGAAAGAAGCTGAGGAGAAATGTTTTCTTTTTCTCTGCCTCTCTCCAGGGCATATAGCCCTCATGTATCTTCCACTCATAATGCTTTCTGTGTACCATCCTTTTTTTGAATGTAAAGCAAATTTACTAGCTAGTGTCTTTCCAAAAGAAGAAATAAACCAGGAAAATCCTCTGGGAAACTCTGTGTTCTGACTCAAAACCACAGATTTTCTACTAGGTTTGTGCCAGTTAGATTCTCGCCCCAGAATGACTTAAATTACATGCCCAGAGACAGAATACAAATAAATATTTCTGCTATCTAGGAGGAGAACCATTTTTATCATTTAAAGGAATTGGCTTCACCCTAAGGTCTTAAAGAGGCACAGGGGGTTTCACCTGGAGCAATGGTTATTGGTGATAAGGTGATATTATCCCACACTAGCTGGAGAAAAGATCACAGAATGATTTGGGTTGGAAGAGACCTTAAAGATCATCCAGTTCCACCCTGCCCTGGGCAGGGACACCTTCCACAACACTTCCAGGTTGCTCCAACCTGGCCTTGGACACTTCCAGGAATGAGGCAGCCACAGCTTCCTCTCTCTCACAGGGAAGAATTTTTTAGATCCCTAGAAAAACTTGTTCCTACAGGCCTGGCTTAGCAGCAGTGTCTCTGCAAGAGCCTGTCCATACTCCTTCCTTGGACTATCTGGATTATGTCCTAGCAAAATACAATCAATGCACCTTTGATCAATGGTCCAGGGTGGTGACAAATATTCTTAATTCAGTGTTGTTAGTGAGTATTGACAAGCCTGTAATGACCATGCTGCAGCGTGTCACTCACGCTGGGGGCATTAGCATTCTTTAAAGGTCAAAACCCAAATCCTTCTAGAAGACAGAATTCCATACAGCTAATGGAAAACGTGGGCCTGGGGAAGCCAGGATGTGTGAGATTATCAGGGCTGAAGTTGGCAAAGTTGCTGGCATTAATAATGACTTCAGCAACTTGCAGGTGTACAAATCCCAGATTCAGAGAATACCCTGAGCTGCAAGGAACCCACAGAGATCATCAAAGTCCAGCTCCTGGCCCTGCACTGGGACAGCCCCAAGAATCACAGACATAGGCATGGACACATGGCATGGATGAACACAAGGAGAAAAAACAGCATCAGAAAATTTTCAGGTTTATGTGCACAGATCAGGTGATTTCCAGAGGTCTGGTTAGAAGATCCTCCAGAGAATCCATGGGAAAGTGATTTCTGTATGCATTTGTCTGCACTCTGCCCATTTTCAGCTGGGTACCAGACAAGCTTATCAACTTGCACATGCAAGTTTGCAGAATCAGATTATTTATCAGCTCACTTTAAAATTCTGCTGATTTATTTTCACCCATTAAAAGAAGTGGCACATAAATGCTGTCCACTGGCAAGAAGAGGGGAGAAGAGCCCTAATTTTCAAGATGCTGTTTCTAAATTGAGGGAGGGAACAATAAGAATCAAAGGAAAAAAAAAACCAAAAAAGCCAAAACAACTTGGATTGGAGAAACCACACAAACACAAAATGATACTTACTTTGTGAGACTCTTACTAGCTCAGTCACACTAAAAACACCTGATGTGACAAAACTGTCCTGGAAGCCCAAATGTCCTACAAAACAAACAGAGTGAGAGAACTGCGATTAGCTTTAAGCATTTAATGACAGTATTCTCAAATAGTTTACTTTCATTTAGACTTAAAATGTGACATCTAATTTCCCACTTAGCAGTAATTATTGTTTATGTAGGTGGGTAACCAGTCATACAGCTATGTAGGCTGCTTTGTGGATTCTATCTAGAGGTTAGCAAAGCTAACATGACACATCAGCAGGGAGATTTTTACATGTTAAAGCATCTCAACAGGAAATCTGAAACAAAAGAGGACTATTTTAATAAGCGGTTACCTTGGATGACCCCTAATGACTTCACAACTGAAATGAAAATACTGTACCTAGGAAACAGACAAGACAGCTAAGTTCCATAATCGTTTTAAACATTATTCTCTAAAGAAACATCTGATCAGGATTATCTACCCATTCATTCAAACCAAACAAGATTTAAAGATGTATTCTTCATTTTTCTAAGGTTACACCAGGGTGATCTTAAAAGAGCAGATGGTAAAAAAAATTTAAATTAAGGCCTTTTCAACTAAAAAAAAAATAAAAATTCTAACATTTAAAACTAGGTTTTGAAAAGAAAAATAAATCTCTGCATAAGAAGAAGTAATAACTTTGAGCTGTGGACCGTGTGTAAGAACCAGAGCGGACGCATCCACGCTCACCTCCCTTGTGCAAGGAATGCCCCTACACTCAGTATCAAAATGTGATGGCACTTTACATAACAGTATTTTCCTTCTTCTCTGCAAACATGCCTACCACCAAATGTTCATTTAATTTTCACGGGTATGCTCAGTGACAAAGGAGCAGCCCGGGCTGCAGCCCAGGCCAGGATCCGGCGGCTCTGGCGGGACAGAGCCCGACTTCAATTAGAGAGGGAGGGCTGCACTGGGCTGGCCAGGCTGACCTCCTGCTTTGGAAATCAGGGTCACAGGAGAAATCACAGGATAAAGGGATTATTAAAAGAACTGTAAAGTCCTGCTTGCCCACAGGATAAGTGGCATACCTTTTTAGGTTGTCCTACTTAGAGTCACTGATTCCGGCGCACGCACACATTTATTATTGAATGTTTTGCAGGGGCACCATCTGCTCCATCGTTAATTGTTGGGCTCAGTACGATCTCCCTGCATTCCAAATATTCTCCTGCACCCCATGCTCATGCTGCGAATACCTGTGCACTTTTCTCTAATGACCAGAGCAACGGGACTAATGCCAGCTGTACATTTGTATTCCTGGTTTTCTTTTGGGGTTGTTGAAACAAACCCAGAATATCCCACTGCCATTTCTATCTGTGGAACGGGATGCAAAAAGAATGCATCTTCTGTACAGGTCTACAGAGGGTGGAATGTCAGGCAATGTGTCAGGGAAAGGTTTGGGAGAGATCTGGAGGGAGGTGAGCCATTCTCCTCCAGCCAAGATCTCAGGGAATTCTGCTCCTACACAGAAGAAGTTCCCTGTTTCTGCGAGGAGCCCACGGTGCCAGATGAACGCAGTCTCTAAGCTAACAGACTCGAGACAAGTTTCTGCATCAGGCATGTTTTTATACTCCAGCAATAATGATGAGTTTTCAAACTGTGTATATGTATATCTTTGGGCATCCTTGTGTATGTGTGTATACATATGTATTATGTACACAAACATATAAATATACACAAATCTGTCATGCTCCAGCTGTAGATAAATGTACTATAAAATATTGAAATTGATGCTGAAATTCAACACAAACAAATTCCTCAATCTGCAAACAAGGTTTTTATTTACATCAAGAGAATAAATTTTTCCCTACTTCAAATGAAAAAAAACGTTCTCACAAGCTTTTATTTTTCCTTATTTTCAATTTAGAAATTGCTCCCAGATAGCTGTAAGTGCTTTTGCCTGATCTGCTTTGTATTTTCCCACAATAAAGGTGATGACTACCTCATTCTGCTTTTTAGAAACAGTCGCTTCCACATACACAACGTTTGTTCATCACCGATTTCCCAAGTATTTTTAATATGAAGATCTACTTTTCATATGCTGCAGCAGACCTGCCTATTGAATTAAATGATCTGTGAATTAAAAATAATTCTCTTAGGTCTTCACTGAAACCACTCATGTGCCTAAAATTAAGCATATGCTTAAGTGCCTTGCTGGATCAGGGCCAGGACGCTTACTACTCCGCAGAGCCCTTCGGAGGGAAGCCAGTCTATGCTATGTAACTTCTCACACTGTGCTCATCATGGCAGCATCTGAGCAACTTCCAGAAGTGCATCCAGCAATGCCACGAACATCTGCCACGTGCTGGTTTTTTCTGCAGCACAGAGCACTGGCTCTGCTCTGCCGTCCACTCCCACCCGCATCTCCCAGGCAGCTTCCCGCCGCACGGAGAGTGAAGGTGAAATTTAAATATGGAAGTGAAAACAAAAAAAAAACTCCACCCCAAATCACAGCCATGGTAGGATATTTGGCTGATTTTTTAAAGGGAAAGCCCAGAGCCCTTTGTAATTACCCAGTAAAAATGTGATTGTGTCAAGGCAAACCAAGTTACTTTAGCCTGTCACACACAGGTGAAACCAGAAATGAAAGTGCCATCTTAAATACATTCTAACTCTCAGGGCATGAGAGAAGATGAATAAGTTATTTTGGGCATGCTGACTTCAATATTCCTATCTTGGGTACACTAGAAATGTCCACTTACTCCTGCAGGAACATTCCTTATGGGAGTACATGTAATAGTAATCATTAAACAACAGCACGCAACGACCGTGGTTAGATTTTCAACCTTCAATACCAAAAATAAACATTTCACAAATGAAAGGTGAATTTCACAACCCTCCAATTTGATATTTACTTATAAACATTAGGAAATCAGGGGCTTGTCTCACCAATCATTAATAATGCCTTGATACTCACAAAAGCCATGCCCTTGGCTTAGAGCTGGATTATGAATGTATTTTGAGGTATGGTTGGTCTGTGAATTTTCAGCTCAGTAGAACCCCATAGGATATTTAAAGGTTTGCCTGGATGGCTCAGACTGCAAAATCCAGGCCTAAGACTCTCATTTTTGCTGAGCTGGGATAACAGTGAGACAAGAAAATGAGGGAAATAGTAAAAAGAATGTAAATGTGTAAAAGAAGAATTACTGGGCAACAGCAGCACTGACAAAAGATGTGAAGCTAACATTATTAGCAGGGGTCAAAATGCAAAAAATGTATCAATTAGGCTGATCCACTTAATTCTGAATGAGAAGAAAAATAGGTAAAGTCAAGCAATTACACATGCAGATGCTAGCATTAACAAGCTCCTGCACTGAAAAGGTGATTAAACATCCTGAAAGCTCCCAAGATTTACTTCTCATAGGGCACTTTACTGAAATACTTGCACTGTGATAATTTTGCTCAATATCCAAGAGAGGGGACATTGGAACTACAGTGTATGATGGATTTTGTCTGCAGTTTTGTGCAACAGGCACAGTTTGGTAGTAAAGCAGGCGCTCAAAATGAACCTTGCAGAGTTCATCCACTGAAATTTTGGGTACAAATTAAGACACGTGGCTGGTCAGAGCAGGCCCTGACTCAGCAGAGCTGTTGGAACAGGTGCTTCATTTCCATCACATGCCTGACTAAAGCACGTGCTCACTGCCCTGCCAAACAAAGATTGGCTGACAACCTTCAGGAGGAATTAAAATAAATGGTTCAATCATTCCTTCAGTCAAGTCCAGGGGCAGGTAGGACTTAGCTCATCACCTAAGATCTCACTTTGGCCCACAAGGATGATCATCTTTCCCCTAAGAGGGGAAAACACCCAGGATAATAACACCAAATTGAACAGAGCAGATCAGGATTGTAACAAATAAATCACTGTGCACAACAGCACAACGTTATTGTACCAGGTACCACATGGAAAACATCTTTCCATAACTTGATGGCTGCTTTGACTGGGGAGAAAATTCCCAATGACATTTACATATTCCTCTTTTGGATCCCAGCAAAGAAGCCAGAAGAAAAGACTTCAGTTGCTGGAGCCTAATTCTGATCTCTCTCAAAGAAGTTTTAAACAAATCTTTCTACACTGATCAAATGGAGTTTCACCTCATTTTCTCCTAATTTACACTGGCAGAGAAGAAATCAGGATTAGGACTTGTTGTCTAGTGCTATTTGTTTTGAATTATTAAGCAAACATTCCTATTTCAATGAGTAAACGTGTACAAAGGCAACTAACCTTCATCCTAAAATGGAGTTTACAGGGAGAGTATTGTCTGCTTTCCCAATTAATGCAGAAAAAAGGAGTCTCAGACGTTGAGCTACCAATCAAGAGCTTGTGTTGTAGCTTGAGAAAATCATGACTGATGCAATTACTTTTATGTAGAAAGTCTGAATATAGTCTATAGGTTAAAGTTCATCGGGTTATTGTTCCTTAATTGAATATCTGAAGATGTTTTCAAGGTGCTCAAGGTATTATTGTTATTTAATTAGCAGGCTTCCTTGCATAATCCAACAGTATTATTTTTGCTATAAAATAGTTAGATTGCACCATAAATATACAAGGTGTTTTCTAAACAGAGATACAGCTGGTTTCCTGAAAGCCAGGCTTAAATAAAACTGGGAGAGAGTTACTCCTTTGAAGATGAAGAAGTCCAAATCCAGTTATTTTTCTTCCACTACAATCTGAGTTACAATGTATTAAGCTTCAGAAAACAGCTTTTTAAGAGACTTTTATTCCTTTTCCGTGTTTTGAAATTACACAAGTCCCCCAAACTAGCACTGAACCCATTTCTAAAGCTTTTTTCACGTTCAGCATTTCACTATACATAGCCATCTTAAAATCTTAAAATAGTAAAAATCAATTAGGGTCTCAAAGCCTATTATCTTAACCAAATGCCTGATTAAAAGAAAAGCCCTCTCTGCTCGAAGTGCAACTTGATTCCTTTTGGTTTTATCCTCTATCTAGATAATCCCATGTTTCACAAACAATGAGGAGCAATAATGTGGATGAGAAAATTAATGTCTGTATCACACAGCACACGCAGGCCTGGAGAGAGGGGATGTTATCAGAGGGAACCCGGCTCACCCTGAGGACTCCCAAACGATTATCTGTTCCATGGCTGCTCCAGCTGAGGAGGATGGGGGTGAGGGAGTTACTCCTAATCTGCATTCCCCAGCAAAAAAGGAAAGGACTGAACATGCATGCTTCAGTCAAGACCTTCATAACATTTACACTCTGCTTAATTGGAGGGTGAGTTTATCAAGGCTGGGCTGACCCAGCTGAGGCAGCCCCGCCACTGCTGAGAAATAGCTCAGCTCTATCCCACGCTGGAAATACAAAGCAAGATCCAAGCAGCAAAGCTGTGTATCTAAAAAAAAACTAACTCTGAATCTAAAAAAAAAAATGGAGATGTAAGAGACCTTCTATGCCAGCCACAATATTCTGTCCAAGGGAATGTCTGTGCCATTCTGATGGCAGACAACACCAGGCTGGGATGCTGCATGTGGGAGCAATGAAATCTGCATTTACCAGCAGCCCCCAAATACTGATCACCAGAGCTGCCACAGTAGCCTTATTTTAGTTGCTTTGCTCAAAATGCATTCCTCAAATTTGTAAATTATAAACTTTAATGGTAAATCAAACCACATTTTTAATTCATGGACATTTTACAGAAGAGTTAAGCAAGACATTATATATTAAAGGTGATGCAGAAACCTCTCTCTCTCCCTGACAAATGCTCCCACTCCTATTTCAGCTTGTTATTTCCAATATAATTTTAATGCAACAGCAATAGCTCACCTCGGACAAATTGTACATTTTCTTATGAAAATAACTGTGAGGCCACATGTCACAGATGCTGTTATTTTCCCTGACTCACTACCTGCCTTTGGCTGAGGTTTTAAGAGCCAGAACTTTCTTTGTGGCCCATAGCAGGATGGATTAGACCGTCCAGGGCATGTCGTGTTAGTACAATAGAGGAACACTTTTAAGACTTTAAAGTCATGTAATACAATTCTAGGCTGGATCTTTCTTGTTAAAAAAAGTAGAATGGGAGTGATTGAAAGAGAAAAGGGCCAATATTTGACAACAGAAATCAGCATAACCTCCTAACAGCGGCAGTCATGGATGACTGCCCTTTGACCCGGGGAGATTATGTAGGATTTCAATGACAACAGCTGGAAGTGAGCATGTGAGAATAGAGAACACAGATCTGAGGCCTCCTACAAAAGACTGCACAATCCCTGCCCAGATCTGAGTGTTGATTAGAAATTGTTTCCTGGTCCTGGCTTAATAGACTGTGATAATGAAAGTTTTGTTAACCCTTCACAACATGCAAAACCACTGGTAAATGATTTGCCTTTTTGGGTTTTAGCTAAAAAGTCTGTATCCAGCTGACAGTGAAACTGTGTGCCCAGAGCTCAAGTTCAGCTCCTTTTCCATATGGTTTGTGGCCATTGGGAATCAACATCTGCTAGGGGTGGCTCAGAGGAAGGATTCTCACCCTTCCCTAAGGAACCCACCTGAGCAGGGATGCTCCAGAGGTGAGTCAGAACACAAACAGATGTGTAAGCTCTCCCTGTTGTGTTACCTTTCCTACTCATGGTACTTTAGAATCTCCAATGAGAAAAATGCCTAATTATGCTTTCTATACTTGTCATATTGAGCTTCAGAGTTTGAGTTATAAATTAATAAATGTGGACCACAGCAAACATCAGGTGTGCCACCAACAGCCTGATCCTGCACAGATCCGCTGCAGCCTCAGCTCTTAGGAGATTCAAACTCATTTTATATTTAAGTGCAGAGATAGTGAAATTAATGGAAACTTATTACCGTTAATGAACCGATTACAGATTGCAATCAATCACGCCCGGTTCTGTCCAAGTGGTGGCACACGGATAGTTCCTTCCTCTTGAAGACAAAAGTCTTCTTGAAACATTGAAAGCATTTCAATTCCCATTAAAGACCTTGTGTAATGGAAACCATTCCAAGATCAAAGATGTCTGGTGTGGGTTTTCATTTCTGACAACTCCTAACATCATAGGGTACTTTTCAGTACTTGTGTGAGTGAGAAGTCAGTTAAATGCAGTTTTTTTGATATAATGATAAAAATTTAGAATCTCCCTGTCTACCATAAACCCAATATGATAAAAAAACCCCTGCAATAATACTGATAGGGGCCTATAGCTTGAAAAACAACAGATGTCTTAAATTACCATATTTCTGTTTCAGGTCCTCCATCCAAAAATGAAATATTAAAGAAAAGAAGAAAAAAATCATTATAAATGGTCATACTCATTTGGCAGCTTATAAAATAATGTGCCTCCTCAAAAGCATTTCAAAGTAAATGAGATGAAATCTACCTTGGGATAATAATTCTGGAATATTTATAGCATCCAACAATAAAAAGAGTAATAAAAAGAAAAGCCTGCCTCCCTGAAAATAATAATATGAAGGAGTTATTTATCTTCATATTTTCATATAAACCCTGGTTACAAGAGCAATGACAGCTGAGATCTCCAAGGTCTCTGGTGATATTGCCAGTGAGTCAGTGTCCAAATGAAGCTTCCAGGGAAAGCTGGCAGCATGTGGTGCTGCAGGGTGCTCCCTGGGCACCCACCAACAGACACCCACCCACCCCATGGCAAATATGGGTCTGGAAGGGAAGACTCAGAAGGGAATATTGCCACCACTGCCCATCTCCATCTCCAAGGCCTCTGTAAAATAACATCCCAATCACAAGCTCAGCATTGCATTAACCCCAGACAGCTGGGAAACCTCCTCAAGAGAATAATGTAGGATCACAGCTTTATCCACTGGTCATTTTTTGATGTCAGCATCTTATTTCTGGTGGAGCCTGAGAGTGTGGGTTAATAGGACTCGCTTGTCTGCGGCCGATCTCGCGTGCTCCATCAGCTGCCCTTGCTCCTCTCTCCATCACCTGTCCTTGCTCCTCTCAATCCTCACCAAGTACCAAATGGTATTTTGACTCCTGAATCTGTCCACTGGCTTCTAGGAAGCTGCTGGCAGGAGGCAGGAGCCGATGGCAGGGCTGTGTGCTGTGACCATGTTCCGGTCCGCATGCAACCAGAGCGTGCCTTGGAACACCCAGTGTCTACTTGGGTACTGCTCCAAATTAGAATTTAGCTACAGTATTAATGCCATAAATATTATTGTTCATGCTGTGTGAAGAACACCAGTCTGAAAATAAATGTAAGGATATTTAAAAACTGGTGTGGAATACTTAGGTATTCAGACTAATCACGGGCTGAAATAAGCACATTTGTTTCAAATCCTGTTTATAGCACTGCAGCCCCTCCCTCCTTTAAATCTTCCTCTTAACCATAGTGATGTTTATTGAATACCTGTCATTTCTCCAGCAGCATGTGCCAACAGCGGCTCACCAGTGCCAGGCTGCATGAAAACCCTTCTGTCTCCTATTCTCCAAGGGGCTCCCTTAGATCAACCACTACCATACTCAATACACTGAAACCCATAAATTTGCAGATACTGTAGTCAAAATTCTTAACAGGAAAGTGCACCCATTTTGCCCAGTGTAGCATACTGAAATATCACATGGTGAGAAGCATTTCTCACCATGTGTAAACTGTCAATTTGATTTGAAATTAAAATTTTTGATTAACATGAGCATTTCTGAGCCTCCCGCTGGCAGCAGCCCTATTGCTGAAAAGTGACATGATTTGTGACACACATGCTGTACAGAAGCCCCATGCCAGCAATTGTTAAAACCATTTCCATTCTGCTTTAATACGGTATGACACTCAGGAAAATAATTTTAATATTTAGGAGAAAGAGGGTAAAGGCTTAAGGACTGAAGTCCTTTATGGGTGTAAAGCAGGATTAGAGCAGCACGGAAAATCGGCACGGAGGTCTCCCCATCTCACAAGTCATGTCTCTTTTCAGCAACAGGAACCATCTGCAGGAGGCTAAGAAAGGTCCATGCCGAAGCACAAAGCCTTCTTTTAAATCCAGTTGATATTTCAAACACAGCATGAGGTACTTTCCACCTATGAATGCTGAGATGCGTGTGCACGGCGAAATGCTTGCAACTCCAATAATTAAACCCCCTCGGATGGGAGGTAGGATTTTCTGGTTTCCACAGCAGTCTGTTATTTTTCCATGTTTATCATTTCCCCGGAGAGATCAGCGGTCACCGGAGACACTAACATTTATACAGCGAATTACTTATGAAAGAGGAAAGTTTTGTGACTATTGAGACTTTTAAGGCTGGGAATCTACCTCTTCATCAGGGTGGTGGGAAGATTTTCTCTAGTTTTAACAGCTACCAAGTGAGCACAAGAAGCAGGACAGATTTTAAGGCTCTGATGTAGGCACGCAGGAGACAAAAGTTCAGAGGGGATTTTTACAAACGTAAGCCTGTGTCACTGCTGCAAGCTGCTGACTCAACTGTGTCACCTGCGTGTTTCTCAGAGTGGATCGTTTCTTTTCCAGTAACATCATGTTCTGAGGAAGTTTACCATGAAACAAGTATCACGAACAGTCATTCTGAGCAGCAGAACAGCTTTGATATGTGTCGACACGCATCTGACTTTTCTTTGAGCTCCTAACACTGTTCATCACATTAAGCACTCTGCTCTGCTGGACTCTCTGTTCCTAGTAAACACAGCCATTTCTAATTGCCATAACACAGCGAGCTAAAAAAATATAGTATTTCAAAAGTAATTTTAGATGGTGGAATGAAATACCAGGATGATTCAGATGCCCTGGAAGTACTCAGGTCTGAACGTAAAGCCATGGGCTCATTTACTTTGATAACAGAGCGCAAGAACTCAATCTACATGAAAAACACCATCCTCAATAAAGCTGTGATACACAGTTATGAGAAGTATGCAGGTTCTTTTAAGTAAGTCTTAAGTTTAAATAAGCATTGTGTATAAATATCTCATTTTAATTAGTATTTTGGAAAGAAATTATAGAACTGCACTCAACGATGCTGTAATTATTTCAGGATCTATAAAACCGCCCTCAGCTGGTGGTAGATGAGTGCACCTTCCAAGGTTACCCTTCAGACATGCTTGGAGCTGGACTGAGGGAATCTCAAGTCCTGTGGACACAGAATTAAGGTGCTGTAAAAAGAGGTACTGGGGGGTTTTTATGTGTATGTCAGTTTATAGTTATAGGAATTATCCATGTATCCAGATATATGGCAGGATTCTCTAGGAAAGGCCAGAGTCCAGGAGCAGCTGGAGGAGATAGGGTCAGGTAAGGGCAGCTCCTCTGCCTCACTTTGCTGGGTGATATGGACACAAATCCTGGCCACTTTCATCCACTGAGTCCATCCTCTCATCCTCCCTTCCTGGCACTCCCCTCTCTTCTCACCACAGCACTTGTAAAAGACCATGGCAGGACACCACGATAATGGAAGCTGTGGAAGTATCTGCTCAAGATTAGCTTGTACAAATGCGATGTGAAAGTAAGGAAGCTGGGTGTGGAAGCTAAGTCATGAAGATCAGCCATGGCTTTCCCCATGCTTTCCATCTCCCTTCAGAGCTACTTCTTACACCTTCTCAGCTGACCCAATGGTGAGCAAACTGTAATTCACAGTAAACTCCATAAACATTGTGTATTTTACCTGTTGTCCTTTAAACGGAATGTTTGGAGTTTTCTCTATTAAGAGTCTCTTACTCCTCTATTCTTTGCACAGAGCTAACTCTGATAGCTTTTAGTCCCAAGTAGGCTGATGTCTACTGGTTAGATTATTAGTTATTTTAGTTATCATTATGAAAATATTAGCAATTTTAAATAACTTTACACGTTAGTTATTCTTGTGGCTGGGGAGGGAAGAGACTTGTCACCAGTCACATCATGTTGTGCACTCATCTGCCTCTGACTGGCTCCACTGGGAGAGCGAAGGTGCACGGGGGCAAAGTATCACACGCCCCTGGAAGCAACCCAGCCCCGTCCCAGAGTGACCCTGGCTCTCCAGGCTCTTATCCCAGGCTCTGCCAGCTCTCTGCCTCCCCCAAGCACTGGGGAGGAAGCCCCACAGACTGACTGAGTGACTTCCCAAGCTCTGCTGCACTCGGGGTTAAGCAGGCAACCACGCTTTCAGACAGCAGTGGAGAACACCCAGTGCATTAGTGGGCAATTCCTCAGCCAAGTCCCAAACTCGCAGCATAAATCCAGTGGGAAGAGACTGCTGGATGTGGAAACCAGCAGCAGAGCTCTGCATGATGACTGAGACTCTCTTTCCGTTTCATTCTAAGTTTGTGTTTTGTAGGGCAGGATGCCCTGTCTGCATTCCTTTATGGACTAAGAATGGACATTTATTAACAAGTGCTTGGGCGGACAGCCCAAAACTCCAGACTCCTGGCCTGGGACTGCAGGACAGAGAGGGGCAGTGACCCCCCCTTTGTGTTTACTGTACTTCTACAGACACATGTTGGTGTGATAGGGGCATTCACTTTCTCAGGTTCAGGCCAAGGTCAGGCCAGAACATGGACCAAGTTTATTTTTCTCGTGTAATCTGCTCAAACTGTAGCCCAAAGGGGGCCCCGGAGTTCACTCATTGTGAGGGATTCAACACAGCAAAGAGAAGAGGCAGAGAGGGACATTGCTCATCCTTCACTGATTTCCAGTGCTTATCCCACGTGTGGAGGATCAGGTGGTTCCAGAGGGGATGCACAGGGAATTGGGATGATGTTGCTGGGATGTCCCATCCCAGGAGGGTGCCTACAGCAACGCAGACATGCTCCTGGGGTACCAGTGAGGACCTGGGATGAATCTGTTGCTGGAAGCTGGGCTGGACAGCTAAACCTTTGCACTCCTTTCCTATGGTAGAAGATTTGCCTTTCTAGACCCTCTAACTCATCCCAGCATTCAGTGTGTGTGGCACAGTGCAATGCCCACGGATGCAGGAACATGGCATGGGGGTGGACTGCCCTATCCTCATGTACTTAAGACAATCTGAAGAGACCACAGAGGCCAGGACTTGGTATTTTGGGCCACGCTTAGCAGTCTGGCCTGTGACAGTTTGTACTCTGATTGACTTTCAAGCTGGTAGGAAAAAAAATGAAAAAGGAAAAGGAATTCCAGTGGCAGAGAACTCTACATTAAACTAAAGCAACTCAAGTAAAAGAAAACCCATCTATTATGGTTTTTGATGCATAAACATTCATTTCTTCTCTGTTCCTCCTTTGCTTGCATTACTGAAATGCAGAAATAAAGGGAAAAATAATGATGGATGGATTTTGGAAAAGTTAAGAGTTCAACTCAGGATGGATGTGATCCCAAGCATTTCAGATTCTTATCTCATCGTAATTGGAATAGCTGAACCTCTCTTGTCTGCAAAATTAGGCAAGGCATCCTGTGAGAATGGGCTCTTTTTCACAGAAGTTTAGTCCCTAGACACAAGAAAGAATGAAAACAAGAACTGGAACAGAACATTTTTACTTTTGAATAATGTCTTCATTTGGGAAGTTTAGAGCAGAACTTCACTGGAAGAGCTGAGGAGGAAATTCTCTCTGCCAGTGTGCCCATCCCTAGATGCATTCTTCCACAGAGCACATGAATACTTATCAAAAACGATAATTTATCTAAGAAACTCCCATTCTGTAGAAATCAAAAAGGAAAAAAGTACACATGGGCAATAGATAGACTGTTCACTCTTCTACTCCCTACATCTAATGATGAAGAAGTCATTCAGCCAAGTCCACACACCCTGCTAGATCCACCTTTGCTCTTGTGCAACTCTGTCTTAACTCTGTCTGCTCTGGCTTGTCAGGATGAGCAGGAGAGGGGTGGGTGACTCCCTCCAGAAGCAGAATCTCAGGTCCAGACCATTTACAGTGTTTGAAATATCTTGGTTCTAAAACTCCCTCAGGTTCAACAGAGAGAGATTAATTCTCAAAAGACCTGGTATCTCCAGGGATTACAGAGGGACAGGAAGGATTTTAGGTTCACCTCTGGTGTCTCATTTTAATGCCTACTGTTAGATCCATGTCTTAGTCCACGTATCACGTCAGCACAGATCTGGAAGAAAATTTGCTTTCTTCCTCATTTCTTGCCCCAAGCAATCTCTCTTGACATTCTCCATCCTCACAGTTTTATACTTTTTGCTTGTTTGTTTCTTCAGTTCAGAAGCCTGTAAAATACAAGTGCTGCTGAGTTATCCTTGTGTTCCCGCCCTTCATCCGGTTTGTTTGCAGGAGGGAATAATGACCTGTCACCAAGGTAAATTCACTGCCCAGCAGATAATGCCACAGTGTTTCTGCTGCCCATTTCACAGTAAGACATTCTTTTTCAATGATGCTGCATCTCTGTTCTCGTGGGAACAGTTAAGGGCTGACATAGCAATAGTAGTAATAACAATGTACATTTATATTGTACACAGGATGATCTTCACTTCCCTCTCCTTCTAACAGTGGACAACCTCCAGTCCTGCTGCAAATCCATCCTTCATGGTCACGGCAGACAGAAGTCTAGATTCACTGAGCTGCCTCATTCCTCAGCTGTTTGCTTGGGTTGTCACATCCTTTCCAGCACACTTTGTTATTGATTTAAATGGAGCTGGGGGCCACTACCCAACCACTGCTCTAAGCCTTTCCTCACAAAAATCTGTGGAGATCCCCTCCTGCCTCAAAACCACAGCCACCTCAGTCTGTCAAGCTGCTGTCCACCCTCTCCTGCTCCTCACCTCTTCCCTTCCTCCTGCAGCTCCAGCTCTGGCATGCTTGGCTGTACGATAAAATTGGCTCCCCTCTGCATGGTGTGGGGGACAGGGCCAGCTCTCTGCATTCTGCTGCTGGAAACTTCCTGAATGCGAATTCCCTGATTTTGAAAATCAGGACTTTGAGGTCTAACATGTGGGAAAATTGCAGGAGGTCTGCAGTGCAAAGCTGGTCAGGTGGGGACACCCCTCCAAACACCAGCAGGTTTTCAGATGGAGACGCAGCTGTCAAAGTGCCTTCTGTTACAGATAAAACCTTAAGAGTAAAGAATTAAAATTAAAGTAGAAAAATAACAGGGACAGAAGTCTGGGTTCTCAGTGAGTGAGAGTGGTACAGCTGCATGAGCAGTATCTCTCCCTTACGATCCCAGAGAAGAAAATTCCAGTAAGAGGTTTGGCCCAGCACGGTCTGAGAGCTGCTGTTGACACCCCTGTGCTTGGCTAGGGCAGGGTGACTGCTGGGGTGCCACGGTGGCCCCATGGGAGGGCCCACCACAGCCATGTGTCCTGCAAAGGCCAGACAGAGAGAAGAGAAATATTTGGATCCCTTGGAGGAACCCTATCATTTATTTGCCTGTGCCTGCCCTCGCCAGGGATGGGAGTGAGGTGCTGGCTCCTCACACTGGAGTGTGGCTTGCAGCAGATCCCCTTGCTTCAAGTGCAAGTGAGGGAGGGTGGGAGGTAATGATTAGAGACACTCTAAAATGATTGCATTAATTGAATCTTATGAAAATGGAAAACAATGGCAGTGGGTAATAATAAAACCCCACTGTAACCACGCACATCTCTTGTTGACTAGAAAGTGCTTCACTGACTACAGATTTACTCTGGGGCACAGCAGGAAACTTTTCTCCTTTAATAAGCCCTTTTTTGCATCTTTTTTTTTTTTTTCCCACTTTCAGAGGAAAATACCAGCTATCAGATCTGTGTTTCCCATCCACTCCTAAGACTCCTCGGTGCAGTGCCTGGAGGTGATAGTGTGAACTCACTCAAGAATGTGAAGGCATTTTATAAATCATTTGGTTCCAGCAGGAGGGGGAGAAAGGGAGAAGGCAGAGGGATGATATAGTTTACAGCACATACTCAGCAGTTACTCCCAACTGTCAAACTTCAGCATTTTCTTCAGTTGCAACAGTGGTTAGCAAAAAAATGTTACGACAGCAGACATGAAATGCACATAGCAAACAGCACATTTAATCAACTGGCACCTTCCTAGCACCCCGCCGCCCAAATCTATCCGGACACTATCACAACCCAGAAAAAAAAGTTGCACAAGTGAAGATAGGGCACTGAAAAAGGAGCAGCTGAGAAATGAACAACACGAACTGCTGTAAACAACTCGCGGCGCCCTTTTTTGTGCCAGATAACAAGAGCAGAGCAAAAGGAGGGTGTTTACAAGTGTGGCTCGCTCACCTCACCTTTCTCCTGCCCCTTTTGCCATGCTCACCACCTCCTGCGAAAATATTTGCGGACCACTACAAATAAAAGTCTCCTTCTCACTTTCCAAGAAACGGATCTGGTACTTTTCCATTTCAGTCACACTAGGGCCAGGCCTCAGAGGGGATTTTATTCCCACAGCTCTGTGAGAGTTGCCCTAAAGTTTCTTTCCAGTTCCCAGCTAGCAATTTCTGCAATTAAAAAGTAGTACCTGTAATTAAAAAATAGTATCTAATTATCTATAGAAGTGGGAACCAGGTCTCACTGAAGTGCCCTCCCTGAACACAGCAGCATTCCACTCTGCTGCTTTCAGGAGTTATGCATTGCCCTTCACATGCACCTCCCTGCTGCTGCACCCAACTCCAGGTTTACATAAGTAAGACTACCTGGAAAGCACCAGATTATCCCATGAATCTGCAACATTTGCAGACATACTATCTTTTTCTGAGTGTGCAAACCGAGTATGAGTATGAGGGTATGGATCCATTTGAAAGCAAACCACCTTGTACCTCTAAAACCACAAGATTTATAAAGGCACTACACCACAGGTGGAAACCAGAGGAAGGTGTGAGAAAATGACACATATTTTCACAGGGTATAGATCTGTCTGGAAAGGCCGGGAGTGAACAGAACACCTCCTGTGCTGGTCAGGAAGTCAGAGCAAAGGAACACCCGAGTGTGAGCTGGAAAGTGCAATCCCTTATCTACACTCGGACTTTCCCATCTGGATGAACCAAGCTCTGGCTGAAGCCACCCACAGAAGTTTAGGTGCTAGTAGTTCAGGTACAATGAAGGGTAAGTGTGTAAGTGGGAGGAAAAGTACATTTTGCTGAGAAGTGCCAGACTGGCTGGGACTGGAGTGACAGGGAAATTTCTGATGTCTTTGGGTGGACTTGTTGGAAAACAGAAAGACACCCACCCACCCACTCACTCACTTCTGCCACTGCCTCTGCCTCAAGCCTTCATCCCCTTCTGACTTCTGCAGGAAGGGAGCCAGCTCATCTGCACAGCTCCCAGCACACATTTCTAACTTCCAGTGGTTTGACCACAGAGGACAAAATTTTGGCCAGGGAGCACTTCCGATGGCAGGAGAGCAGCGGTGAGCCAGCCTGGGTTTCACTGCTGTGATCTCTGAGTGGAAGGTTCCCACTCACTGCCACAAAGAGACACCACCTAAATAGATGTGGAGTAATGAATACTTCGGGGAAGAGACTGATTTCAGAGGGGGCTTTTATCCACAGGCCCTGTATTTATAGTTCAAGCCTTTTCAATTAATACGCACACCCTAAAAGAATTAAACTACTAATTATCACATTTTACTGTGGTTCACAGAACTTTCATCAGATCTAGTAAATGAAATCACGAGTTCAGCAGAAGAAGCTTTACTGCGCCAAATTATGTCAAGGGTATATCATGTTGATAATAAAAGATCACTCGGTTGGAAGCCTAACCTAGAAGGTTGGGGAGGCGTAAAAAGTTCACATTTTGGATCATGCTGCTCTGGTGTGGGCGTTTTGTGTTTTTTCTCTTGGTTATTGTGGAAGGCAATTCTCCTGCAAGTAAAATTTCCCCCTTGTCTTACATTACCGAGCATTAGGGAATTTTTACATAGAAAGGCAAATAGAAAGGTTTGGGGTGGTTTTGTTTTGCAAGTCAGACCTTGGCATCACATCCTCTCTCCACTAATAAACTCCCCTCTTCACTCAACAGAAATTAAACGATGCCCACACCACAAATAAACTCCTTTCCCTAAGTGCCCAGCTTCCTGGTGGGCAGGGTGGTGTTCCAAAGCATCCTTCAGCCTGTGGTCCGCTCCGGCGGCCGCAATTACTCTGACGCAACCCAGCTCTCAGCTGTTAATTAAACAGCAGCTCTCTCAAGAAGACAGGCATTAAAAACAGTTGTAGTGAAAGCTGGTGGTTGCTCACAGCTCCAGCTGCTGTGTCCTGGAACATGGGAGAAGGGGGTGCCATGCCTGCCTGCCCATCCCAGTGCTGCCACGGAGGAGAGGGCACTGACCTGGCACTGAGGTGCCCTCAAGACAAAGAAAATCCTTGACCCTGCAAAGGGAAGCTCAAGAATTCCCTAAGAAGCTGTTCCTGGCCATCCCATTTCCAAGCTGCCCTCTAGATGGCCCTTGCTGTTATCTCCTTGATAAAGATTCATGGAAAGGACTGGGATGGAGCAACAGAATAAAAATACATTTTTGAAACGACTCAGAATAATCGCAGCTGTATTTATGTACCTTATCCATTGGAAAGGTTCACTGCCTTTTTTCTGAAGACACATGGGGAGAAATAAAAATATATACTGGAGCCATACTTTTATTTCTCCTCTCCTTTTCAGGGCTCAGCCACTCCAAGCGTAATGAACATTTCATGTCTTTCAAGCGCTGCTTTGTCATGCTATAAGCATTCATTTCATGCTTTGAATATTTCCTGTCATACTCGCCTTGGACGAATTTTTTGTGGGAATGCTTTGCTTGTGAAGGGTAATAGTTAGCAGCAGTGAAAAGTGAAGTCCTCTGTCAATCCCCAAGCCTCAGGCACTGCAGGTCACTGAAGAGAAGGGTCTCCAGCCATCCCCAGCAGAGGCTGCACAAGTGACCCCACTGACGCCCCTGTTTCTCGCCTGACTGACAGTCAGAGCCATTTGCCATCACTGGATTCCCCCAGGAGAGTGCCAGCCACTGATAAGAAGGCTAAATCCTGAGCCTACCACAGGACCCACTAAATCCTGGAAATGGTGTATCTGTGCCTCACAGTCTGGACTCAAAAGACAGTATGGTAGGATAGGGGAAATGGTGTTTTCTTTCCTAATCATTCAGATGATTCTTCACGGCAGTCACAAATCTGAATGGGAAATACACCTGGATGTTGAAAAGTTTCAGATCTAGATTATTACGATTGAAATGCTGTATTTCTAGTTCTTTTTGGGAATGTAATGCAACGAAATAAGACTACAGTACATATAAGCTAAATCTATAACCAGACATATCTGCTTTTGTTTCCTTGGGAAACACGGGTCCTCAGAGCTGCTTACAGGCTCTCTCAGGGAGTGATGAAACACAGGCTGGACCTCATCAGACCTCTCTTGGCTGATGGGTCCTGTTAGAGTGAACAGCCCATCCTGCCCAGTCCCAGGGAATCCAGAGGAGACCAACCCCACCAGTACTCCCTGACTTGGCCACAACTTCCAAGTCTGGACAAATTTCCCCACTGCTGTTCCCAGTCAGCAGATAACGTGATCCATAAGGGTGCAAATCTGTTCAGAATTTGGTCCTGGCAAGTTACAAAGGTGTAAACAAGCTGACATCACCAGGAGCTCTGACTTCAGCGCCAGCGATGAGATTCCTTATTGGAAATGCTAAGGGGTTTTTTTTAAAAGCTTTTTCTGAAGAAAGTTAATTTTAGATTAGTCCCTCAGGCTGTGATAACTCCTCAGCGTGGCTCTGTAAACAAGAGAGGAGAGTCTTCTTGCATTTATAAGATTCTGATGCAAATAATCCCATGAACAAGAACATTAATAAAAGCTGCCGTTACTGTATTACTGCCTTTGCAGCTGTAACTGATAGAAAACTTTCTCTGCAAGGCTCAGTTATCTCCTGAAAATGAGGTGTTTCAGGAATGTTAGTCATCTGAGACCATGTATTTTCTAACAGCACCAGTTTGAGCTCTGTGTGTTCAGAGGACTGCTCGTGTCCTTGCACTCCTCAGGTGGGAGCTGAGGGGCTTATCCAAGGACAGAGGAGCCTCCAGACAACCCCAGCACCTCCTTGGTGATTTGGTGTCAAGCTCTGTCACAGCTCTGAAAGCCTGGGAGACAGCTGGATTCCACCTGAAGCAGTGGAGACAAGAGGTCAGGCATGGCCTGAGCAGAAGGGACAGGTTGGAAGGCAGAGCATTCCCCCTTGTTAAAAACGTGGCTGTGGAAGGAGCTGGATGTCACTCAGTTCCCATTTAACCTGCAAGGTGGGCTGAGTGATGGGGGCAACCACAAAGAGCAGTTACTTGTTCTCTGCTTGGGATGAGGATTTGAAAGGTGAACTCTTGAGTCTCAGAAGTGTGCCCAAGCCTTGCGCCAGGCAGGCACTGCTTCCACCTGCCGAAGCTGTCCAACCAAGGAATGCCAAATTTTGGATCACAAAAAAAGCATTCACAGAGGGACTGGACTCTGCAGCTTGTTGGTTTAGGCAGAGGGGTCTCCCCACAAACTTCTTCCTCCTTGTCAGCCAAAGCTAAATCATGCCTTCCATAACCAGCTTTACTTAAAGAAGAAGAAACTTCTTTTTGCATTTGTTCCCACTGTGGCCTTCTCTTTCCCTCACAGTTCAAGGACCAGAAATTCTTCCTTTCTGTTTCTAGGCATGCAAAAGTAACCATATACTTAAACATCATTTTAAGGTTTAATACTCAAGTCCAAGCCTACTTAAGCAAAGAATTCACAGATGATATTTACAATTCCAGTGTAATTACTGTAGGGCTGAAAAACTAGTTCTGCGAGTTACGGTGCATCATTGTTTTTCTTTTTTCTTTCTTTTTTTTTAGTGTTTCAATGAACAATGTGCCTTTCATTTCCTGCAGTGCTGTTAAGGTACTTGCAGCTCAAAGGAGTGAAACTGCATTAAAGCTGAAAAGCATTTGGTTTGGGCATTACACATTTTTATTTTTTAGAAAAATGCCTCTCCCTCTTCAGAAATTGTTTGAACAATGGATTTGGCACACCTTTGTAATCAGCTGCAATAATAAATGCTGGCCTGCTCACTTGAAATGGGAGGATTTACCAACTTCTTTAAAAAGAACTCACTCATCTACAATCAAAGTGCTGTGCTACCAACTCTGGGCCACAAGATCACAGTTCCCCTGCTCGAGAGCCACACGCTGCCTGTCAGAAATGAGCCAGCATTCTCCTGCTTTGCACAGCACACCTCGTGTGCACCTTTACACTGCACTTATTAATTCACCAGTGCCACCTCATCAAACACAAACACTGCCTGACATCCATTTACTGACAGCAGCAGCACAGCTCTGGACCACAGTTATTAACCACTCTCTGCTACATCCTCCCTGCCTTTCTCCAGAGTTCAGCTCCTGATGGAGCAGAGCAGGATCCAACTTTTAATATTCTCTTAAAGGCAGAATTGCAAATATCCACACTTTGCAGACAAAAAGATCAAAAGGTTTCCCTACAAAAGTTTAAAATAATCCGACTCACAAAAAAGAAAATCTATCTGATAGCTGTTTCCACGACTGAAAGTGAGAATTAAAGCCTGAGAGTGTCCACAGCAGTGCTGAGCTGGGAATTCAGTTGTTCCTGATCCCCAGGCATGCAGTCACTTTACCACATCAGACTACCCATTTTGTCATCCTCACTTCACTGAAAACTAGTTTGTTTATAAAACACAACACCAAACCAGTGCATTTAACAATCTTTTAAAATCAATAACCTTTTTTTTTTTTTTTTTTTGATTGGGTGAATTGCAAAATCACTTTGCTGTGCCAACTGAAATGAAGCTTTTACATACCATTAGGCAACGACAAAAGTGGGGAATTTTCCACATGGGTGTTCCACCCTGCTGGTCAGAAAAAAATCCCTCATTTGAGCAAAATATCAGGGCATCAACAAATGTTCCTGCCTTTCAGATGAAGTTGCTGGCCTCTTTCATTATCCCTCCTGCAAATTTCCTCACTCATATAACAAACAGAGGAATTTCTGCCTCTCCCCAAAAAGCTGTTTCCCATGATGGCAGAGCAGCACTGTGAACACTCTGTGTTAGTTTTACCCCCAGCTCCAGCAAAAAACATCTGGACCTTGGACCATCCATGCACCACTGAACCCTGTCTCGCCTGCATGTTTGCTTTTCATGGCCATCATGATGCATCCCTCTCTTTAGAAATAATTAAATGCTTAATATTTCTGTTAAATATTTGCAGTGATTTGACTGGATGACTGTCTGGAAACTATTCTGGCTTAATGAAGGTTGAGGCAAAGGCCAGAGTTGGTTTTGAAGCCATCACTGAGAGCAGATGTCACCATCTTCTCTGTCTGTGATGATCCTACTCCAGAAAATGAACCAGCAAAGCCCTCTAGAAGAAAAAAACCAGGAGTGGCTCTAAAAAAGAAAAGCTTTTTTCCCCATGAACTTCACTTCAATGAAGGTTAGGCATACAGGCTTTGCAAAACAACACATACAATTTAGAATGATAAATTAAAATCTTTAGTAGGAGGCCTTCTTTTTCAGGGCCGTACAGTTGACCCTTCTGAACCTACATTACTCAAGGTATGCAAAATATATGTGTATAATAAATAGCTCTAGAATTTATGGAGTGGAACAGAAAGGATATTAACAGGCAAGTAGAAAGGCTGTATAACCCTCACAAGGCCTTTAAAGATTTATTTTTTTAAAATGAAGGAATGCATGCATGGAAAAGGCAGCACTGAATCGATACACTTCTTTGTGCCTTCCAAAAACACATGCAAAAATGCTTCCAAATCTGCCCTCAATCTGGTCACTCCACTGCTGGCATCAGTGGGAATAAAATTATTCATGATTCTATTTTCTCTTCAATTAAAAAAAATAAAAATAAATTAAAAAAAAAAATTCCTCTCTGTGTGGGCTCATTCCCACTCTCAGTAAAATCAATTACGAGCTTCCCATTGACTCTGGAGGGATTTGGATCAGGCTCTGTGGAAGTGGGTCTACAGCAAGTGTAGAACAACGCAGTTAATATGATTTATTGTGTCCGTTTCTGTGCGTGCAGTTTTTCATTTTCTAAAGCCTGCAGTTTTGCTTTCATCCTCACGTCCAGGAGATAAGAGCTGCAGATCTGTGCTGATCTGCTGGGTACCCCGGAGCTGGGGGCTGTGTGTGCTGGGAATGAGCTCAGCGCCTGCCCGGGGAGAACCAGCCCTTCAGGGCCAACACTCTGGCTTAGAAAATCTCCCACACACGCACTGCAGAAGGGGCAGAACCAGTGAGGAGGCTGCTGCTGTGGTGGAGAAAAAAATACCCTTTAGTAAAACTGAGAAAAAAAAAAAAAAAAAGAAAAATCCTTTTCCTGTTTATTAAAAAATTTTTTTTTAAAAAAGTACCTTTTGCAGGTCACCAGCGAAGTTCCAAGAATTCACTAAAAGATTGTTTTACAAAGAAGACTCAGGCTCCAAATCAGAGATATTTCATTTCACTAGGCTCTTACAGATTCTACATTATTAAACACTGACATTGCTGCTTTTCAGGGCAGTTGTTGAGTAGCAAGCTTTGTTAAGGACTAAGAAACTGCAGGGTAAGATGAACTGGGCTTTAATAGCTGCAAACGAATATTATCTAAACACAAAATAATAACATGCTTGGTGCCTAATACATTCTAAATTAAAATATGATTTAATAAACACAGGCAACATATTCCCCATTGAAAAAAAATAGCAGAATTGGCAGAACAAAAATCACAGTTTAGTCAGTTCTTCTCTTAACCTTGCAATCCTTTGGCTACAAATTAGAATTTCTGTGAACAGGATTGATAAGGGAAATTAGGCGCTGTCTTTCAGAAACAACAGCAATGTTTTAAGATGGTATGTTTGGAGATGAACAGCACAAAACCTATCAAAATATGAAACCTTTCATATCTAATGGGAGGAAAATGCAGGAGCCCAAATAGCCAAAATCTCGCCAGGCCAATGAGCCCTATGTTCCACATCCTGTGATTCATGCTGGTAGTTTAAAGGTTTTTGTGTATCTAAACCTCTTCTTCTTCTTCCCTGAATATTATCCCCTGTTTAAACCCTAACCCCAAAGCAGTCCAGATGTGAATGCAGCCCTGCAGCCTCACTGCCCCTTGCAGCTTGTTTGGCTGCTGCTGGAGCCCCCAAAACACCCACTGAACACTCACACAGCTGTAGGGGTTTAAGGAAAAGCAGTAAGTTGCTTTGTGGAAAAGAAATCACATGTGTATTACCACAGATACAGTATTTCTACATGGATTTACACATCCCAGAAATAGTGACAGGGCTTCAGAGGCACAAACCCTTCACATAAATTATTTTCTGTGTATGCAGAGTAGACCCCAAGTACAGTGGATAACCCAATCTACACTTAGGTCTTATTAAGAAAAGTTCTGGTTATAGATAAAAGAAGTCAAGAAAAACTACTAATAATAATCATTCCGTTCTAAGTCCTAAACAGAAATAGTAAAACAAAACTCAGTTGCCAATGGACCAACAAAAATTGCTGAGGCCTACTTTAGCTAAATACAAAAAGGAACAGAAGCTGTTCCATTACACACATAGTCATCTTTTCACATACAGTCCCCACAGAAGTCCACTATTACTTGATTTTTTTTTCCGTGCTGCTTTACAAAGCAAGCCATTGGTTCAGCAGAAACCATTGCTTCTACTTTGAATGTGTCCTGATTCAGAGAATATGAGTTTTCCCAAAAGTCCCAGTCCTTCTGCTGATTCCAGTCCAGCCAGTGCCAATTGAGAGCATGGAGAGAAGCACCAAGGAGCTGTAGCTGAACCTCCCTGATCTGTTTTCCTGTTTTCTCTACTCCCCTGAAGGACTCAAGGCCTAGGGACTGAAAGCCTTTGCTATGGAGGAATAAGGATAAGGATTGCATACAGCAGGCTCTTTAATGGCATCTCCCTAATTAAAATTAATTTTAAAGGGGGAAAAAAATCTCTCTCCAGGACTGGACAAAGAAATGCTACCTTAGATTAGTGAAACAGTAGCATTTTAACTATGAGGAGAGTGCACAACCTATTTGTAGCCATCCCATGTCAATTATTCTGAATCATCTTTTTATATTAGACATGGGGGAAAAAAAAATCTTTATAAATATGGGCTATTTTAATATCCCAAAACAGGAGCAGCAGGTAAGAACTTACCATTTTCTGGCTGGTCCTTAATATCAGCTTCACTTGGCTGGCTGGGACTTTCAGATTGACTTGAATCTGAAAAACATAAAATACAGCCAAAAATTACAGGGTCTGCTGTGGAAAATAGATCAGAGGCGCCAGACTTCCTCAAAAGGCTGAGAGTACAAACTGAGGACAGGAGTGTTGCACTAGGACATGATAATGCAAAAGTCCTGTGCCTAGGTAATATATTTGCTAGCAAAAAAAAAAAAAAAGGAAAAAAAAAAGGGAAAAAAAGGGAAAAAAAATTTAAAAAAGGGAATCTTGTTTATGGCACTACACAGAGTGCTCGGGGTGTGTGTTGGCATAAATTAAGCTTTGAGAATCCTTCTTTTTAAAGAAGGCATATTTAAACGACTCTCCTACATGTTTTTTATAATGCAGCCTCTATGTTGTATACAAACCAGAGCCTTACTCCAACACATAGTAAAGTCTCAAAACATATCTCCAAGCAGGCATAGAAAGGTAACTTAGCAACCCTACATAGTCGTGGAGATTGTTGGCTACACATTTCTGGAACAAAATCTGCAAAACTGAGGAAGAGATGATTTTTTGGCGTACTTTCACAGTGGTTACAGCACCACAAGATCCCTAAAATGCACGGCGCTGGTGATGATTTGCAGTGGGAGAAGTGAGACCAGATACTGGATGACCTGCTTTAGAACTTGTGTAAATAATCCCACAAACTCCCAGCTAACGCTCTCCAACGAGCACAATTTATTTGCCTAAAATAATAAAATTACCTATAAAAGGGTATGTGTAAATACGAGTGTTTTGCATTTTTTACAGGTTATTAACTCTACTTTATGTGAAGATGATTGCTCTTTGGTCTAAAAATTATTCTTAGTAGAAGCTTTAGTCAAACAGTATTTTCTTTCTTAATTATTTCTGTCACTATGAATTGGGAAAAAAAGTCCCTTTACCTGTGGGAAAAAACATTTTTTAAGAAATCCCTCAAATTACTGTTTTTTGCAATTAATACATTTATTTTTCCTTTCCCCAGAAACTGTTCTGTAATTCATTGATCCTGTAGAAAAAGTTTTTGCTGTGAAACAAAACTTAGGCGATGAAACCAGTTGCTAATGCCTCAACACCAACCCTCATCATGGCAAACCCATTTTCTGACTTCACCTTGACTTTGCAGAGTTTGGAATTAGCTGTCTGAAATCTGACCACATTTCAGTGAGAAGTCAATGCAAGATCAAAAGGTCACGACACTTAACTGTGATTAAATTGAAAATCTTACTTCTATTGCAACAGAGTCATAACACCACCCCTTCTTTTTCTTTGAGGTATTAATAGTGCTGGAAGAAGCAGTACTACTAGTGACCTTGGGTCAAGCAATGCTAATTTATTGCTTTAAAAAGGTTCCTTGCTTTTAAGCAAATGAAGATTTTAATTACCACAGAGCACTATAAAGAAAATGCCTATTTTAAATATTCAAATTTTTTTTTACCTGCTGACTGTCTGCTTTAGGTACCATTCAGAAGCTTAGAGGACAATCTTGTATAAATTAAAAACTACAAGTAAAAAAAGCACTCACAAAACAAAACTTGATAAATTTCAGAATATAACACTCAGAATATTTAGCATAGAAAGCATCAGTCATGATACTTCTATTTAATATCAATTAAATTCCCCTAAAAAGTGATATATATTCCTAGCGCATCCCAGAATCCATTTCCTCTCTTTTGTATTTATTATTTTTAATAATTTCACCAACGAAGCTCAGGGAAAAAAAGAAAATATCCTCACTTCTGCAATTTTGTTTTAAATATTGATCTTCTGAATTATCTCTCCCCGAAGCTGAAATCAGTGCCAGCAGATACACTATAGGGGTAACATGCACAGTGCTGTTGTATTCTGGATTTTGCCAAGAAGTTTCGCCTTTCCGATACCGCAAAGGTAGAAACAAAGGTAAAATATTAGGAATGTAAAATATTTAGTTAACATTCAGAGTCAACATTCAACAGATTTCATTTTACAGGAAAGGCATTAGCCTTTTGCTTATTTTTTAGGTTTTTCTTTCCCTCCAGCCGGCCATGGCTCAGTCAGAGTTTGGGCTTTATGTTTCAAGTAGGCTTGGAATTCCACAAAAATTTATAGATTTGGAGGGGCTCCTGCTGAAATGTGGGACTGGGAGGATGTTTCCCTTCCCTAAAATTTGGAGGCCACGGGAGAGCCGCGGTGGTGGCCGCGGGAGCCGGGCACAGCTCTGGCACCTCGGCTCCAGCACAGCCCTGCAGCCGGTGGGCAGCACACGCAGCCCGAGCTGCTCCTGGCTTGGGAGAAACAAACAAAGTACTTTTGTCTGCCTCGAGTGCTGTTTTTCTACCAAGGCTAGTGGCACAAGAGGGGCTCCACTGGCCGCAGGATGTTTGTTTGCACGCTGAATCTTTAACTTTCTCCTTTTATCACCTCGGCTCTGGCGATAGCGTTTTTCCTAATTCTGCTTCCCTGCAACCCACTCCTTCTGCTGAAATTAAATATTAATTTCCCAGGAAAAGACAACACAGCTTTAAGCACTATTCTTCATGGAGTGGCACAGAGCAGTAAAATGCAGGACAAGGTAGAATTAAAGCCACTCAATCCTGCGGTGGGGATCACGGGAGGCTACTGAAAACATGGACTGGGCAAGCATGTGCTCAGCATTGTTATGCAAGGTGGCATCTTGTGGAAACCCCAGATAAGAAGACTGAGTTGAGGCACTTAGCCAAAATGTTTATATGCAGAATTTTGCTTCCCTGATTTTATTCAGATGCCGCAGATGATCCGGCACATATAAATGTGCCGCCACATGGTTAAGGGATTGGCAAAATCAGAGCCGTTGTGTTTTACAGTCTTGCCTAGGACGAGGGAGTCTTGCTCAGCCTCCACCACTCGCTCTCTGCTTTTTCAGCAGTTGGCACTAACTCCTGTCGGGGCTTTTTTGTTGTTTTGCACATGGAAACTTTCAAATTCCAGTTTTTGGAACGTTTAGTGTTTTGTGCGCTCGGCTACAACAGGAGGGGGAATGTCTGTCCTGCTGAGTCAGTTTGCCAAACAGGTGACCAGAGGAATAAATTAATTTTTGCCCATACATAATTGATATAAATGGAAGATCGTTTTCATAAGCATTTGCATTAAATCAATAAAATCACTTACTATAGAGCAGTTTAACAATTCATTTGATTTTCTCTTTTCTATATATTTGATAGCCACTCTGCAAAACAGTATACACTTTATGCCTATTTTCTTTAGCAACAACACTGCCAGTTAAATTCTACCACCTGCAATAATTAGAGCCATTGGAAAACATACAAAACAAAATATACAGTAGATGCGAGCCCCTCTTGAATCCACGGCCCCCTGCGGCAACGAGTTTCATTGGTGCCTTAAGCTAAGGCTGGTAGGAAGCCAAAGAATCTGTATATTACAATAAAGTGCATGTTATTAAGGGGAGGATTTAAATGATTTCAGATGGAGTTGGAAATATTATAGTGAGGAACCACTATTAAGATTGCTGATTAAAAAAAAAAAATCACCAAGGAATCTAGTTTTATGTTTAAGGAAGCTTAACCTTGAATAGCACAATGGGTTTTATTTGGGGGCTTTTTTTAGTTAGAGAAAAGTTAGTGGTTGGAATTTTTAACCCTGAGGTAGCTGGGGTTTGAGTGAGTCTGTGCACCGGGCTGAAGGTTACTGGTCAAGAGAAGCTCAAGGGGATCTGGTATCAACCACAACCATGGCAAACAGGATCAAAAAACCATGTTGAAGTTATTTTACTCTCTACTTCCAAGAATCAGTTATGATTAAGGGATAAAACAAAACAACAACAACAAAAAAACCAAAACCCCAAGGCAAGCAACAGAACAGGCTCAAAGTAGCTACTTTCTCAAAGTAGCATTTCCTATCACATCTCTGTTCTCTGTTCCTCTTTGGATCTGTTCCTTAAGCATATGCTACCCCAGCAGGACTGAGCCCCAGATCTGCCTGATCCCAAACCCTGCACAGGCAGGGACCTCCAGCTCCAGGACGGAAGCTCAGGACTTTTCAGTCTGCATTTTTCCTTTTCAGCTGCAGCAGGAGCGCAGCTCCAGCTGGGCTGCACGGCGGCTGCATGGAAGCAGGGCTGGCGGCACTGGAAGGGAGTGCTCCATTGTTTGGAAAGAATAAAACCTTCCCAGGAAAGTCTGGCCCGTGGACAGGACTAATGTCAACAGACTGACAATGTTGTTCTTTTTTGTAGACCGTGACACAGACGGTGAAGTGTTGCTGCACTCCTCCACCAAAAAAACTCTTTTGAGTGCCATGGCACTTCCCAGCGCTAAACCACTCCATGGCTACCTGACTGGGAGAGACGGGACACTTTGTGGAGCACTCCCAAAAACACACCGTGGTTTCCAGACCAGGCTGAACCCAGCCTGGAATTCACTGGGGTGGCAGTGACCCTCTTTATTGCCTGCTGGTTTGCGCAAACCCAGTGAAGGGATGCCAAGATAATTTTTTACCTCTGTAGAGAAGCTCCCCAGCAGAACCTGAGCCTCTGAGCAGCCTGTGAGCTCCCACAGGTGCAGACACATCTATCCTGGAAACAGTAAAGGTGATCCCCATGTAGTGCAGGAAAAAAATGACCAGCGATGCCAGATGAGCAAGGCAGCACTGCCACTGCCCATGCTGAGCCTGCTCTGCAATGAAATACAGCAGGTTCCTCTCCTCCACCACCAGCCCAGCACCTTGCAGAAGCACCACAGAAGTGCACAACTGAAATTTTCCATTCATATCATGTTTTGGGGGTGGGGGGAATACTGTATAATAAACTGACATATTTTATTCAAGTTTCAGAGCCCTATTTGTAATAAAAAATTTATATGGCTGGGTTGTGTTCATGCAATAAATTTTTCATCTATAATTTTGGGCATGGATTCTACCAAAGATTTATATATATTAAAAAAAAAAAATCAAAATCATGCTCTTTTATATACAGTCTTATGTGGTGAGCTTACGGGATTAACAAACAGAAACCAGCACCAGGACTGGGCCTTTTTTACACTCACTTTCCCTTCATTATACATTATAATATAAACACATAGGGGTCATTCCATACATGCTACAATTATTATTTACGACAATTTTGGTGGCTACTAGGATTTCTTTAAAGGAAGGCCTGGCTCTCCATTTTACTCCAGCCATTGCTTTCAAGTCAACTTTTATAGGGAGTTCAAAGTGCTTCATTATCATCCACCTCACCACCACACATGCACACTCCCGCACCAGATTCCTAGTTTTATTCCATTCCCCTGCACTGTACACCCCATCCCCATGGCTCCCCAATGAGGTTCTGCACTGGTAAAATCCCTGTGGTGCCAGCCTGGTTTTTGTTTTGTTGGTGGTTTTTTTTGTTTTTTTTTTATAAGGCGAGGACTCTTAATTCCTGTACACTGGGAAAGAGATTATCTTTGATAATGGAAATGTAAATCAAAGCTTGCTGTTGTTTATTCCAGACAGACATTTGTGTGTTAAGTCTGTTTATCAGGCAACACTTTGTCTAAGCCAGGAAGTAGTCAGCCTTTGTAACAAGATGTATGCAAATGATTTTCCCATCAGCCCCTGCCACAAAACTTTTGTGGCAAAAAAACCTTCCTTGTTACTTCACCAGTAAGACGCTCCTAAGCTACCCCATAAGCAGACTAGCAACAAAACAGCCAGCTAGACTATGCTGATGAGTTTGAATGAGCCCAAAACATGTGCCCACAGTCTGTTGCTTGGTATTGTAAGCAGACTTTGTGTATTACATCTGTTTATCAGGCAACACTCTGTCTGCTGGTCCGGCTTTGTACCAAGGTGGACGCAAACAAAGATCTCCACAACTTCCCGCCTAACTTTTTTCTGGCTGCAGAAATTCCCCGTTACTTCCCTCCTCGCTGGAAATAGGAACGCGAAACTTCACCGAGAGGCTGCGACACCCTAAAGCTGTATCAAAATGGTTTCATTTTAAATCAACTTTCTTTGTTCTCACAAGCCCATAAATGATTTACTGCTATCGTGTGATAGCCTAGAATGTGGGGAATCTGTGTATTCCCGTATTTGTTCCTTGATATTACAAACAAGTATTTGATTCACTTCTAAATGTTTGTTTTTAAAACAGTTTACAGCCTTTGATTCCTGCTTACTGATTCATTTCTGGAACATTTTCTATTTATTCCTTTGCAGTAGCAAACATTAATTTTGACTTAATTCAAATTGTCATCAAAGGCTTCCTTAAGAAATCCCACAGCACAGATTTTATTTGTTATAATAAAATATTCTTAAAGTAAACATCGTGCGACTGTGTTTTTTTAATTCCAAGAGATACAAAAATCCGTTACCCAAAGGATTCAAATTGGTTCAGCCCTTTTTCCTAGACAAAATAAACACTTTAGGACTTTACTTGTTTGTATTCTCCTCAGTGGTGCTGTATGCATCACCAGCTAAAAACAAAGAAACTTTTAGCTGCTCAGACAAAATGCAGAAGCTCCCCAAACAACGAAGCAGGGGGGGCGGGTGGGGGGGTGGGGAGGCATTCAGAAAGTCTGACAGTCCATTCAATATAAGGATGATGGCCATAATGCATCCAGGGTCCCCTTGCTAATTAAATATGCATTGGCACAGTTTTGATCGATGCAAGCCATGGATCAGATGACACACCTGCAAAATCTTGAGCCCAGAGCTCCCAGGAAAAGGAAAATACAGGCTGTCTCCTTATCTTTGTTTTCAAAGGCTCTCAATTTCTGTGCTTAGATATCTAATTTAATTCTCTCACCCCTCAGCAAACTGGATTACGAAAGTCAATACTGCCATTGTGCATCGACAGGAACACACAGCTTTCCTTTTATTCAATTTAGCCATGACCTTTAGACAAAGATAATGACAACTGTCTAAAAGTAAGGTAAGGCCTTAAGGAAGACCCTGCTGAGGGGCCCCTCTCGCTTTCTGTGGCTCCTCCAGCCAGGAAGAGCCCACCAGCCATGGAGCAAATCCAGAAATAATTTCCCTCCCCAGACCACAATGACCAGGAGTGGCCTGGCAGAGTCGTTCCCTTGGCCACCAAGGGCTCTGTCCCACCCTGAAGACCCAGGACACCTCAACACCAGCAGCCAGACCCTCAGGAGCCCTTTGCCAAGAGGTGGCCACGTCTCTGGACGAAGTGCTCTCGTGCCAAAAGCAGAGCCGGGCGCTTGCACGAGGAGGGACCACGCTGCCCCATTTTTCCTGTGGCCTTAGGGGACACGGCGAAACGGAAGGGTCAGGAGAGTAGCACTAATTTCTCACTAATTTCTGACCCTGGCAGTCGGGAAGAACTGCAGCCCTAGAGCTGGGAGCATGGCAGGGGGAGCTGCACGCTCCCACGCGGCGCGGCGGCAGGAGGAGGAAGCAGCACAAGGATTTTCCTGGAGCTGAGCTGGAGCCAATGGAAATGACATTACTTTCCAATAGGTCTCGCATCAATATTTTTAGCAGCCTCCCTACAACGAGATAGCATCTTTCTAATACATCTGTAAGGGAAGGAGAGAGAACATGCTTTCAGCTAACGAACAGCTATCAGGCAATAATCCACTTTGGTACCTGCAGATACAGGTTGTACCTGAATCACTGATGGAGGCATATAAAAATTCATATTGACTGAGCAGCCCAGCTCCACAAAATGTGAGCTTCCATGCTGCACAGGGTTTTAATTCTGCAGGATTTTTTTTTAGCTGCATTTAAAAATACACTTGGCATTTCTAGCTGTGGACCAATATTTTTCTCATGTCTTTTTATACAGATTTGGAGGGAAAGATATTTGTAATGGAAAAAAAATATGTGCAAAGTTGGATTGCTAAGTTTCTGTAATCTTGGGAAATAAAAAAAACGCAGCCTATGTAAGAGCTACAAGAAACCATATGGATCAACAAGAGCTGCCCTCATATCCCTAGGAAATATATATTAACCTACATTTCATCATCATAAACCCCAAAATAAAAAATCTAATTAGAGTCTCTACCCTCAGATTCACTTGTAAAAAATTTGCTTATCCCCCTCAAAAAATGATTTACAGTACTTACATCCATTTCTTGAGAGTGATTTAAATTTATTGAATCATTTCAATTTTTAGAGAGCTTCCATTTGGATCTGTATGGGTTTCTAGACATATGCAGCGCTCAGTTATTTAAAATTAATTGCAGTACAATAATTTTAAACTGCTTCACACTATACAAATCTCAAGTGCTTTGAAATATTTGAACCATTCTATTTAGAAGCCATCAGACTTCTGAGCACATGCATCAAAGAGTTGTTTTAAAAGCCAAAGGGCCATCGTGATGATCCCAAAGTGCAGGTGAGCACAGCTCTGGGCATGCTCAGTGCACACAGACCTGGATTTATAGAACAATTCAACAAATTTTGCCTGAATGTCAATCTTTAATTAACAAAAATTGATCCTATAATAAGTTCAAACCACTAAAAAAATTCTAAAACTAGAAAAGCACTGTTATAAAATAATGGCATACATTAAAACTATTATTACTTCTAATGTATATTTATAGAACATCCTTTTATCCTGAAAATTAAAACAGCTTATTAACATTAAACTAAGCTTTACAACACCTCTGTGGGAAAGGTGAACATAACTATGCCCACTTTATGCAGGGATGAAGGAGGCACATAGAGGTTAAATGATTTACCTTGAGAGGCACAGTTACTAAAAGGAGTAAAAAGCTCAGGGCCGGGCTCTTGAGCTCTGGATAATAAAGTCTCCCTCCCACCAATGCAGCCATTACAATGGCAATGGCAGTGCCCACTTAGGAAGCCTTCAACTACATTATGTAGGAAATTACTTAGTAGAGTGGATCCAAAGTCACCTAGAAGGGGATATTTCTAGTCACTCTCAGCTTCTGTTTCACTTGCTTTTCTTTTTCTCACTAGGTATTTTGAAAAACAAGAAATCATTTCTCTCCAGAGTATTTTCTATCTCAGTTTAACAATAACAGTGGCATTTAGGGCTGTTTTGTCAATGCCTAACTTCATGTACAAAGGCAAGTGCAGATGAGCCTGTGTGATGAGCAGATCTGGTAGCTTTGGTCAAAGACCCTAGGTTCTGCTTTTGTGCAGTTTTACCCTGGTGAGAAAACCAACATCAGCAAAGCAGGATTATGTCCACCATATGGTGAGACTCCACTGGCGGTCGTACAGCCACCCAATTAATCTCTATCCCCCACCATCCCCTTGTTATTTATTTATTGTGACAAACTCATCCTTATGGGATCCTAGGCAGGGAGCTGCATATTCCCAGGCTATTGGCGTCAGTGCCCATCCTCATCCTTTATCCCAAGCAGGAGCTGGCGAGCTGGCGCCTTTCCTCCGGCCAAGGCACGCGGTGCTACAAGGTCACGCCCAAGGAGGATCTCTAGATTTTCCAGAGCAGATTTTTTTCAAAACTGCTCGCCATCAAAAAACCAAATAAGCCCTTGACATTGAGCACAAGATTCACAAACGGCTTCCCAGAGTTGGCCATTCGAATACCACAGGGACAACCACGCTGTTTGCGGAGACCATCAGAGAGCTCCTGCATTTCTGTCTGTGCCTGTTCCTAAGGTCTCTCCACAGCCTCAGACATTCGAGGTTTCATCAGCCAGCAAAAACAAAGAAAAGAAAATCCTTCACCACACCAACAAACTGGGCAGGAGCCCCAGCCTCCTCCTCCTTTTTCAATCTCTCCCGCTTCTCCTTCCTTGAAAGGATACATGTAAAATTTTCCTGTGATCAACCAAAAACTCAACTAGGAATCCATATGTTCAATAGAGTGAAGAATACTTAAAAAGAACTAATATCTCAAAGTATGGGGCCATTTTCCCTATTCAGGATTATTCTATTTCATATAGGGAAAAACGATGTTGATAATAAAAATATGTGTGATTATTTAAGAAATAAACAAAAGATGAACTAATACTCCATGGAGATTCTGTCAATAGCAGATTAATATCAAGTTACAGATGAGGCAGTCTAAGCAAAGTTTAGATACTATTTTTTTCTTGTGGATCTACACTTGCAGTCCCGTTTTCACAACTCTTTTATTTTGATGTACCTGACACTTTTCCTCTTGGCTCCCATTTCAGTCCCTCTTAAGTACATATTTGGTTGTAGTGGCCAATTTTTTTTTTCTTTCTTTTTTTTTTTTTTCTGGCAGATGTCTTTTCCTTGTTCTGTGCACTGCGAGGAGTTCAACGTGGCATGTGAAAAATTTCCATTTCAGGTTTTCTTAAGCTATATACAAAATTAAGCTGCTGGCAAAAATACATAGATATATAAAATTATACAGCAGAAAAAGCTGCTCCATAGTTCCTTTTCTCTTTTCCTTTTGCCTTTTTTTCCTCCAGAATAATTGCAGAAATACTGCCATCAGCCCAAAGCCTTCCTCCAAGTCAGAGGGTTTTGCCCACCAAGAATTGCCACTGATTGTTGCTCCATGGATCTGTTTCTACTCTCACAATATTGTAGACTGCGAAGAAGAACTGAGAATTACCATAAAAATCAGGACGTGTTTTGTTGCATCAGTATCATGTTGGCATCAACACCACAGACTTGGGCAGAAAAAAAAGCAGCCTTTTGGTAGGCAGCCTACTTGGTCTGTGTTTCTGCTGTGTTTGTAAGCCATGCAAGTGGAAGAGAAAGTTAAAACTTGGAGAGAATTAACATCCTGCAGGCTCGGTATGAATTACAGCAAAATCTGAGGTACAACCACCATAAATCACGGAGAAACGGAATTATATCTACACCTCAAAGGACAGTGGCTCATTATAAATATAGGAAAGAGTTGGGCATATATGTAGTTGGCCCCTTGAAAAAATATTCAGCATAATGTGTTGACTCTGAAAATGCAAGCTAAAATCCATTTTCACTTGATCCCAGTGCTGCTAATCTAAATTTTGAGGAAGGAATTTAAAACCAGAAAAGTCCAGAGCTCTCCAAATCTGTAACTGCACTGCGCAGACGAAATTTTAATCAAACTTTTAAAGCCATGGTTATGATCTGATGAACAGACAGCTTGACTTGATTACATTTTTAAGTTTCAGTTTCTATTTCTGTTTTAAGATGAAAAAGATCATAGAGTGTCAGAAATTTGAATACTGAATAGCAAAAGCTCTTGCAGGTTTAGAAAGCATATAGAAAAGCTGGCAAAAGAAAACGCTATTCCATTGCCACCATCTGCTTTCTGGCATATTGAAGAAACTTTACTAACAGCAACATTTTCTTGCATTAGAATATCTGCTAATTAGTTTTGTTGTAATTTTTTTTTTTAAACTACCTTTTACACAGAAGGCAAATAGCCAGGTTTTTTGGCTGGCTACACCTTACACCACGTCTGATAACATTTTCACATTAAGTTCAGTTTACCTCACTTTTTTTTTTCTATCAAAATCCTATCTTTAGCATAGTCAAAGCCTGCAAAAACTTTGCCTTGCTGAGACTAAAGAAAAAAACATCAAACATACGAAGTGTTAAAAATCGCTGAATAACTCAAAGGAAAAAAGATAATTTTGAAGGCGTTTTGGCTGAAATCTATTTTCCTTTGAATTGCATGAGTGTTTTAAAATGTTAAAAACACTACTGAGTGACTAATGAATGTAAAAGAATGATAAAGAGTATGGGTCCAGTTATCAGTGATGTGCCTAAAACAAAATAATTTTGGACAGTCTGCCATGCAAATATTGACTAAAATGTCATAAATAATGTCTGCAACAAAGGGAATCCTGCAAAGGAATATTCTGTTGTACTTAATGCATTGTAGAGTGTGCCTTTTAGCAAGCAGTAAGTTACAGAGCCTGAAAACTTCAGCTGGACCAAAAAAAACCCCTAAAACATCCCAGATAAAAACACTACTAATGTTTATTTTTTTTATTTTTCAGAAACAGGCCTTCCCAAAAGTTAAAGGTGCAGCGTTACATTTAGAAAAGGGTTCACTTAGAAGCTGCTTTTCAAAAGAAATGAGTCATCCAAAAATTACGAATAGACCAAATGTAACCACCTCATTGACTTACACTTCCTCTGCCATTTTTAACAGTATTTTCACCCACTTCTCTGCTGGCAGGGAAGAGGCTGTTTGCAGGTCTTGGTCAGAATATACTGAAATCAAATGCAAAGACATTGTCCACCACTACCCTGGGCCAGAGCTGAGAGGTGGCAAAGCTTCTGTTCCAGCACTTCTTAGGACTCAACTCTGTCTCAGCCCCGGAGTCTGGCTGGCTCTGTGTGTAGGATTAGAAATAAAAATGCAGTCCTGTGAGAATGATGAGAACACACAGAGTGGGCAGGAAGAGCTCCAAACCACCCTCAAAATCACAACATTTTAGTAATTTTATTATTTTTTTAGAATCATTGGAATACGATGTCGAAATGAGGGCAGTTGCATTAGGAACTCCAGATTACCTACATCTCCACTGACACACTGTGCTATGTGTAATCACAAACAACCCAGTCACTTTTTTTTCTGCAAGTCTACTAAAAAAATTAAACAATCGGGTCTTCACCAAAACCTTCTGCATGTGCTTTCGAAAATTTCATTTCTGAGAAAAATTTCACAGCCACCGAGTTGACAAAAAACAAAGATATTTTACATTTCTAAAGCATCTTTCATCCAAGATCAAAGAACCACACCAACAATAATTCTTAAAATACTCCTTTGAAACAGAAGTACTAAAAGGAGTGCTATTAAAATTTTTTTGTCTTTATCTAGCTTGATCTCTTTTCTTTACAAAATGCTGGTTACTGTAGCATCTCTCTAGGACTATAGGTTAAGTGACTTGACCAGAAACACTTACTAGCTCAGTGGAAAAAGTGATAATGCTCACATTTGGGAGTCACGGATTCTAAACCTGACATCCACTAATTAAAAACATATATAAATGTAAACTAACCTAGGGAGCATGAAAACCTCTCAACCATCATGTGATCGAGGTGCCAGCGAGGCAAGTGAAGGATCTGGAATCAGCAGCACACAAAGCAGCTGGCAGGACATGCTGTGGCAGTGTGGATAGACAGACCAGTAAGCGTGTGATGGCAACAAACTACATATGAAGACAACGAGCAGGCATTTGCTGTTTTTCAAACCTCTTGGAAAAAATTAAGTCAACTTTCTTATTGAAGCCTTCCTGCCCTGAAACATGCAGAGAAGTGCTCCCTGCTCTCCCATGGAGGCTCAGGAAGAACATGGGTTTTCCAGCTGCACCACAGGTCACCCACAAAAAGATTGGTGGGCTGTGTGGCAGGGCCTGAGGCCGAAGAATCTGTTTAACACGAAACTCAGAATTATTTAAAAATAAATTACAGGCTACAGTTACAAACCATATAATTCAGCCTTTGGGCCAAGATAATTCCTAACATAACCCAACTGGAATTACACTGGGGATAGACTTAGCGCAGTGTGTCACAAGGATCCCTTCCTTATCGTTCCTGCAATCAGGTCATATGTGGGTATATCTGAAAATCTCCTGCCTGCTCTGTAACATGGATGAAGTGTGATCGACTGTTCTGACTAGTCAGAGAGCAGCACACGCTCTGCCAGCGTGCACAGAACCCACTGCTGATAAAAGCAGCCCCTCTTTGGAGAGGTGTGCTTTACAATCCTTGTGGGTTTTTGTAGCAGAGGAGCTGCTGGACAATGAAGAAAAACATTTCAGTTCCCCTGAAAGTTTGACTGTTCCTTTTCAAACAATACAACACAAGATTCGGGACATACTGCTGACACAGCAACATCAGTGCCTCAAAGAAACTGTGGGAAATGTCAAATTTATGGTCCTATGGGTGATTGGTGGAAGGTTTCTTCCCCCCCTCCCCTTCAGCAAGCCTCTGTCAAAAACAGAGCCTCTAGAAAGTTTTTGGCTACGTCCCAGCAAAGCAGAAGGAAGCTGTATCCCACACTTCCCTTGGGACTTAATGAAATATACAGCCTCTGGGCTTCTTTCAATTTGGTCTTTCAGATTGCTAAACCAGTGAAAGAAGGATCCTAGCTGTCACAAACGTCACATGTTTGGGGTCACCTGCTGCTCGGGGGTTCTCATGCCAGTTGTTGACATAATAAGCACCCCTTACACTTTAATTACAATTCACAGTGTGCAAACTCTGCAATCTGCTTTAAGGCAGACAGTCTTTTAAATCAACACTAAATTCTACTACAGTTCGAGCAGAAATGAGAGGAAAAAGATGTCCAGCTGACTGAATAATTGTATTCAAATATTTGTGATCCCAAAGAAAAGTAAGCACTATCCAGTGAAAAGAGCAACTGTATTGCCTGTAACACTTCAGAAAGCGTAGTTAAAACTCGACTTGCTCCTCACAGTCACGCAGACGACGCACGTGAGGCGTTTTCATTTGATGAGCTCTTTCCAAAGCTCTCCTGTGAGCACAGACCTGAGCACCCAGCTGTGTTTGTCCCCGAGCACGGAGCAGGCCGGACACAATGCTGGACACTGGGATTGCCTATGGGAGGGAGGGAAATTCTCAAGCCCTCTTAGTATGAATTTCAACAGGACTTGTGCAATGAAAGCCTAAACGGGAAGACATGTTTATTTTACTCTGGAATGCTTTATTTAGTTTGGTACAAGAAACATTGAGTCTACTTAAAAATACTTATTATTTTGAGAAACAGAATGAGAGTACTTCTTTCCTTGACCGCTACCTCTTTTTTAACTGTTACTCCTAATAAAGACATATCAAGACCACCAAACTGAAATAAGTTGTACTAGTTGGAAAGGAATAGAAGTCTCCTCTCCTTGCACGCTAAAATCCATTTTAGCATTCATGCATCTAAAAATGCCTCCACTAAATTTTATTATTTACAGGGCCTTGGTTGAATCCACCTTTTCCCATGGAAAGAAAAAGACCACGAGAGGGGACATAGCGCTCTGGGAGTACTTCTAGAAGAATTTCTATGTTTGCCCTGCTAGAAAGGCCATTAAATTGTGGGTTATGGATCACACTGTCCACACAGGAAAGGCAGCACAAGCTCCAGCAGCTGCGCTCTGCACACATTCACCCTACGTGCTCTCGGCGAAACAAAGGGGAAGTCAATAGCCCGATACCAGGGCCTGTTCCTATTTAAATCAACAGGAGTGACTCTGGCCACAGGACTGGTTGTCCAACTGGCTTCTTAGGGAAAAACAAGGATGGATTTTCACCATGCTCAACACTCAAACTGGCAGGCTCCTTCTCCCTCGGCCGAGAGGGACGGAACCTCCTCTGCCGCCTTTGCTGTCGCGCTCTCCCTCCTCGCTCGCGGTACCGGTGACCTCAGATAAACTTGAAACGTTTTGAAATTATCATCAGACTGTGAAGCACTTCAATGAAAATCTATAAAACAAATTTATAGTGTGCATTCATGTGTATTATATATACACTTAGAATGGGATTTATCATTTAGCTGACCTTTGGAACACTGGAATTTTTAGATCTAAAAAAATGTGTGTTGATTGTACTTCAACCCAGTCCTCTTACAATGTACCAACTCCTTGATATCTTACTACAGGAAAGATAATTGCAATGAATTTTTATATTTCAGCACATGGGAAGATAAGATTAGACAGTAGGGACATAAAAGCAAACTGCACCACATAAAAGATAAGTTTCTGAAAGTTACAATTTACACCAAATGTTACAGATTAAAATGTTCAAAGCTATTTATAGGACCTTGTGTTGGTCCCATTACAGACTATGGGAAGACTGCAAAGAATCAGCTCTACCTTTTTCTTAATCACTTCCTCCCAAATCTAAAAAACCCTTTGGAACACACAAATTATTAAAGACATTAGGACTATTACTAATTCCCATTACAACTCAGGTAAGGACTCAGGTGCCTCAGCAAACTGGTCCCAAGGTCACATGTGCTGCACAGACCTCATCATCCAAGAGGATTGTTTCTACTCTAATGGGATTATCTACAATCTGAACAACTCATCCCGAAAGGTAAATAAGCATTTGATTTCCCTATGTCTTCTGCATATCCCGTGTTTGCCTCTGTCAACTGAGTGTCTTGTAATTTTAAAATAGGATATTTTTCTTCTTTATTCCCTACTATTAAGTTGCCACCCACCATAGCTCGTTCAGTGGAAGAAATAAGGAATAACAGCAAGAGAGATGCATTTACCTCCATACAAGGTACAAAACTCAGAAAAGCAAATGAGAAGTAGAGAAATGTAGTTACGGAGGCACACAAAGCGCCATATGATTCATCGACATGCAGCAGGCAGCAGCCGCAGCCGCTGCCCACCAAAGGGCACAGGTGCAACAGCAGAAAAATAACCCAGTGCACAGCAAAGTTTGTAGCAGAGCAGCTAATAAATGACACCCTCTGGAAAGCTGTCCTGGCAGCCGCCAGCACATGGCATCCGCTGCCTGCGGCTGAGCCCTCGGACTGCTTCCAGTGCCACAAAAACAAAGAGCGCTCGCGGTGCGAGGCAAGGCTCCGGCGAGCACGCTCAGGAGGGATTTTTCAATCACAGCTTAGCCATATTTTCTGCTTTCTTTCTCAAACCTCACCTTCTCTGAGGACTGTTTCTATGAATAATCTCAAATTTCAGCCACTTCTGATGAAGGCCTTTACAAAAAAAGTGTTGCTAGAAATGTCTGACAAGGGAAAAGTTATTTTCTTCCCCTCCCCCCCACGCTGTTACTATATAAACAAAAACA
>VWYI01025260.1:128173-246342 GCA_013399455.1 Anthoscopus minutus | reverse complement strand
CCCCCCCCACTATTGAATTACTAAAAACATATGGCGGAAGAGATTCTCTGCAAACCTGGAGTGTGGCCTGTTTTCCACAAAGATGAGGGAGGAAAAGTTACAGCCCCAACTATGGGATTGATAAAAGAAGGAGCAATGAAGGAAACTGTTTTGAAAACAGAAACTCTTGACAGCCAGTGCAGTAAAGAGTAACTCCATACACAAAATTACATGCAGACAGAATCAATCCTGCTCTCAGGATTTGTGGGTGTGAGCTGTATACAGAGTGTTTGGTGAAGCCTAATTCATGTTCAAAAGAAAATTAAACCAAAGAATAAGTTTTTAAAAGGAGCCTTTGAAGCAAAAAGCAATGATGTGTGAAAGACAGAACCAGAAGAGTTTATTTAAACACACAACACTGGAAACAGGGAAAACAGAAATTAGGAAATTAGAAGAACAGTCAAGAAGGCACCCAGCAGCCTTTTCCTGGAACTACAAGTTCTTATATCTATGAATATTTAATCCAGATTCAACTATCTTTTTCAAGTCCTTCCTATCAAAATTCCAGACATTTTCTTCAATAAAATCAGAAAAGTGATTTGAAACATATTGGTAGAAGATATAAAATTAGTTGTGTGTGGATGTTACAAAGGATCTGGGAATCTTACACCCTTTAGATCTGCTTATTTAACTATTTAGCAGCACAATTTAAAATTTGCATATAACTGGTTTGATGCCAAACCATAAGAATAAAGCAAGACTGTCTCTGTCCTATGAATTTCAAACTTAGGGTTTTTAACTTAGTCCTCAAATGTGAACTGTGTTCCCTTCCTAAAATTACTATGTAGCTCATGATCTAGTTGGAAAAGTATATGTAAGACTTCAAAAGAGGCTGCTTTTTTTCCTCCTTAAACTTCCCATCAAAAGTAAATCATTTTGCGAACCTGCTCAGAAATTGGATATTTCATGATGGTTCCAAAAGAGGAATTTCTTCATTTAGAAAACCCAAGCCTAAAAATAAATGTTTAAAACTGAAAAGAAAGTTAGTTATAAACCCCAGTTCCTCACGGCACCGCAGCGCCTGACAATGCTCAGTGATGAGGAAAGTCTGGCCCATCCTCTTACAACAGTTCTCTCATCTTGAAGAAGTTCCAAAATAACCTCTGTGATAAAATCAATCCATGCAAGTACAGAGCCTTCCTGTAAATGTCTCCCAACTCCGTGCGTTGCTTTGCTCTGGGATAGCAATGATTTCATGGATGTACCTGGCCTATCCCAGTGAGCCAGGTGGGAATGCTCGTCCTCCTGCCTAACCAAAGTATGGGCAGCCCTCAGCACATCCCTGCAGAGCTCCAGATTGCCCAGTCTCTGCTCATTTTATCATGGCAGGATAAATGAAACAGGAATAGCAAGAGAGAGTGGGCAAGGGCGGCAGAGGGAAGGCAGCCAGAGTTATTACAGAGTTTACACTGCTGTATTTTTATGTATGTGCCCTGAAACTCAAAACTTCTGGGCAGAAGTGATGGTGTCATGTAACCCCAACTGTGGCCTTTGTGTGTGGGTGTGACTGTGTCCCTGAAGTCCTCCTTCATCTCACAGCCCAGAAATCTAACCTGGAGAAAAGAAGAATGTCCTTTTTGCTAGGGATGTGGTTTGGTCCAGATTGAGGGGAGAAGCTGAAGAAAAATAGTCAGTTTAGGTGCCACAGCTCAGTTAATAGGGGCTGAGTCCATTAGTCATGACAGGCAAGCCTGCAATAAATTATGACTGTCTTGTGCTCCCCCACTAGGCAAAATCCTTTCCTGGTTTTTCGCCACTCCTTACTCAAGAGCAATACCCAGGACGTATTCCAGGACAATTTGCTCTGTGCTGCTGAGACTGAGGAGCAAGGACACTGGAGGGGTGAATGCACCAAATATCTGACTTTGCAGCTTTCTCAACCTTACACAGGTACCATAATCCAAGCAGAAACTCTTCCCATACCTGCAGCTGCCGAAACACCTACAGACTGCCCCTGTGTGATCTAGGGGAGGGTTCATCCTTTACACAGGGACCTCACTGCCAAGTCCAGGATCACTAATTGTGATCAGGAATAATTCTGACCAGGATAAATTTTGATCAGGACTGCACCCAAGGCTGCCAGATCTCTATTTTGCTGAGCTCTGTTGAAGCAAAGAAAAAAAAGAGAGAGACCTTGCCTCAAAGAGCTCACGATTTACTAGGCCTACCAGGACAGCAGGACAAGCACGGCACCTAAGTCTCCTGCCAAGTGTAAATCTTCAGAGCTCTGGCTCCAAAAGGCCATAAATAAAAATGGAAAAAAAAGTATAAGGTAATTCTGTCCACTCTGTTTTGTTCCAAACCTTTGAAGGAAAGAATATATTAAATGCATCTAAGTCCTTTGATAAATACATAAACCACAGAAGGATATGATTTAGACTTAAAATATCACCCTGGCTCTAACTACAGTGTCAATAATGCAATGTGATAAGATATGTAGTGTACTGGCCCCCTGTTTTAGGCATACATAATGGAATACATCTAAAAAGTGCCCAAAAACTAATGCTGAATGTGAAGAACAGTAAAGAGAATAATTGCTGGCTGAGTATTTATGTGCTCAGGACAGACTGGATCGAAACTCCCGGCTCAATTAAGTATTTCCTTTTTTACAGAGTGCTCCAAACTGACGCTCACTTGGGGCTCAGCTTTTTTAAACAGTCCAGAAAAGGCTCCATCCTGTGAGCATCAGCAGCTTTTGGGGCACACGCAGACTTGCAAAGGATCAGCCTTTACAAATATTTTCTAATTGATTCAACCATGATCCTGAAGATGGAATTTTATTTCCCTTTTTTTTTTGTGTGTGTGGTTAATTTCTTTATTTATTATGCACTTGAGGAGACTTCATTGTCCAACTATTTTATTATTTGCTATACAAAAAAATATATTTGTGAATGGCTCCATTATTTCGGCAGTTCGCCTTCTGGTGCACAGAAAGTTTCCCTTCTGAACAGGCACTCATTCATTCTGCTGCACCATTGTACATTTTATGGCTTGCCATACCAAAAAAAATATCTTTTTTATTTCTTTCAGTGCTCCTATTATTGTAATAATTTAAAAAGTGGCTTCCACTGTATTTATATCGCATCACTTGGATAAAGGACTGCTACCCACAATAAATCTAGTTATTTTCCAAAGTAGATTGCTCATTAAATATTGTATATAAAAGAGCCCTCTGAGATTCAGGATAATCCACACAGTGTTTTTTAGATATCTCTTTCTACTTAAATAAATAATTGTAATCATGAATGTGAACCAAGTACTGTGCTTATAAGGTTGAATTAATAAAAACTGAACTTTGTATAAGCCTCAGCTACAGAACATTATGCTGGTGAAGAATTTCAGGTGCAAATAATCAGAGATTACTACACACCAGGGATTTCACCAGTGGTCATGAATACCCTCAATCTACTTCAGCGAGGTAAGCAATATATTCTCTAATGTGGTATAGTCCAGGCTCAGTTATTGTATTTTAGAAGTTCTTACTGAACTGAAAGATTTCTTTCTGTTCTACTCGTAAAGCAACCATTCCTTCAACTTGTGCGTTTACAGGATGGAGAATATACCACATGATCTAAAAATGTTTCTGTCTCTTTACTTCTCTAATTTTGAATTAGAGCTACAGAACTCAGCAAATGCTTTAAAAACAGTACAAGAGGGAAGGGAAATAAATATATATGGTATCTCTGCATCTTCCCCAGTGTGACTGACTCAGTCTAGCTGCTGCTAACAAATACAGATCCTAATTTAACTCTGGAAAAGTGGGGGTTTGCATCTTAATTATAATATTTTCTCCCAGTGACAACTATGCACTGAGTCCCAGAATTTACTTAAAACTCCTCTAAACTGTAATAGTTATCTAAAATGTGGAGTGCTGTGTTACAGATCAGATCTGCAGCTAGATCTGGAATAATTCCATTAAAACCAGTGGAACTACAGAGACTTCTATCAGTTGTGGTATCACTATAAACCTCTTGTAAATAAAGCCTACATTGTTAATGCTGTCAGTGGTGAAGCAAATTCCATAACCCACAGATAACCTAGGCAAGCTGCAGCTGAACTGTACAAATCATCCCTTAACTTGTACTTAAAACTGAATTTAGTCACAGTCATCCGGACTCCACAGAGAGTTAAATTGTTACCCGAGTATAGGACATCAGATATTTTCTAAATAAAAAAGGACACAACTCTTAAGATTACTGGATTCATTAGAATCAAGAAAGTGTCTGATAAAGAATGGCAGAAAACTTGTTTCTGATATTGTGCCTGAGGACAGGGATACAATCTGTCCCTAAAAATCTCTGTAAATCACAGGTATTTTCTTTATTCCTCTTCCCCTTGCTTTCCTCTTCTCCTTTTCCCCTTTCCCTGCCCTTCCCTTCTGGAGATCACACAGTGCAATTGGATTTCTCAGGACACAGGATCTGGAGCCATGTTGAATAACAAAGAGAATGGCCTTATCCATTTACCACGAGTTAAAATTCCGACTGTAAACCAGAAAGAAGTCTGTTCTGTACAATTGCAACTTCAGTTTGAAATCTGCAAGCCCAAACTGAATCCTAAACAACTCTGGTCAGGTGTAGCCAAATTATCCCAGGAGTTGTAAAGGTGTTAGGATGAAGGCTAAAACGGTTCCTCGTAGTAGGGGTTATGATATTTAGGTATTGTTAAGGACACAGAAAATTCCTGGGATTAAAACATTTTCTGGGTGAAGTTCACCCCAAACCAGACTTTCAGGAAAAGATTTACATCACTCAGAAGCTGGAGCAGGACTCAGAACTGCTCAGCCTTTGTGCTGATCTCCAAAGAAGAGGAGAAGGCAATAATGAAAGAGGGAAACACACAGCAAATGACACTGAAAAGGACGGATGAAAACACGTCTTCTGATTTGGCTCCACTCCACAGCTATACAAAGGACTACACTGTCTGGCAGCATTTGTATTTTTTTAATGTTCAAAAATACGCACTTAGAATAATTTTGCTTGATAGCAAATACTGAGGAGCACCTGTAAGCTCCCACGTAGTGCCTTACTGGAGAAACAGGTGTGACACTCCAAACCCTGCAGGATCACCTCTCTATGCACCTCTGTGAACACACAGTCAGTTAAGGGCACGATTTTGGGGAACACAATAATTCCTTTAGGTCCTTTAAAACTGAGGGTTGAACGTCAGTACTGTACTACCCAGCTGCTGACCTCATAGGCCAGCACTTTATTGATGAGGAACAGAAAACCTGTTTCGAAAGCTTAATGCTGCTGTTACTCTGTGTTTTTTCCACTCTGATTTTGCTTAGCAGTTAACTGAAATCCCCATATTGCTTTCCTCATTCAAACCAAAACCTCGCAGCACTAAGAAAACCACAGATCCTGTAATAAGCCATGACTCATCCAACATCACCCTAGCAGGAATTACACATTTTACTGTAAGGGTATCTAGGCCATCTCTACATCTAACATTTTATCAAGAGTAAGGCCAAAACATATCACTTTTATAGCGGGGAAAAAGGAAGTTTTTGTGGTTAAAGCAAAGGCCAATGAGTCAGATGATGTGGGTTCTGTTTCCAGGCCTCACGCAGACTTCCTATGTGACTTCAGCTGAATCTCCTCACTGCTCTCTTCCTTACTTTTCACATCTGTATGAAGGATGTCAGAACGTCACATCCATTCATCTTGGTTTCTCAAATTTTTTGAGACATCTGGGTGGGACATGCAAAGTGTTATGATAACTACCATGCATCTGTTTTTCTGCTGTGAACAGAACCATTATCTGCTTCTGGATGGAGAAGAAAGTAGAAAGGCCAGCCTCAGGCAAAAAAAAAAAAAAAAAAGAAGAAGAAGATTTATTCTAGAGGATTGGGCACATCTCTGATTTGACCAGCACAATCATAAGTAAAATAATTCAAAGGATGCAGGGCACAGAGATTTGGAGGAGTAAACACTGACAGACCTCTGAAATCCCTTGACCTTACTCTAGATTATTGCACTGTGCTGCATCAGATGCAGCAGCCTTTTTTTTAATTTATAATTCATAGGCATATAATTAAATCTTGCACATTCATTTTGAGAAAGCACAATAGCTAAACCACTAACCCTTAAGCAGAGTCTAGCAGTGGCATTTGGAGAGTCAGCCACACTCTCTCACCTATGCTGGCAAACACATTACTCTGGCTGTGAAGGAAACCACAATGTGGGAAGGAAAGCCTACAAAAGAATGAAAACAGAAAGTGTCTAAGGCCTTGGCAGAAGGACACTAAATAAAATAGAGAGTGGTGACTCATTTTGGCAGTGAATCCACCTCAACCCCTTCAAAGGCTTTGGCAAGAGTCCTCGGAGGAGACCCCAGGCTTTTGCCAAGCCACAAAACACCACAATTATTATCGCAGCAGTCATCAACAAAACAGATTTTGTAAACTGACTTGTTGGCACATAGATTAAAGAAGCTATAAAAAGGAATAACAGCTGTTTGGGTTGCCCTATGCAGAAAGTTACTATATAAAAAGTACTTTTACACATATCATATATACGTACACACAGACACACACAGATGCACATGATGTGTACACGAAGAATATACAAACAAGCAAAAGTGCCAAAAGCTGCTGAAGGATTTCACTACTGTTCGTGGGAGATAAATTTGCAGGTCTGAAAAGTTGTAAACTAAAGACCTGATCCACTTCTCAGTCCTGAGACTGCTGTCACAATATTCACTGCAGTGTTTCATTAGTTTCAGTAGAGTTGTTGCCATTACACAAGAGTATAACGACATCAGAATCTAGAACTAATAATGGCTACTTAAAGAAAAGTACCACAGACCTAATTCCCTTCCTAAATCAAAAGAAAATTTACTGATGCGTAAATCAAAAGACAATCTTTACATGCAGGAGCCACGCTAATATGTGGGATAAAATGGACCAGAGATAATTTAAGATAAGCTACAAGTGTCCTAACAGCTCACAAATTTTTCACATTCAAAGCTTATGTTCTGTTTTTAAACTAGGTACGTTTGAATATTTTTGTAAATAAACAAATTGTCAACTTTTGTAATTGAAAATTAGGTTTGCAGAAGATGATGAGGTTTTGTCTACCTAGATCTCAAACACAAAGGCAAGAATTAACCCCTAAATTCAATTTAAAAGTGCTGATGCACATTATGCTGGTGTGCATGCTGTACCTAAGTTCAGTATCTCCTAAACACTGCACTTTTTCATTTAAAGCAGATGAAACATTACCCTTTGAATTAACAGGTTTTTATTAAAGTGGCAGAGAGACGACATTGAGAACACGACACCAGTATCCTGTTCCAATATTTCTTTAAAAGTCTTCACTAAGATTTTTAAACAGTAAAGAGGGTTCACTTTGAGTTTCTACACCGATTTTTTTTTATTATTACTTTGATAAGCGAGACTATTCATCAGTTTTTTTTCCCTTGAATATGAAGTGCTCTAAATTTTGGTCATGTATAATGTTAAAATATCCTGAAAAATATTTTAGAGAATCTGGTGTATAACTCAATAAATGCATCTGGCTCAATTAAACTCTATGTGCCCTGACCAGTATCCAATACTTTTTTCAGAGGCTGTGTGTCTTAATCTCATCTTTTCACCACAGAATCAAGAGTTCAAATTACATCATTAAAAATAATACCCTGGTCTAAGGAAGTGCGATGGAAATATAGGCTACCCATGAAAGAGGGTGAATCTGAACTAAAGGGATGTTTATAACCTCTATGAAGACATAAAGGAATAAGTTATGGGAGAAATGTGGATATAAACAGCAAACATTGCAGCAAAAGACATCTGCATCCATATGAATTTCCTCAAGCAAATGGATAAAGGCAAAGTAGATTTCAGGGTCCTGACATTCCTGCAGGAGAAATGATGTAGCCCATATACCCAGTACTAGGAGAGGATGTGCAATAGCAGAGATGAAGCATTTGGATATAGGTATGGGTCCTCTTGCTGGTTTAATACCTCCCAAATGCTGGGTGGAGGGAAGCTGTCGCATCACCCAGGATGGTAATACTTGATTTTACACCGTTGACTTAAACAGAGAGAATATACCAAGGTAATTCCAGAAAATGCCTAACAGATGAAAGTTGACATGTAAGCTGAGAGTGAGACTATAAGAAAGGGAGTTTTTACTAATATAATCCACCTGAATGTAGGTATTTGCATTGAAAAAAAAGGCTCTACCCTTCTGTTCCTGTAACTACAAATATTTTCCAGCTGCATAGAGGACCATTTAGTATTTTCAAAATGACTTGTCCTTAGGCAATCTGTTTAATTTCAAGTGCAATCCAAAAAGTAGCTCAGACTATATTTACTGCTTGTATGCACAGGCAAGCATTCAGCATGGGATGGCCAGCATATAAATACAAATCCATACATCTAAAGTTCTTAGCTTAAACTATTTGCCTTCCATTCTTCTCTTTTGCTTTTTTCCTTCCTTTTTTAAGGCCACCTTGGACTACATAATGCATTACACAGACACCAAATGAGCTTGCACGCCAGCAGAAGCAGTGAGTTTCACCTATCCAAGTATTTAAAAAGCTTGCAAGCACACACTGTCTCCTTTGCAGCCCGGAGATCCCTGTTGAGTCTATGCCAAGTCCCTGAAAAGTTGGACACTGCATCCGGTATTTACACTAAGCTAAAATTCTAATCAGCACTAACAGCAGTGTGTTTTAATTCACCCTTATGATTTTATTTCAATCTGCTAAGTAGCACAACTGCCAGAAAGAAACTGCTATAAACTCCAGTAAACAAATCCAGGGGAAAAAAAAATTATATATATACACATATATATATATAAATAATCCTAAACCTGTTGGAGATAAAGTTTGCACCACTTTGGACATGCAGCTCAAAAGGAAAGGAGCTTTGGTCAAAGCTGCTCTCTGCTGATCTCTTTCCAAATATCCTACCTTCCACACTGGGTTTTTTAAACCTCCCCCCCCACCCCCAACGTGTTTGGTACTTTTTAGCCAAGGAAGGAAAACGCTGATGTTATTTTACACCGGCTATTTCACCTCACGTCCTCCCCTCGGCAGCTTTCTGCCAAGTGCTGTGAAACAAGAACACAGTAACTACTTGAATCTCTGGATGACACTATAAATTGTAGTGCCAAGAGGCCGGTGCCAAGTCCGGCATCTTCCTTACTTTAGGAAGGAAAACAAAACACACACACACGCACACACGCAAAAAAGGGAAAAAAAAAAAATTGGAAAAAAAAAAAGGAAAAAAAAAAGGAAAAAAAAATCGGCAGGAAAATTGTGAGAAGTTGGTCACCATTTTGGACCTGTTCAGTGCAGTCAGACCTTGGCAGCCATCTTACAGCTTGGCAACCATTTTGAGAATGTGCCTGGCAAGCTCTCAGAGCTCGCCGACACTGTTTCAACACAGCGCTGGTTAAATATAGTCCAAATTAAACAATACCGTGTAATATCAGGTAAACTCGCCCTTCAGAAATGCACCCCACAGGTGTTTATAAGTACATCTTTTAAGAGAGACGGACACTGTGCTTTCCATGGGGCTGCCTGGCCACCTTAACCCTTTGCAGGGCACGGTGCCGGCAAAACCCCACCAAGGCACCTATGAGGGGGTCCTGATGATGGGAACACAGCCCAACAGGGACCCTATGGATGTTGGGACACAGAAGATGTCTTGCCTTTCATCACGGTTTAACGAGGCCCCAGGAACCCCACTGGGAGCAAAGGCCCCTCCAAAGGAGGAAATGGGATGACAGGGGGACTGTACACAACAACACGTAAACCCGCAGCTGTCGTGTGAGAAAAAACTACTTTCGCAGCTTTAATTTCCTGACAAAGTTTTCCATGTGCTTCTTTCCCAGAGACAAAAGGAAAAGTTTGAGGAGAAAAGTCATCCCAGCAGCCAGACATCTTAGGGAAGGCTGGTTTCTTGAGAGAGCCTGATGGTGGGGCGAGCTGTAAACAAACACTTCCTTTCTTCTCCCCACCCTGCGATCTCGGCTTGTTTTTGGACCAAACACTCTTCACTCTGACAGTGCCAAAATCCCAAGGAAGACTTTGTGCCAGATGAAAAAAGGCACGGTTGTCAGAAACTGCTCTGGCCCAGGAGTAGGAAAAGTGCCGTGAGGAGCCGAGAGAAGCGCCTCAGTACTGCTCCTCAGGGCCAGGGGGTACAGCAAGGTATTCCGGCCATATTTCTCCCAGTATTTTAAACAATCTCTTTACTGAAGAAGTTCATTTTTCATATTTAATGTAGTGTAAACACATTTAATAACTTGAGGAGGAATGCAGGGTGAGTGTTTTTACAGAACAAACAGTGCTATCGCCAGGACTGCTGCTCTAAAGTTTAGTCTACTTGAGGCTCTAACGCTGTTAACCTATTTGAATAAAACTTAAAAAGATAATATATGGGTAAAACTCAACACTTGGAAAACAGAGTGTGCAAAAAGGCAAATATTTAAAGGTACTAAACAGTATCCAAGTATTAAAATGACATTTTGGGGAAGTATTTAATATCTGAAGACAAATGTCTATTGGAAATGCTTACTACACATATTATATTCTGCTTCTTATCTTGAAATAATTTAGAGTGGAACAGAAAAGATCAAGTTTATGCTCTATTAGCATAAAGTTTAAACTATAAGGGGTTTTTGACCTTGAAGTCTGAATTAAATGATGTCTGGGATTTTTATTCTCCCTCTTTTTTTTGCCCTTTTGAAATTTTAATTTGGGGGGAAAAAAATTAAAAGCCAACTAATTAAGTGTAATTTCATAGTGAATGAAATAAATTAATTAAACCATAATTGAAATGACAATATTAAATATGAAAATATTATGCTGGAGTAGATCAGAATAAAGTCTTGACACTGCTGGGTATCTTTTATATTGAAGGACAGTATCTGCAGCCACATGACGTCAGCTGTGCAGGAATAGTTGGGAATGCATTGATAAATTGCTCCATCGATTCTGTTCTGCTTCACTTACCATAATTATAGCACAGTAATGGATGACATGAGTGATATATTTTTACTTTAGAGAAAAGCCAAGAGTTTGCCTGTTTCTTTATGAGATTAGACCAAATCCTTTCAATTAATACAGCATGATTGATATCTAAAAGTGTACTGGGGTAAGATACTTACTTCATGTGCACATCTTAAAATATTATTGGTTAAATATTGAGATAGAATTCAAAGAGCAGTTTCAGCGCTTTAAATAACAGTGTCATTTTGGTAATATGAAAGATGTATCATTACAACTTTCAAAGACTTTTCTAGGTCCACTTTAAACATTTTGATTTTCTTAGAACTAAAAATCACATTTGCAGTTAATATCTGTGTAAGGCAGGACAGCTGAAGCATTTTCCTCGGATTCTATGAACATCTTCATTGAAATGTTTGCCAAGGTTACCAACAGATACCTTGGGAGAAAGGCTGGGAAGTCTGGACTGTACTTTTCAAATAAGTACGGTCCAGGCTTAGCTTTCAGCTGCTCCCCACTGAAGCCAATTGATGAAGTCCATGTTCAGACCCAAGGACAGAACTTGCTCTAGTGTGAAAAAAGAGTGAGTAGAAGAAGAATTAAAGAGTGATGTCTTATTATTGCAGAGGAAGTGCTATGTGGTGAGCATCCATCTACCCCTTCTCCAAATGTGCAGCAGAAGAATGACAGCAGCAACCTTCCCCACCAACGACATGTTCTTCAGGAATAAAGAACCAAGTCACTCAAGATGCAAGGGGGAAAATGGGCTGTTGCAGAGGAGATTTGACAAAAGATGAGAATACAAGGCAGAAAGACACCAAACGACTGTCACATAAGACAAATCTGTATTACAGAGATGCACAGGAGTTGACTCTTGCACCAATGCTTGTAAGACTCAATAAATGCAGAAAAGACCAGCACACAAGACCATTGCTCACAACTCAAGCTTCCCTGTGACAGCCCAAGCTTCCTTCATGGATTCAGGTCCTTCGTGTCAACAGAGAAAACATATATTGTAAAATACCATTTATGCAATATTCTTGTTATTATAGCTGTTCTGGTTATGGAAGTGCTAACAAAAGAACCCTGAATAGGAGCTTTTTAATCAATAAAAACTTTCCCCAGCCACTGTACTTTCATGCTGAGTAATTTCTATTTAGCAGTGAGCAAAGAAACCCAACGCTCATGGAGTATTGAATGATGCCAAAAATATCTTTGGGAAAAAATGATGTTACCTCCATGTGTTATCTCACACAGCATTTTTTCAGCATATAGTTCAAAAAACACCATAATAAATTTTCCTAAAAATTTTAACCTGTCCCCTCCCTTCGAGCAGTGAGCATCTAAGATTGATCTGTACTTCTAACTGTTGAATTCATCCCTTTCTCATGTTACAAAGGCTGTCACTGGAAATAAAGTGTAACTTGGGATGGCAGTGGCAGCTATCAAACCTCCTGACACATTAGAGCGTCTGAAACCCAGACACCCAAGGTTTACATCAGAAAACTCCAGCATGTAGTGAACAACTCAAAACCAACTATCGACCTTCCTATTGATTCCTACTGGGGAAACCAAGACGGGAAAAAGCACCAGAAGAGATAGGATTTCTTTTCCTCTTCTCATTGCTAACTTAGTGGCTGCCAAACTCAGGTCTTCTCAGGCTTAAGCCATCAGAGGTTTGTATTGCAGCTAGCCAGGATGTCTGCCTAAGATAATTCAAGCTGAAAGCAGACAGTGTGCAGTGGGAGCTGATTAGCCACTCACTTCCAACGTGACCTGTCTCTGTCCCAAAAGAAGCTTCTTGACAGTAAGATATGGAGGCTACAGCACAGCTGAAAAAAAAAAAATTGTTATCTTCTAAATGGTATTTGAGGACATCTGACTTATATAGTTGGGCAATTTAGAGAGGTGGTTTTTGCAACTGGCAAGTCCTAAAGTCATCCTTTAAAACATGTGATCATATACTGCAACAACAGGTTTAAAAGAAATTATTTTCAAAAACCAATACATACATATAATTAGGATTAATAAACCTTAAAACAATTCACACTATGGAAAGAAGGTGTTAAAAAGGCCACATATCTTTCATCTCCTTTTCTTCATCAGCGCAATCAGTCTGCTGTGTGTTTCAGTAACTTTGCTGAAAGTACTCTAGATTTGCATCCATTTAGCTGATGGCACTTCTGACCTTCCATGGAGACTGGGAAAATAATAACTATAGGTGTGATTTTGATGATTCATAATTTAAAAGGAAATATCTCATGTTTGCTGCAGATCATCTGTTCCACTCATTATATTCATTTCTTAGCTAGTATTTTCATGTTTAATTTGGAGATTGCGTGGCCACAGTTCAAAATGAAAGCTTGGTTCTGAATCCCATGGATTTTGCAGCTGAATCTCAGCCACAGGAACACCCTTTTCCAATTATAAAGTGTATGGTTAGGGTGTAAATCCTAGTGCATATTTTATACTGAAAGTCACAACGTTAGCAAAGCACTTAAAAAAACCTCTGAAAATCTTCTGTAAAAACCTGATGAGTTTGTTGTGAAAAATCAGAAACATTTTCTGCCTTTAAAACCATGACTATGCTACAGTCTCAAGAGTCAGACTATCATCTGTTATTTTTAATTTGCTGTTAATGGGCTGCGAGGTCCAAAATATCTGATATATCTGAACTCTTCTGCTGCTCCCCTTTGTAAAGCTCCAGCATTTTTTACACAGCTCTACAGGAACAGACCATAACGTCTGGAATGTTTTGATCTTATCTTAAGTTTTTAATAACTTTCTTTTTTATATACTACATATTTTACATGTTTTATTGCAAAACTCACTTTGCAGCTGTTTATCCACTTTAGAGGGTTCCGCTCATCTCTGGGTCCCTGAAGGACAAAAACTGAGGTGCCAGCTCCCAGCAGCAGCTGTCCTGCCCCAAGCGGGTGCTATCCAAGTGCGAGGCACCCCCATCTTCCTCCCTGGAGGAAGAGGAGGCAAAGCTATGGGGCCATGGCCAGGACACCCGGGAGGCAGCTGCTCGCTGGGCAGCCCTACAGACTCTCTACAGCTGCTTTCTTCACGGCATTCCCAAGAAAGTGATGTGACTCTCCCCAGGCAACGAGTCCACCTTCTGCAATACCGGGATCAAGTTGCACTGCACTGGAACAGCCAGGCTGGAGCAAGTCCTGAGGACTCTCTTTTTCACAGCAAGCGGAAAAATATGAGCACATACATTCATAAAGCTGCACCAAAGTATTATGTAAATGCTACATGTTGGAGTGGGTATTTTAGTTTTATGGTGGGACAGCAGGAATAAGCTTATAAATCTAAGGCCCAGGGTCAATGCTTAAGCAGAGATTACCTCTAAGCTTTACTTACACATTCTATTTTGGCCCAACAATTTGCAATGCATTTCTGGGAAAGAGAATAGTCCCTGCTCATTCCTGCTGGGACAGGCATGTGGTAAGATGCATCTTCCTGAGATGTCTGGAGTGGCACCTAAGAAGGGCTGGCAAATTCCTGTCGAAGCAGTAAAGACAGCAATCTGACTTGAGTTGTGGTGGGGATAAAGTAAATCTGCTCGGCTTCAGGCCGGCACTTTTCTGGCTCGTGCCACCAGCTTTCCTGCAGCCTCACCGCTATCGTACAGCTCGTCATGACCCTCACCCTGACACCTTCGACTCCAGCCAAGATCCATGACGGCTCCTTCCAAAACAAACCAAGACAAAGCTGCTTTGGAGCAATGTTTTTCCTGAACCGAGCACGACGCGACTCTGCTTCCACCCACGTAGTAACCCATCCACATGCCCAGAAGCCTGTGACCAAAGCAGGCAAAAATGAATGCTCCGAGCCCTCCAGTTGCCTAAAAGGAGTCCAAAAGCGTAGATCAAGAGAGAAAAATGGTGCGGGACTTACTAAGAGGTCTCAGTACAATCAGCAAACTACATCTGCACACCTGCATGCCCCCTTTTCTTGAGGACAAGAGTTACAGGTGCTGCTGTCTGAAATGCTTCCACTGGCATCACCAAGCTCACAAAATAAGGTTGTAAAGTAAGAATAACCTTTTAACAACACAGAGGAACGAGACTCTTGGTACACAGAAGGTATCGGAAGGGATCATCAAAACATTACGATAGATACTAAAATGGAATTCCTGTTAAGATGTTAACTTACATTTATATGTATAGCAGCCTATTTAAAGCATGCTTGTTAAAATTCACAGTTATTTCACTGACAGGCATTCAGAGAGCACCATAATGAAGTTACATGGTAAAAAAGCAACTATTTTAAATAATCTTAAATGCATTATTTACTAGCAGTTAACAGTAGAGATTGAGAAGCAGCTCATGTGGGTTGCTGGATTTTGTGCTCTAGTGGTAAAGAAGGATATGACAGCATGTTTGGGCAGAGGAATAGGAATGTTTGAGGTCTCCAGCTGCAGAGTTTCAGGGCTGAGTTACTGAGCACAGGCCAGAGATAACCCTAAGTTGGTTAACCCTAAAACCCGCTGGAGGGAGATTGCCATCCTGCCTGGCAGGGCTCACTGGAACACACTCTTGAGCCTCTCACAAAGAAGAAACAGCTCCCAATGATAAGCATTATGCTATAAACTCCCTTTTTAGAACTTCAGAAGTAGGATTTCTGACTCTGCAAACTCCAGACCATTTCCTAGAAGGAAAGACAGTAAAAAGCCTATATTTGGAAACCATTCCTCCACATACCCCTGTAAAAAGAAGGGTGGATGCAGCCATAAAAAGGAGGGTCAATACATTTATCTGCTCTCTTTTTTCCTCGGAGCGAGAGGCACATGAGAGAAAACGGAGCGGGATCAAGTCCAAAGAACTATCCTCTTTAAGGATACACTATGTGGTATCATCAGCAAGTCTCAGCCAATATTGGCTAACAGTCGCTGTCTGTTTGCCAAGCAGAAGTTTGCCATGTTAAACTGTCACTATAATGCCACCTTGAAGAGGCGTTATCATCACTCTTGCGATGATACACGGCAACCGTGAACGGAAACCGAGGCCGGAGCTCACACATCTGAACAACAGACAATCCTGGTGCCATGGATAAGTAACCCAACAGACAGCCCTGCCTGCTTATCACTGCCACGATCCAGGAGCCCTTTTTGAATGGACATTGCAGTAAAAATTGTACCAGTTTATGACTTTATAATACACCAGTTACCGAATTTTATTAAAAATACTGAGAATACAGAAACCCATTTTACTATTTCTCTAAATTTACTGCTTCCCTGCTCTGAATAGAGCATAGAAGTACAATAGGACGTCACAAAATCTCTTGTGCATCTCACAGAATTGATACCAACATAAAACATTGACAGAAACTCATTCCCAAGACCTCTTGCCTTAGGATCTTCCCAGGTAAAGAACAGTGAGATAGCCAGCACAGCGGCCACAAGGCAGGGGCTCAATTTCCCCTTTAACTCAACTCTCCTTGGTATTGAATTAGGCATATAAAATCTGGGGAGAGGGGAGCATGACACCAGACAGAAGTGCTATATGCTGCTGCAGGCACTGCTCACCATATGGGAAAGCACTTACACACCGTAGCTGCACGGCACAGCAAGCGCTGCTGCACAAACCCCTCGTTAACAGGGCAAAGTTATAACATGAACTTACAGAACACAGAACCTGAAATATGATTAGATACGGGGTGGGAACTTTTCTTATTTTTATTTAATAACAACTGCATAATATTGACCTTAGTAATTACAGGCTGGGAGAGCGAACTTTGCATTAACGGCACAGTATTGATTTTGCAAAAGTACAAAAGCACTTTTATGCCTTAGAAAGGTTCCAGTTACCACATTTGAATGACCTCGGGAGAACAGAGTCTTGGAGAACTGTATTCTTCATTCAGTAGTGCTCCTAAGTGTACCCCTAACTGCTGTACTCACAAGACCTAATATTTAACAACCTGATAAAGCCTCCTCTGTCATGCCCTCAGCTCCCTTCGACTCAATACTTTGCAGAGTTGGAGTCAACTCTAATGGGCCAAATGCAATTTAACTTATTAAAACAATTTATTCAATATGTAGTACATCAGTGAATTAATATATTATTCACCAATATGTTCTGAACTATTTAGCCAGCTGTATGAAATGTTTCTAATACACTAGCTGACGTTTTTTAATTACACAAATACTTTGGGTAGCAAATAACTGTTCATTATTTGGCAAGCCCTATAAATTATATACAGTTAATTATATTCAGGTTGGTATATGGATTATAAATAACTGTGATAAAACTGATATCAATGCTGACAGAATTTTAGTGGAAATGGACATTTTTCTATACTGAAGTAACTGAGAGCTAGGAACAGAAATATTGCCTCCAGAAACACAACTGTAAATTAATAAATGGTGCGTGTGCACAAAATGACTTATTATTTTAACACACTACATGTTTTTGCCCTCCATTTTTATTAATTTCATGTTTTGCTGTAATTTATATTCTGTTTGAGAACTGTTTTTCTTTCCTCTTTTTTGGAGTGTTGTTCAAGTTACTGACTAAAAGTTTTTTGCAGGTAGATCCTCCATAGACTTATACTTGCCTGTGAATCCCAGACTTCAACTATCAGCTCTCAAACATGCAAATCTGTGTGAGCAGTCACATACTGCTAACTGGAGCCCAAGAATTAACCCAAATCCTGGCACTGCTGGAGAACCTATACATGGTCCAGAGTCTGGACCATGACAAGGCTGTCCCCAACACCCTGCAGCCATTCACTTTCATTGAAGCTTTATAACAACCTAAAATTTAAACACAAAATTCTAAGAAGTTATGGAGCTTGTGCTGTTTTCCCTTACAGTTCTAAACCACCCTGTGGAGTCAACCCTGGTTTGCCTCAGTGTAACCGCATCAAAATTTTTTCAGGCTGTGCCTTCTGCAAAGACAAACCCTACCATCTGCTTGGGGTTCGGCTACCCAGCTTCCTTTCCTGAGATTCCCTGAAGTAGCAACCTGAATATCACACCTGTTTATCATGACAACTCCCTTTAACAGATCCTTCTGTTTCCCTGTCCTGACTATTATATCTGTTAGCATCCTGCGGCAGGCATGGGGAACATGACCCCTTCCTGTACATGAGGGAAGAGGCTGAAATTTTTTAAGCCACGGTGATGTAGCCTGTCACCAGGTGTGGATTAGTTGTTCCAAGTCAGTGCATGCCACAGTGCTTTAAGGATGTGTGGAGGCGTGATGAAATCCAACACAACAACATAGATCCTCAACTTACCACATCCTCATCTCAAACAGTCATGCCTGGAGGGACCATTTTCCATGTTATGGTATGTAGTAAAATACAAAAACAACAAAAAAAAAACCCCAACAGAATAAAACAAGACAAAAAACCTAAAGGAAAATGGAAACCTTTTGTGAAGGAACTATTACTAAATGGAAAGTCAGTGGGGAAAAGAAGCGGGGGGGATGGGAGGAAAGAAAAAAGAAAAAAGGGAGCACATTCTTCAGTAGGGGAAGTTTCTCCTGTAAATTGGCAGCGAATCAGTTACTAAATGACATGCCTAAAATCAGGTGGTGGATTATTGGAAATGAAATCTTTGTCCCAGGAAAGCCAACGGCAAAAATCCTATTGATTTCAATGGGACAGGGTTGTCTCTCTGGACTTAACAGTCAATCACACAGAATTGGCAACAGCATCTGAACATCCCTGTTTGTTATTAGACCACGGAAATCTGTATTACTTTGCTTCATCTGCACTTGTGACCAGTGCAGCAGCACTTTTTTTTTGGCATGGAGGTGCAAATAAGCAGAGCGGGTTCAATTTTTCAACCCAAGACACATGAATTAGAGCTTTGCTCTTTCTCCCAAGCATTTCAGAGTCCATTTTCCCCCTGAGAGGCATGGGCAGCCTCACCGCTAATGGGAGTGCTGTGTTTACAAGCAGAGGGGAACTAAGCCCTTAGTGTTTTTGCATATTTGCAATACATTATGTGGTTGGGATGGGAGGAAGGTTTGTTGGAAGAGGAAGATGGTGAGAAACGGTTGAAAGAAAAAAAATATCTGGTCCTCAGAGGCTGGTATAACTGTGCAGTATACATGATCCTCATTTTTCTCAGTCCTTTTTAGCAGAAAAGCTTTGTCGAGAAACAATCAAACTAAACTGCGGATACTTAACATTATAAATATAATACCAAAGTATAATGCTCCCATTTAACAACTTTTAACGAACAACCTTTCAAAATGTAAGTGCTTGGAAATTCTTGGATGACAAAGCTGCTATTTATGACTAATCTTTTTTATCTGAAGGCAAAACAGGGTCCAAATAAATAAAAAGACAATAAGAGAGTAACAATGTAGAAAGAATGCGGGTGTGCGCGACACACACCCACGCAGAAAAACAATAAACAGATTTAAAATGGGAAAGTGTGTGATAGGAGAGATACGATTAATATGGGGACTAAAGCCCATCACTTAGATTAAATATTGTATGGAAATCGCCACAGATTGATACAAGGCCGAGTAAACAAATGATACAAACTGTAGTGGGTACATTTGTCCAACCATGTATTAGTGCAGTACACAAAATGGGACCCAGTGAACGTTTAAAGTGAAAATTTGTGACCTGTTAGTATCCCCAAAATGCCCATAGAACATTATTCTCCATTTTAACCTTAATTTTTATTCTCTGTCTCAATTTCTGCTCTGCTTCTCCCATCATAGCCCAAGCTACCTATGCTGACAGCCATAGCAGGCCAAGGTAGCACAGATGGGGCGGCTGCAGCTGCATCTCACCTGCCAGACTGCAAAGCCCACCGGGACACTTTCCCACTCCCTTTATGTCTGTCTTTGTGCATTTGCAACAGCGCCTTTCCCTGGGCCTTTATCGAACATGTCACCAATGCCGTGCGACTCCGGCTCCGACGCTCTGCTAATAAGTCACAGATCCGCAACGTGTTCCTTCACTGAGGAAACCCAAGACGGGCCTCCCCAAAAAAGTATACCTTGAGCATGTCAGTGTGGGCTCTGATTTAAAGCAATTCAATATGCCTGGCTCCCCAAAGGCAGCACGCCTGTAGGGACAAAGAATACCTCAATGCAACTCAACAGCAAACCCTGCTGGATTAAATCGCAGGCCCGGTGGGCTCCACGTTTGATCTCGGGCTGCCTTTGTTGGGAGCGGCGTGGGCGCAGGTGGTGGTGTGGGAGCAGCCTGGCTTTCAAAGCGATGGGAACAATGTGCGACGAGCCGAGCGCGGCAAAACTTCCCTCGTAAAGTTGCTCGTTTTGGGCTCCATGGGAAACTTGGCAAAGTTTCCCTCGGGGCCCAATTCCCCCCCCCCCCCCCAAAAGCCTTAACCTCCCTTCCTTTGTTTAACCTTCAATTTTGTGCCTAAAAAAATAAGGGAGGGTGTCAGTTTTTCCATGCTCGCCTTTGCAGGCTGTGAAAAAAGTCCTGCTGCCACCTGAGCGGGGGATCGGACGGGAGGCGAGATGCCTGCGTGCTCTCGCTTACTTCCACGAATAATCCCACCTGCAAACGGAGAAGTTGGGTTTCAAATATCAGGCCCTCAGGTTCACGGATCTTTTGAAACGAAGCTGTGTCAGATTTATGGCTTCGGTGTGCGAAGGGAGGAAACCGTGGCCATTTTGAGCGAGTTCTGCCTGGAGCTTTCCGATCTGAACCACAAGCTCCACTTCCAGATCGGAGCACAGAAAGTTTTTGTAGCGCGTGTGCTCGCCAAAAATTATGCGTCCCTCCATAAAGCAAAGCAGGCAGCAAGCACATGTCCCAGAGAAGCACGGCTGCCTTCCCCAGCCCGCAAACACAGCTCTCCAACTGAATTTACCAACAGCTATAAAGGAAAGTCCCTAGATTATCCCATTCCCAAACTCCTTTCCATTAAAGCAGAAGACAATTCCTGCAGACTGCACACCCTTTACTTTGGATGCAGTTAAAGATTTTGCTGGCTGCTGCACCAAAACTTCCCATGCTGTGTTTACGGAATTGAATATAATCTTTTTTTTTTTTTTCTCCCTACCTTAATTTCAATATTTAGAATAGCTTAATTATATCTGATATCTACTAAACGTTAAATTGCTGCCATGGATACTGTACTTGTTTTAGGCTTTGCCCACAACTCAAAATGTAACTAAAGATTAATAGAATGCTGAGATATTTTTGGCTGCAAGTGAAATTTAATGAATAAACATTTAAATAAATTACCCCAATAATGAAACAATATGCCATTAACGCCTGAGTTATGCTAAATGCTTCACTTCTCTTACAATTCATGCAAATACTCGGGAAAAGAAATTATAGTGGTGAACTACATTAAACAAAATCCTGCCTAAACCCCACCCGTAAAACAGTGTCTCTACAGTATTGGGAACAAAAACTGTGGCTTGTCAGTCAAAGTGTCTAACTATGGCATATGGGTAAAGGTTTCAGTCTGCTATCTCCAGACTCATCTTATGGCCCGGGTTCAACGCTACTGAACCGCTCTCTAGACAAAAGGCGAACTCATTGAAAATGGGTGCTGCGAGCTGTCTGGTCAGGGCGGCCGCGCAGCCTGCGTCTGGATGCACACAAACTACTGGCATGGGGGAAACGCAGCGCGCTTTGGAGGGCTTTAGAGTTTCCTAAGAGCTGAAAAAGAAGCAGCCTGAAGGTTAAAGCTGGCTAGTCAGAATGGCATACTTGGCTGCATATATAGCCAGGTGGCCTGGGCATATTGGCAAACAACTGGCAAACTGCCCAATACATATGGCTTAGATTGCTTTGCTCTTCCCATGAAGCCTTCTTAGACTCTTGAGCAAGCATTCATTTTAGAGCAAAACGCATCCAAGTGTTAAATAAAATCATCCCCTAAATATACTGCATGTAACCTCTTCCTTTAAATAAGAACGAAATAACTATATTAAAATAAACTAATGATATTTTTTTAATGAATCCTTGCATAAAAGTGACACACCCCCCCAGCCTTTCTCTAAGTGGATTTGCCCTTACTTTTGTTAACTCCTGAAGTACCAAACATGACATTTTTTCCACACGTTCTCCTTTTGAAGGGTAACTACTCATGACAGTATTTAAGCTCTTAACACACCAGAACTTGCATTTGTGGTGAAGCATCAGGCGCTTGAGCAGCGCTTTAGCTGTGTCCTGCGCTGCTGCCACCACACAGATGTTCAGGGCTTCTCCCAGTTTCCCAACTACTCTGTGGCTTAAGCAGATAGTTGCCTTTATTAAATGTTAAATCACATTTTGCTCTTGAAGAGTGCTTTCCCTTAAAAAATCTTTCAAGTCAAGTCCCAATAGAAATTTAAAAATTCAAGCGACGCACTTGACGCATACTCCAGAGCAAGTATATGTTTAAGCATCAATCCTACAGCGCAAGTCCTTGTGCTAAGGCTAGTGTAAATACTGCATTAAACATTCACAACAGCTTTGGGGAAAGGGCTAAACATATTTAAACAATTAACACATGCCGAACTCTAAGCCGGTGCTTACATGCCACTGCCTCGAAGCAGAGGCTGTGACAAAGGTAAATTCTTCTAAATTAAAAGCAATGGGACTCCCGTTGAAAGCTCAGTAAATGCTTAAGTGTTTCGCTGAACTGAAGCCTCAGTTAATGAGGAACAAGAAATAATTCTCCTCAGCTCCAGAAAAAAGTGTGCTTGCTGACCCTCATCCCACTGAAACCCCTTTCTGTTTCACAAGCCCGACACTGAAGTTTTGAGTGCTGGGAGTGAAATTAAGACAATAGCCTCAGTTTTGTTCTAATTGACTGTTACCTACAGTTCTTCAGCAGTTAAAAAAGGCCAAAAAGAGAAAACGACAAACTTTTCCAAAAGCTGTTTAAGAGCTAAGAGTGAGTTACCATTCCTGTGTAACCCACAAGGCAGTCTACATTTAAAATAAATACAAACCCTGGTACTAATATGTTTTCATTAAAATGGAGGTCTTTTAAACATTTTAATGTCATGTGTGTCACCTGCCAGTAAAACTAAGTTCTACTAATCCAGGCTTTGCAATCCTGGTCTCAGAAAGAACAAATGCAGACAGCAGAGAGGGATTCAGAGCTGCCTTCAGCCCAAGTCTCCAGATACCTCCGTCCAATCACTTAATCTCCTTTTGGGGTTTTGATAGGGTTCTCTTCCCCTCTATTCTTTTCTTGTTTTGTATATTTGAAGTATGAACTCATCAGGTCAAGGAGTAGTTTACTTATATAGATTCTTATTTATATAATGTCTACGTACAAGGAGGACCTGACCTTCACCAGCACCCCTATAAGCCATCATAATATAAATAGCGTACATTATTTACTTAACTTCCTTGCTTCAGTTTCTTTAAGGGGGGAATAATATTTACAGGGATGTTGTGAGGATTAGCTCATTACTTCAAGAGCCTTGAAGATGAAACATGCAATGTAAATGAGAAATATCAAGTATCAGCGACACTGATGAAATTATCATCACCATTGTTAAGAGAGGCGTTTGAGAGTAAAATCGGGAGAGAAACGTGTCTTTCTGCAAAAGCACATTTCTATAGGCCAAAACACGATGACCTTGGAGCCATCTTTTCCTTCACCTTCCTCATCCCCCTCCTCACTGGCAACGAGCATCATTGGGGGCTTTATTAGAACATCTCCACGCCAAGTTGGACATGCTCCAGGCAGAGCTGTCCTCAGCCAAGGGCAACATGTGAAGTGCTCTCAGACAACTCGGATGGCCTGGATGGAGGAAGAGAGAGGGCGGAACAAACAAATCGGGGATTGTTGTTTGTCCTGCGCCGACTTGGTCGCCTGAGCACTTGACAATTATGAATTTCTCTTGACGGCATGAACTGGAGGCTCTGATGACAGCAGCAAAGGGGAAATTTGTGCCTTGAATTCCCTGCTGCAGGGAGCTATTAGTATGGATTATACGTGCTGCTACAATTTGTACTGGAGCTGCTACATGGCTCTTAAACGTTAAGATGGACCAATGCTAATCTTGTTCTTCTTGTACCTTTATCACTTGGGTAAGGAAGATCAAAAGCAACCCAGGCACTAGGGATATTGAAATTCTGCAGCCAGATCTGACTACATTTGGCAAAGGATCTGTGGGCCAGATCTTCCTTGAATTTAGCGGTGTTACTTCATTTAATGATTGAGACCTTGTTATTGGGGCAAATCAGAGCTCTGAACCCCTTACCACTGATCTGGCTGAAATCTGACCATGATGCACTTGGACACTGAGCCCTGAATGCGTTTCCAGGACAGAGTGGGAGATGGAGGGAGGCTGCTGAGCTTTGCAAGGCAAATGAAAGAAAGCCTTTAAGGGAAGAGTAGAGTTACCAGTCCTTAGACGTAACCCAAGTACGCTGAATCAAATCAGCGCTTCAAAATGAGATTGGCTTTATACCTGGGGAATTGGAACAAACTGACAAGTCAGAGCAAAATGGGAAAGGGGTAATGTCATGCAAGTTCAAATGCAAGATTTGCTGTGGTCGCTCTGAGCTGACCCACACCTCGGTCCCTGCTCCAGAAACACCGATACGCTCGTATGCCTCGCGCCAAGCCCGCGAGCTGCCGGCAAAGCGCTGCAAAACCAGGCCACTGAAGGCTTGTCTACCTGGCAGAGTTTGTCTACCTGGCAAAGGGCACCAGAGGCTCAGGCAGTGTCTGCCAGAGCTTGTTTTGGTAGCGGGAGCTATCCCCCCGTGCAGCCCTTCCCTGCGAGGCAGAGGCTCACACCAGAGCTGCGGGTGATCTCATTTCCAGTAGTTAAGTGAAGTAAGTGCATAAGTATGCAGGACTGGGGCCCTGGAAACCATGAAGAAACTGGGTTTCTCTTTTTATTGCAGACAACTGCAGTGCCTGTGGACTCTTGCAGCAGTGCTTCTTTTCCCTAGAGAAGGACATAGTCCTGGGATTTTCAATTTTTCTTAATATATAAATGACTTTGTAAGAAACTTTTCTATAAAAATAAAGACTTGTGGGGGGAAAAAAAGTTTAAAATTTTGCCTAGCTAGGTAAATACACAGATTCAAAGCATATGGGTAAAAATGAGTGTTGCTATAAACACGGAGCTTGTTTTTAAAAAGAATTTTGCAAAAATATAAACTTTTTCTAACTGTATTTTGATTAAAGTTTTGAAGCTGTTTATTGTAAGTAATTGCTTTTCCTCAAGGAAAAACAGATGTATAGATGCAGGAGTTTGTTTCTTCTTCTTTGTGTGAAAGTATACATGAAAAGCGTTTCTGGAAAAGAAATACTAGGGCTGGAATAGTTTATGTCATTGTAAAGATAATAATAAATTAGGGATTACTGTGCCTGTAAAAGTGCAGGAGATGGTTTCTCCTGCCGGTCCTTGCAAAGGCAAACTTTCAGAATTCTTTTAGATTTAACATGTAGAAAATTATGGAGACTAAAAGTTATCCTAAGAGACTCAGAAGTTTTGGTTGTGAAAAGTTTTCTTTTTAAATTTTCACGTTTGATTTAAAAAAAATAATAAAGAAAGAAATCTTTGAAAGTATTGATTCCAGGGTCCAGGGCTGAAATGTTCTTTGTCCGTATCAGTGCTGGATTTTACATTTCAAGAAAACTTATCTGGCTCCTACAGAAAGCAACAGTGCTCTTGGCCCTAGGCTTTGGCAGAATCCGGCCCCGGAGCTCATCCACCTTTTTCTGTGAGACAAAAGGTTGTAAAGGAGGCCAAAAGCTCAACGCTTTGATACCGTTCCCAAACATATGGGAACGTACGGCTTCATGAGACTGCATTTAACAGATGTTTAAAGAAAGACAACTAACAGATCCAGAATGTAGTAATGAGGAAAAAAGACAATGTACATAAATTCAGCTGCATGTCTCTTTATAGTGCTACCAATGCCCCGGAGACAAAATGCAAATGAGTTGACTTATTTGTAATATGACACTCTCCATTCTATATTTAATATTTTAGGTCATTACTAAAACTGATTTTCTTCTGAAGTGATTTCTTCTGGCACCTAAATGGAGGGAGATTTACACAGTCTGCAGTGTATTGTACTTTGTCAGTTCAGAGAGTCATGAAAAAACCCCTTCAACTATCAATTTCAGATTTCCAAATTAAGCGAAGAGGCCCCGTGCAGGCTCAGCACACAACCCCTGTGCCAGGCCAGCGTCCTGGAAACATCTTTCTTTTTTTCATTTTGCAACTTCTGAGCCCCAAATTTGAGTTGTAGATAGTTTTGGAGCCCAAAGACCAACTGTTCAGTTTAGCAAACCAACAATGTCTGCTCATTTTGTCCCAATCTTTTCAGCTTAAATATTCACAATGTGCCATTATTACTGAATCATTATCTGCCTTTAGCTCTGACAACAGCATCATAAGGGCTATGAAAGGCTCCTTTCTTCTCATGATTAGTCTCTAAAACATTTCCTCATCTTACAGTGCTTTGCAGCCTCCCAGAATGCACCGCTCAATTACAGTGCTGAAATTAACTGTATGCCACTCTTATTTATTGATAAAAGAATAATCAAGTGCTCCAGCCCATAGCCTTCTTTGGCCACAGGTTTTATATCAAGTTTCAAGTAATGCGGTTTTTTTTAACTCTTTGAATCCTCTTATAAATGGGTGGCATTGTCTGCGGCGCGGTGACAACATTGTGCTGCTCGCTGCGGCGCCCAAGATAAAGCCCCCTTCATTTGCGTGGGGTAATCTTGTTGAAAATAGTCGCGTACGGCCGACACTTTAAAAATTAATCTTGAAAGGGAAGAGTTTGTTTGTTTTTTTTATCACTGGGACTGATTAGGCTCCAAAGAAATCAGATGTAAATAAAAGCGAGATACAGAACTTGCTAAACTTCAGGCTGGGAGTTGCAGGCGCCCGTTAAAAGGCGCTGCCGTGTGCGCCGCCGAGTGAGGTTATTTTATCAGGAGACGATAATTGGAAGACTCCTTACATCTACCTCCATGGGATGTTCCTTGCATGGACCCTATTAATTGCTCAGGAACGGAATGCAGAGTTCTGGCTCTGCTACACGTGACATTAAATGGTGATTTAGCAGATAACATGCACAAAGCAAACTGCCCCAGAAACAATGGGCTCGCTTCTCCAAAGGCTGGCGCTGGAATTACCATCGACTTCAAAGAAAGTGGATTCGGGCGGGCTTCAAGTTCCTATCACTTCTTCCAGAGCAAAAAGATTTCCTATCCAATACCAAAGAATAACATGTAATTGGGCTATAGCTCGGTCCGGTGCAAGAATGAAAATAAAAACACTTTCTAAACCTCAAGGATACTTGCTAAGCCATGTATACATTAATCATTTATACCACATGATTATTGTTCATTATTTGGGCAATAACAAATGGAAGGGTGTGGGGGTTAGTGTGGGTTTTAACAAACCACATTCTATTTAAGCAAAGCCAACTATTAAAGAAAGACCTAACTTGCCAAACCAAGATAAATATATGCCATTATTATGATCACATAAAAGCTACTACTCTCAACATTACAATTTCTCTTATAATTGGTACTATTATAATTAAATGAATGCATATGTTTACAGTTCTTCTTTGAATGGTAAAGTGATTTAGCAATGATGGTGTCTCTAATTTCTTTTAACTGTACTGGCAAACTTCACTTAAACAGTGGTCTAAATACCACATTGCCACAATAAATTAGTAAAGCATCTAGTAAAGTCTATATATGTAGTTATTGAGTTTAAATGCTTCAGAATAAAACAGCTAGTCACTCTTTAGTATGCCCAGGTAAAAAAAATACATATACTTCTCAGATGGAATAAGATAACGGTAAAATTCTTACATAAAATATATATTTAAAATATGACTCCCCCAGAGTTGCAAGTGCCTACAGCTTTTTTTTTTTTTTTTTTGCAAGGCTGATAAAATATAGAAAATTGTTCCCCAGGAGTATATGCTCCATTTTAAGGAATCCAGTTCAATAAGACATTTGTAAGCTGTCAGCTTACAAGGAAAGGTGGCAACACACAAAGATACATGTGTACCATAAACATTCTAAGCATTTGTTTGCCCTGCCACTCCAGTCATTAGTATACACTAGCACTGGAAAAGTTTACAATAGGTTTTTTTGGATAATTCATTTTTACATGTATCAACTGTATGAATTCGCATGGTACCCACCACAATCCAACAACTTGGGTTAGGAAGTGAGCCTGAGTCTGGAGTCCCATGAATGCTGCCCTGTTTCCCAGTGTGTGGCCTGAGGGCATGTCTCCACACACCAAACGACAGCGTGGGGGCTTTTCCAACCCTGCTGCTCTGCTGGGACTCACAGCTGAGATCCTAAGAGGCTCCCGCAGGGTATCACCAGCATTTCCCATAATGGCTGTGGTTGGTAAGGAATGTACCTGGAAGAACCACTTTGGAGTCTGTGTTTCTTGTGGTTTGACCCACCACACTGTAAACATTTTGGAAAATTTGGGTTAAGTTGGGACTGTCCTCGCCCCATTTTATAGTTCCTGCCAGTTGATCCAGCACACGAGACCCGGCAGATGTTTTAGTTTAGGTTTGAGATGTTGATCTGGACACTCCAGTTCTCAGGAAAACCAGAATTTGCTGACCCAGAATGAGGGATGGTTGAAAGACAAAAGACAAATGAGTGCCGGCTGCCGCGCGGGCTGGCCACAGAACGAGGACGGGTTATGGCAGCGTTTCAGCACGCGGGCAAACACATCAGGAGAAAAATCTGTTACGGTTCCCTCCAAACCAGGTGAATGTAACCAGCAGCCCTTGTAAAATCTGCCGGGGTTTTGGGCCAGAATGCCTGGGTCATTTCTCCAGAGGCTTCAGAGGAGGCTAAAAAAACAGCATGATTTTTTTTTTCCGATCTTTCTCCTAAGCCTGCCTAGTAATTCTATTAAGAAAAATAAGGCAAGCTGTAATGTTTTGAGTTTAATAAGCGAAACACAGCAAATATGTGAACAGAACTTCTGACTTAATATTCTTTAACAGATGTTTTATAAAATACAGATTTAAAAGATTTGCCTGTCTTATTGTTCTGGCTGTTGCCATGTTAGATGGCCACATTTTCAGTCCCAGATTTTGCCAGCTGTAACAGTTAAATAGCGAGGGGTCTAAGCCTGGATACTGCAGGCAAAATGCCCAAAATTATTCTCTCCCATGATAAAACACCCCAGTATAAAGGCAGTGATGAGAAGGTGGAGTTGATCCTTTCGGCAAAGGAATAATCTCCATACTCTTAAAAATGGCTATGGTCATTTTAATGCACACTATTTTATGAATGATGCTTTAACTGTGCTGCCAATTAGCAGAGCCTTAAAAATACCTCAGTTATACAGGCCTGATAACTGTCTTTCTTAACCTTTATCTGACCTTTTTTGGTTTTGCCATGCTCATAAACCAGCATATGAACTATCAAAGGGAACGGCACTGAACATCGATTCGAATGTTATAGATTAAAAAAAGGGAAAAAAATACTGAATAAAAAGGAGAAGGGAAAAAAAAAAAGGAGAAAGGAATGAAACCCAGCTGGTCAGCCAACTTTTACAAACCCTAAGCAGAAAACATGCTCTTCTAATTGGACAGAGAAGACAAGATCTGGAATAGGTGCAATTTTATTACTGCAACAGCGATTCACAGAGCCCACGCTCTTTTCAAAGCACGAGCCCCGTGGAGTTTTATCGGACATCTGGAGCGGGGCTCTGGCAAGATGCTGAGGGACTGGGCTCCCATTGATCTCTGTGCTGGCAACAGGAGCTCCAGCATTGCAGAGGCAAGCTCTCTCCAAAGGGTAATGGATGAATTTTGCTCAAAAGTATACCGAGAAGGATATTTTTACTTTTTACACAAGAGGTATAAGACGCATTTCAGATATTTGGTCTCAAGACCCTGCGACTTCACAGAAAGTTAGAACTGAAACGGCTGACAAGAGCAGGCTGTGGCAGCCAATCTAAGGCTATTGACTTTTTCAAACACACCTAAAATAGACTCTGCTATATTTCATGTAAAACTGTGTGTATTCAAACATATGGCTAAGGGAAGAGATATATGCAAAGGCTTATGCACACACAATGTTTAGCTTCTACTTTCAAAATACATCTCCCAAGAATTTCAGGAGGCCCCAAAATAGCAAATATTATTCACTTGATTATTAACATCTTCTCCTTTTATACCAGTCAGTCGAAAAGTATGCAATCACTGGGTATTTTTGGTGGCCTCTCAATCATGTCAAAGATCATAAGACAAGCAGATGGTGTACATCTGGGCTCACCCAGCAGTAAGGAAAATATCTCCAGCACAGGTATGATGATAAAGACAGGACTAAACACACACCATTCCTTTTGGACCCGTGGAACTGGAACAGTCCCATGTTTCTATTTACCTGCCTAGAGCAGGATGACCCAGGAAGGGACAAGAGCAAACAGCACTGATGACATGGAGCAAAAAGAAGCCTTGCAACATCCCCAGCACAGCCCTCAGCCACGTCACCAGATTAGGCTGCCCTGGCTCATTTAACGCAGAGCCAAGAAGGAAGAAGTTAATGAAAGAGATTGCAGGAAGACGATGGGGGTGAGGCTCCCTGGGACTCCAATGGAGACATGATGAGGGGCCAAGCCCCCCAGAGCATCAATCACCAGTATGGTGCTGTTGATCTCTGCAGACCTGCACTGACTGGCCCCAAGAATCTGCCCCAACCTCTGGAACATTATTCAGGTTTGTTTTGGCCACATGGTCAGAGTTCATATGAGCAACAAGTTCATGGCCAAAGTCTGCCCCGAAGCGTCGTTTTGCCCACTTGCATAAGAGCTGAAAGTCACCCTTGGCTTGGCCTGTCCTTGCATTGCTGCAGCTCTGGGTGAGTTTTTAGAAACAGCCTAAAAAACCAAAAGACATTTAGGAAGATTATGAGTAAAGGCCTGTTGTTATTCTGCGGTGAGCAGGGCTTATCTGGATCTAAGGGATGAAGTGAGCAGTAGTTATTATTCACATCAGACACAGTGATGTGTGCTGCAGCTCCTACACCAAACTTCAACCTTCTTTTCTATAAAACTGTCTTGCAAAGAACCGACCACCTTCCTGCTGGAGACATCCAAAGTCTGCCACCTGAAGTCTGAAAAGTTAGGGAAGTGTTACTTTCCATCACTAAAACAACACTATCATTACCCTGTGGGGAAACCTCAATTGCAAATGAGAGGATGCAACTAATTTTGTGTACAGACTAACTCAGAGCTCTGCAGCTTCCAGGGAACTCTACCCAGGATCGAGATGCCACGCATACTTCGTTTGTTCTCTCTTTTCTTCGTTTCTTTTCTCTCCCCCCCCTCCCTGAAATACCAAAATATCAGATAGCTGATGACAGGGAAGAAATGTTAACACTGTAGTTTGAAAGTTTTTAACCCTTGCCTTTCATCATCTAACACTTATTTAATCCCCATGCCCCTCGCTTCACTGCTTCAAACCCTCCCGTACATACCAAGGCGATGACCACAATGTAAGCTTGTGCACTGACTGATTAGATTTAATTAGATGGATACTTTGTTCCACTGATCTTTCAGCTATACAAAGTATTGGGTTACTTAACCATATCGGTGAAAACATTGCTTGCACGTTTGAATGCGACGGATGTGCGACACTGTTCCACATTAAAAAGTGAGATAGTTGGCTAAGTTTTAATGGCTGAACTGAGTTATATAAAGATCTGATTTAATTGAGTTTGTGTCCCTGGAAGATTATCTCATTTTTCCCATTATGCAGTCAGTTTAGTAATGCCTCTATGTATGATCTTTGTCCTACCTACGTTTTGAAACAATCACCACTACCTTAAACTATTCTTTTTTTCCTCTTTTATTAAAATCGTGTTTCTTTCCAGTTTTGCCACTTTGTGTCCTTGCTGTTCTCCTCCCAGCACCAGTCCTGGGTGTAGCACGCTGCAGGGCAGGCTGCTGTGTGGTCCTGGGACTGGTCCCAGTGGCAAAGCCCCAACCCATCATTGCTCAGGTGCCCGATTGTGCCCTGGCACAGAGGGCAGGAGCCTTCAGCTGCCTCCACCAGCCAGAGCACAGGATCACAACCCAATTCCTTGGCACGGCCGCCTCTGCCCAGTTTAAAGTATGAAAATCAGTGCAAGCCCCTTGCTCCCCACGAGCACAAGGAGCTCTGCTGCTAGCAAGAGCAAAGAAAAGCCAATGTACAACTGCATTACTTTGAACAAGTCTCTGGGCTAGGTCAGCCTGGCAAAGAGATTCCTCGTACGGCTCTGCTGGCAAACTCCTCTACTGTAACTGTACCTTATACAAATAAAAAAATGCTTTTGCCAATAAAGTTCATACTAGGTCCCCCAAAGCAACGGGTTGTTTTGACAGAAATGCCTTTAACACTAAGCCTTTTGCCAGTACACAAATGCTGTACACAAAATGACAAATTTAGAAGTCATACAGAATGTTCTTATTTGAACTAAAGTTTCTGCTGCAGTCGTGGTTCAGTTTAAATGCTGATTTGAAAGATCACGCTTGCTCTCCTTCTCCTTTGGGTTTATATTTTTTATCTTTGATTACTGTGGTGTATTGTTTGCTCTTCACCAGACCTTACTGTTGGCAACTGAAATGTCTGCTAGAAAACTTCCAGTTTAATTCAGTGCTCAGAGCCATGCAGGATGCTGCTTTTAAAACCCAGCTCCATATAATTATTATAATCTCCGTGATACCCAGGGCTCAGACCCCCCCCCCGTCAATAATTAGTGCGATTGCAGCTTAATACAATTTTCTCTTTTTTTTTTTTTTTTTTCCCTGAAGCAAATACAATCTTTTTAGATCAATTTGTAGATGGTTACCCTAGAGGAGGACAACAATATAAACAAGCGCTTTTTAAAATCCCACATTAACTCATTTAATTTGCACAGATAAAAGCGTGAAAATATTTTGTCTCGCCAACTGAGGGGCAGCCTCGGACCCGGGAAAGCTTCACTGCAGCGGCTGCAGATCAGCCCTGGGTGTGGAGGAGTGAGAGAAAAAACTCCCCACGCCAAACCTCAGTGCCGAAAATCAAACCCACGTGCGGCGTTAGTTATTCACACACTGAAAGGCCCCGGTTCTTCGCCGTAGTGCTGCTGCTTTCTGCTTCAGTGGAACTAAGCTGCTCTAACCTGGCAGCCCTGAGGAAAGGGAATCCCTGCGTGGCATACGGCCGCCACCTCCTCCGCTGGCTGGGGGACAGTGGGCACGGCAGGAAGGTCCCAGGGTCCTGGCACGGTCAGGCTGCTAAACCAGCCCTTGGGAAGCGTTGGCAGCCCGCAGAGCAGCCGTGTTACAAACTCATCCTCATCTTGCACAAAGTTCTCTGTGGCTGAGCCATTGCTGGCCCCACGTCTGGCTGTGTCACAAGTCCAAAGTTCCCCGGGACAGCGGTGCTTGCCAGGCCACGTCCCATCAGGAGGAGGTTCTGCTCCGTGGAGCCCGGCAGAGAACACAGTAGCTGAACATTAATTAATTTTATTAGTAGGAAAGGGAAGGCGAAGGAATAGACCAGGAGGAGAGTGGCAGAGCCTGGTGTGGGCTGCAGCACGAGGAGAGAATACTGTAACCACAGAGCAATGGCTGAAACTCACTCCTTCCACCAAACCCTGCTTGTCCTCCATGTATTTTGCAACTGGATTTATGAAGCCCCTTTTTAGTCAGGTTACTGCCCTCTTATATCACCAAAAGGTGTAAAGGGCAAAGGGGTAAAGGGGATGACAACCAGGCAAAATTAACTTTGCTTAACATGAAGGCTTCTTCAGAGCCCTTGTAGAGGAGCCTGAGCATTGGCTGTAGCCCCAACCCTGCATCTGCCCTGCTGCAAGGGAACCAACAAAAGCAGCAACCTCAGAAAATTCAGTGTTGCAAAAACATTGGATCTGCAAGAAGATGACAAGGCAGAATTGTACCTAAAACACAAGAAATGTGTGGCACTGCCACATTTTCTCACTGCCGCTTCCTCTGCTCTGCTACAAGTACATTTCTAATGACGGTTCCTAGCTTAATGATTTGGGGGTGGAAGTGTTGAAAAGGCTCTTTATAACTTAACATATATATGAAAAAAATGTGATGGACGGGGGAGAAAACAGGGAACCTCCAAAAGCAGATAGTGACTCTGAATAAAAGGGACAGCTAAACAAGATGTATTAGCAAGTCAGCGCTGCAAAAATTTCACTTAATTGAAGAGGGATTTGTGAGAGTACCATCTGGGAACACCTAAAGAGCCCTTCTGCAGGCTGGAACAAGAGCTGGCAACTGCATCCTTGCCTAGACACCTTCCACGTGACAGTGCCCTGACTTACAGTGTAGGTGTGCTATAGGAGAATAAATTTGTTTACAACAAATTTGCAGGACTGCCTGCATACAGATAGTTTTCCGTATCCTGTTTGAAAAGTATACTTGGTATTCAATGGCTTTTTGGGAGACAATATTCATCAGTCAACTGAAGCACATTGTTTTGAATCATGAATATCTCTGCAGCCAGTGAATAATTTAAAATATTAAAGGAGTCTCCCCGCTATAGCCATGCACTCATTCTCCCCTACAACATATGGATCTGTAAGTCCTGGGCCACCAGTTAGCTCAGGGCTGAAGAATCAGAATCCCAGAGTGCTTTGGGTTAAAAGAGACCTCAAAGAATATCTTGTTCCAAACCTCTACCACGGGCAGGGACATCTTCCAATATTCCGGGTTGCTCCAAGCCCCTTCCAATCTGGCTTTGAACACTATCAGGCATGAGGCAGCCTCAGCTTTTTTGGCCAACCTGTGCCAGTGAATCACTCTTATCAATGTAGCCATTATCAAACCTGAATAACTCACCTCAGAAATTGATGTAACTCCTCAGGATCCTTCTGCAGGAGACTGCTGTTATAATCTGCTCCGAGGTTGCAGGGAGGGAAACTGAGGCATGGATGTTTGGGATCAGACTCTCAGCTCCAGTGGCTGTGAAAGGTGCTTGCCAAGCACCTGGAGCCCACTGCACACATCCATAACACAGCTCCATTCACAATATCCATAACCAAGATCCTCCCTGAGCAACTTGCCCAGGATGTCTGTGGCCAAGGCATGATCTAAAACCAACTCACTGGTGTCCCCAGCCCTGCTTCCGCTATAGATTCCACTCAGACCATTAATCTTTGAAAGAGCAGAATTTGCCATTAATGCAATCGGAAACGACGGTAGGAAAGGCTCCCATTAATGAGAGGCAGCTTAATATAACAACCAACTTCTACATTTCTTATCTGAAAATACCTCCCCTGGAAGCTGTGGATACATTACAGGCTTAAAAAGAATTACTAATGCATTAATTCTTGTCAGATTTGTAGTGTCCTAACCTACAGCTGCCTCACCCACTGACCCAGGGAACATTAGTGAGAACGATATAATTTGGTAAATGAGGGCCTGACTGTGCACTGTGAGCTTGGGCTGTTATTTGGTCCTGGTGTGAGCAAGGGATACCCACTCATGCACTGAGATTATCCTTAAACAAATTTAGAGGATCTTTGGACTGAAAATTAAACACTTCTTCCTTGCTATTTTGTGTTTATCCTAATGCAACCTTACGTGTCTATTTTACATAGTAAAAGCAGTGGTTCTCCTGATCCTGTGAGAATCTGTGTGGGTTGATGTTAAAATGGCAAGTGTGGAGTGGAGTAAAAGTGCAGTCGGGGTTTTGGGATTAAATGCTGACTTTGAGAACACACTGAAAACCATCCTGTGCTGTGGGCAGAAATGATGAAATGGGTATTTGCAAACACACCAGCTCTTGGGGAGCCAAGTGGCCGGGGATGAAGGTCCTCTCCTCTGCACCCCTGCAGAATGCTGGCCTTGCACATGTGTGCATCAGCCTGGCTCCATCCGGGAACCTGCATACGCTGCTGCCCCAGTCCTGGGCATGGTGCTGCTGCTGCTGCTGCTGCTGCCCATTCCCTAAAATAGCCAGCCCATGCATGGGAAGACCACAAAAGCCCAACTCCTTCCCCGCCACAAGGCAGAAACAGAGCCTCTTCCATCACAGGAAAGGAGAGAACATCCTGACAAATGCCTGCGTTTTGGACGGGTGACAAAGCTGTCATGGGAAAGAGGCGGCAGCTCCCTTCGGAGATGGGAGGTGGGGAGCGGGATCAGGAAACTTCTGAGCTCTTCTGGCAGCCCAGGTCTGGCGCCGGGCCACCAATCCCCCACTCCTCGCGCTTAAACACAAGCAGATTGACACCGAATGCTCGGTGGCTGCTCCAGGGTTCCTATGGAACAAATTTGGATATTCGGAGACCTGAGCCTGTTGGAGAGGTTGCACAACCCATATTCACCTCCATAATTAGCACAGCCCGGTACCTTGTGGGTTGTTCCTGCACAGACTGAGTCCCAGCTCAGCCTGGAAAGCCACTTCTCCCACCAGCTCCCAGAAGGTCCCTGTAACAGCCTGGAGAAATGCCTCAGGGGCACACTGCAACACCTACTTACGGCTGCTGGGCTGGCCCTGCGGCATCCTCCTCGGCTTCCTCACACACATCATTCCCCATCCTTTATATAGAGATCAGATGGGAAAGGGGCTCTGTGTGTGTACGCAGGGTTGGGAGGAAATTAAACTGGAACCGGCACAAAGATCTTTGAAAGCACCGTGTTGCGTGCCCTGCTCCTGGGTTCTGTAAATCACGACCTGCCAGATGCTAACCTGACACACTCCCCACGTGCACCTCCCTGCTCCAGGAGCCTTATTCCATGGGGAAAACATCAACTTCCAGCATTCCCAGGTAATTTGTACATTTGAGTTTTGCTCTCTGTAAAAACTGTCAGGATTTCATCTTACTTAAATTATCCTCTCCTTGGAGCTCCACTGGGTGCCTGGCCTCTTGCCTACTTTTAGGAGTCTCAATACCAAATGCAATCAGGGGAGAGAGGCAAGTACCTTCAGAGAGAAAACAAGAGCACCCAAATCTGTAAGCCTGTAAGGAGGTACGTGCTGCTCACAGCTTGCAGAAGCAGTAATTTATATTAAATATATATATTTTACCTTGCTTTATTGATTAAAAAACGAAGTGTTTCTCTTAATTTCTTTTTTTTTTAGTATACTCTTTAATGGTGCAGTTTGATTTATTATGTTAATGGCATTCCTGTGCAAACAGTGGATTTCCAGTTTTTAAATATGCATATGAAAATGTTCTAAGAAGAAATATTTTCCTAAATGTTAACACTACCAAAGTCACCATTACCAGAAAGTAATTAACTTCATATGCAGGATCTCATAGCTATTTTGTTCTCGATAATTTTTAAAACTTTAGCACATTCCCACTGATACCAGCCTGATGTGCCACTGTCTTCTTCCACTACTTGACCATGGAAGTCAAGTTTTGGTGGTGTAAACCTGGAGTAACACAGTTACGAGTCAGGCCCTAACACAAAGAGTACACTGTATACATTTTTATTGTATAATTTATTGTTTTTTTCCACTGAGCTGGCTATATTGTTTTATCCATTTGCGTGACAGGATGTCTAGGAAACAGCTGAAAGAATTATTTGCAGTGAATTTAAAACACACTGGGTTAGAGAGACGCAGACACAAAAATCTTTGTTAAGCAAATAACAGGGTGCTACTCATGTGTCAGGTTGGGAAACTTAACTCCTTCATTTCATAACCTGCAGGTATGATAGGCACAACAGCTCTGCCTCCTCTGCTGCCTGTGCTCACATCCCAGACCAAGCTTCTCCTATGTCAAATCCAGTTCCCCACACTTTCCCAGGAAACCCGTGGAGAAAGAGCAGACCAGCAGCCTTCCCATCCCAAAAATACTGATGTTGTCTTCTCCAGCTACATCCATCTCTTTTCACTGATGAAAAACACTCCCATGTGACTTGTGACTAAACACCTAACTGACAAAACCAAAGGATTTCCCTTTCAGACCTGAAGGATAAATCTCATTAAATTAAAGAAAACAATCTGGTAAGAATGAAACCACAAGTATCATCACTGAGAAAACAAGAAGAAACGAGCCCAAAGTCTGCAAGAAGGCAGAAGTTTCAGAGGTGGGCTCCCAAAGCCTGATGTCAGGACTACAAATGCAACAGTCCAGTGCAAGCAGGGGATATAAATTGATTTTTCATCTGTTGCTGCATACATGCATCAAATGAGTTCCTAAGGGCTGGCTGGAGGATTGGGTGGCTTTTCCTTTAAGCCAAGGTTGGAAAAGGTAAGATCACTGAGTCCAACCACTAATCCAGCACTGCCAACCTCACCACTAAACCATATCCCTAAACATCACATCCACTCATCTTTTAAATCCCCCCAGGGCTGGTGATTTCACCATTGCTCTGGCAGCCTGTTCCAATGCCCAGCAACTCTTTCTGTTAAAAAATTTCCCCTTATCTCCAATCTAAACCTCCCCTGTCTAACTTGGAGCTGTTTCCTATTGTCCTGTCCCTTGTTTCATGGAAGTAGAGCCCAATCCCCTCCTGTCAGGGAGTTATGGAGAGTGAGGAGGTTCCCCTGAGCCTCCTTTTCTCCAGGCTGAGCCCACCTCAGCATGTATCCAAGTGTCCTGGTGTGGGACACAAAGAAGAAGATGCCACCTGAGCTCACTATGAGTGCACAGCACCCAAACTTTGTGCACCGAAGGGATCCCCTCCAGCAGTGTCTGCTTGCTGGGTGGTGAACACATGCACATAATGGAGGTGCAGGAATGGAGCCATAAATACAGGGTTGCAGTCTCTACTTGTCTAAGAAAGTTTCTCCACAGTTAATGCTTAATCAAATTTGCTTTAATCGCTTCAAGTTACTGGCTGGTGATTTTATTTACCATCGATGTCCATTCTGATCTTTTTAAAATTGAGATCTGTATTTGCGTCACTGAAAAAACATTCAACAATGTTGCTTAAGACTTCAATAATCCTTAGGGTTGTTTCCTTTTAACCCAGAAAAGGAAGTTTTTGAAACAGTACCACTGGCATTTGCAAAATCCAGGGTTTGCTATCCACTGACTAATTAATCCTCACACATTATTGCCATTTCATGGAAGAGGAAACTGAAACATAGGCAAGTCCCCAAATCCCTGAGCAGGTCTGAGGCAAAACTGGGACTGGACTTCTTCAAAGCTGGTTTCTCAGAGGGTGGTGAGGCCCTGGCACAGACTTCCCCATCCTTGGAAGTGTTCAAGACCAGGTTGGATGGGGGTTGAAGCAAGCTGGTCTAGTGGAAAGTGTCCCTGACCATGGCAGGGGGTGGAACGAGGGGGTCTCTAAGGTCTCTTCCAACCCAAACCATTCTGTGATTTCTCCACTAGACGTAGGCTCCACATCCAACATTACCAAAGACATTTACATTTTGTATCAGCCTTGAGCAGACTTTATATAGTGTAAGAAAAGTCATCCTCACAGCTACTTCATTTCCTCCAGCTATTCATAGCAGCCCTGCAAAAAGTCAACAGTGTATTACACAACAGCGTAGGTTTAGCGGCAAGAGTTTTAACAGGCCAGTCAATATACATTGCAAGAAAAACATATGCCAGACTCTGAACTATGGAAATCACAGGAGCCAGAGGAGCTGTCTTGTGTTACGCTAGCCAGGAATCTAACTCAATAGCTGGTGCAAATATATACTAAATAAAACTCGGCTTTATAAATAGCATCTCTCTCCACTGGCACATACCCACCGGCACTCGGTCACTGAAAGAGAACCAAAAGCACACTCTTGGCATTGTCTTGAAAAAATGTGTCTGCCCAGAAAAACGAGATCCAAATACATCCCTTTCCTAGGGCAGGCAGTTGTGCACAATGTGTTAGAGAAGTTCTCTCCCTTATTTTTTTATTTTTTCGTCCCTTTGGGTACCTCATGAGTTCTATATTTTATATCTCTATGAGTCACAGTGTGAACCTGAAGATGCCACTGGGGGTACCTGCTCTAAAAAAGCAATTAAACTGGCTATAGTAGTTAGAGGACTGAGGTAATTCCCTACAAGTACTTGTCTAAAATCCTATCTCCAGTCCAAGTGCTGCCTTTAGGCTCCTCTTTGGAACAGGGATACCACTGTTGCTGTGATAGAGACCCAAGCTTTGAGAATGCTTCAGATGGTCCCAGACCTTAGAGCAGGTCAACATTTCACCATCTTTGGCTTTCAAAATATCTTTTTCCCTCCAAAGGAAATTAGAAAGTTCACTCTTCCAAGATTCCTAATACTCCCTTTACTAACTTGCAGTAATTTAGGAGATTACTCATACAAGCCATATCTATGTTTAGATGGGGGAACATCCCAGATTCCCCTTGGGGACTGGAGTAACTCAGTTTTTAAAACAACTCTTCCAGACCATAAACAAGTTCAGATACAGACAACTAATGTCTACCACTGATTCTCCTATTTCCACAAGCTCTGAACCAGATATTTTAATACTAAAGTTTATGCCCTGCCAGAAGAGATGTGGTTGTAAGATCCACCATACTGCAAAGAGGAGGGGGGAATATACATATATAGGAGAAAATATTTAACAATGAGAAGCTATTCCAGCTTCTTTCCCCTGCTCTGTCACCCCTCTTCTTCTCAGAAAGACAAGTTGTTCCATACAACCATCAGAGAAAACAAAGCCTTGTTTCCTGAGGATTCGCATGGCATGTCTTCATTCCTCCCAGGACAACATCCTGCACTTCTCCCCCAACTCCTTTATGATTCATCTTCCCCTTCCCTGCAATTCCTCCCTTCCCGACCTCTGGCCCTCACATCTGGAAGAGCGAGAGGCAGCTTGCGTGTGGCTGCTTCCAAGCTCTGCATCTGCTGACTGACATGCCAGACAGACAAAGGTGAGGCTCACCCTGCCGACATTCCTCCTGGGAGGATGTGGATGGGGGTGTCTCTTCCCTGCTCAGCCACCATTTTCATAAAAAAAAATAAAAAAAAATAAAAAAAGTAGAAACTTGGTGTCTTTGAGAGCTCTTATCTGTCTGTCATACTGGAATGAAATTAGCCAAAGGGATAAATGTTCTGTGAGCATTACCTACGGGCAGAGGGGAGGCTGCAGCAGAAACCAAGCTGAAATAGGAAAGAATTGAGAGGCACAGCTTGGGAAACCACTTCCAATTCACAAATTCTCCCAGTCTCCAAATGACTGACTGGAGTGAGACCCTAGGTATGAATTTAGTAGCATACCCTGTCCCTGCTCCCCACTGGTACCATTTATTTGAACCAGTGGAAAAAGCACAGCAGCTTTTCTATGCAAATCCCTTGTAGGACACTTCCCTGCCCCAGGAACTGCTGGAATTTGCATTCATGGCTTAGGGAATGGGCTGCACCTCAAGCCTTAGAAACCAAGGTAAAGGGAGCTGTATTCAACCCAGGTACAGAACAGCCTGGGCTGGTCTTCCACACATCGGCAACTTCAAAACGCCATTCAGTGGCAACCTGACAAGGTTGTGTTTCAACAGGAATACGTTATCTCTCTTTCCGAGGCTGGGCAGGCTACTTCCTAACAGACAACCCAACAGGCCCTGACAAGTGATTAAATAAGTTAAGGTTGGGGGGGATTTTTTTTTTCCCTTTTCTGTTCCAACACTTAAAGCCTGACTCTGGAGTCAGTTGAAGCAAAGAGCTTGTTCCAGCACAGCTGATAAGGACCACGCACCCTCACAGGTGGAGCTTGCAGGCACAGAGCTGGATGGGAAGGCAGATACCACCGCAGAGGCAATGGCTTTGCCTGCACTGATGCCAGCAGCACGTTACTGCTGGAGGAACAGGATCAGTGTGGAAGGAGCCCTTGCCATGCAGTGGGCCGAGGATGGTTTATGGGGATGGCAGAATGGATGTGGTTAAAATTTTAATCAGGATGACATGTGTTGTTGACATATGGCAACGCACCACCATCTGGATTCAGAAACAGACCTGGGTTTTCAAGCTGTTGCTGGCCAAAGCCAAGAACATTGCTGAGGTGCTAGGTCAGACTGGCTGGGAAGGGTTCTGCCAGCAATCCCTCTTGACACAGTATTGCTTTCATTAAAGCAGACTGCCTGCTTACCCATCTGAGGTGAAAGAGGGAGAAAGTCTGTGAAAGGTGGGGGAAACAGCAAGAGAAAAGGTCAAAAAAGGAGTTGAGCTAGTGGACCCACTTTCTGCCTTGCTTGGGGCTCCACAGCGTGCTCAGGTCACTCCACTGCAGCCACTCATTTTGTGGTGTTGTAAGGCAAGCAAAGTCCCTGCTCCCCACAGGAGCCCTGCCGTTCCTGAGGAGTTCCTGCTTGCCTCCCAGCAGCAGGCATCCAGCACAAGAACAAAGCACCTGAGGTTCAACTGCTTAACCATTTCATCTCCCCTGCAATCCAAGCATGGGCTGAGTTACCTTCAGCCAAGTGGGGAAGGAAAGGAGGGAGGGAGGGAGGAAAATGTGAGCCACGTTTCTGCAGACTGATCTAACAAAGTAACAAAAGAAAACGAAAAAGAAAATTCCAGGACAACTATTAAAGGCTTAAAATGTCCAAGCAGCTAACATTTTATCCTAGCAGAATTCCTCTGGGATTAGCTTGGCTTTCCAGGCATAATAAAGTGTTTTACAGTTCCTTTATTTTACCCATCCCATTTCTCTTTTTTATTTGCATAACACTCTCATCAATTAGTGTGTCTCTGTTTGCTCTCAAACAAATCCAGCGCTCATGGCTAAAACTACAGCGCAAGAGAGACACCCAATAAACTCCTGCACGTCCCGAGCCGTTGCCTCATTCCTGTCGGATATGCCGCTCCTTCCGAAGGGTCCGACTCTCGGCTTCGCTGACCTGAATGCAAGTGGCGGGGGGAAAGGAGGGGGGCTCAGCATCTCTGAAATTTGGCTCAAAATCATTATGTTGCCATGAAACGTGTCCTAGCCTAACAAAAGCCATGGATTGGGACACACCAAGCAGCGCTGCACTCACTGCATAACGACTTAGTCCCCGGACACGCCAAGGGAGCAACTCGGAGCCAGCTTGAGATCAACAGCAGAAATTCCTCTTTCCTTCAGTGAAGCCAGGCTTTCATCCTCTGTCTTCAAAGGGATTACCTATAAAATTCTCAGCTACGAGGCTTGTGTAATTTCAGTCCAGCTCCAAAGAAAGAGTAAAAAATTAAATTCTAGAATTCTCCTTTGTGTCTTAATAAGACACCATTTCCTAAATGCTGCTCCCTGAGAAGAAATTGAGATGGCACCATCATCTCCACCTTTCCTTTGTTTTTGCTTAATGTTTGAAAACTCCAAACTTCAGGGCAGAGGATGAATTTATGATATGGGAGGCATCTAAGTGCAAGCCCCTAAGAACAGCAATGTATTTAACAGCTAACATATGTGCATATTCCTCCTTCTGCAATGCAAGAACACAGCTACATTTTAAAGTTTGGCGAAGCAGGAGTATATAGGACAGATCCCACACTACACTTTTTATTATAAATTTAAATATGAATGGGAATTACACCACATTTTATTCTACTTCAAGTTCATTTTTTGGAAAGCCACAAACAAGTTGGAGATTAACATCAGTCATCCCAGACTTCAGACAACACTGCTACAAGCTGGGAAGTACAGATATTAAAATTTATGTTCACCAGTTGCAAAACTATTAGCTAGTTTGGAATGCACATACATATTTTTTGCATATAACACCCTAAAAAGCCATAATGTTAGGTTCTGAATGTCAATATAAAATTTGCAATGACTCCCTTTTAGATATTAATTCCAGGGAAATAGTTAGTCCTAGAGCCTGGAGAACGCAATATTAAAAGAAGTATTTTATTTCTCAATCTATATAAAGAAGGGAACTATTCCCTTGAAAAATGTCCCCTTGATGTGTTTCGTAAATAGGTTAATACAATTTGAAATTAAACTTGATTCTGCAGCATGATATTATAATATCAGAAATGCATTCCAGAGGAAAAGCCAGCATTAATCATCGATTCCAGAACACAGTTCCTATTTCACCGTGAAGCAGCAATGCCCACAGAACGCTACACAAGCCACACAGACAGGAAAGATGCCCAACACCTCAAAGAGTTGCTGTCAATGGCTTAACTAAGCCTGGCGAGTGCCCTTAACCCTGGGCTGTGAGAGCCGTGCCATCAACTCCCATCGCAGTGCTGGAGCCGAGCTGTGCAAGGAAGGCTCAGGAATTCTCTGGCCGTGCAAACTCAGAGTATGAAAATAAACAAAGCATTTTCAAAGGCTCACAGAAAAAAATGTAGATGAGTTAAAAGGCAGTTGGTTTTTTAAAAAAACCCCTCCATATCCTGACCTTGCACTCTCTTGGATTTTGTTGAAAGCTGGGGAAGGAGGACATGTCTTGGGAAATTTAGATTGTGATTCTCTTCTGGCTTTTTCATGATCACCGGTTTACCCCAGTGTTGTGTTTTCCTTCTGTTATTTTACAAACTTGAACATATCAAAGAAAACACAACTGGATGCATTATTTACTCAGCCATCAGCCTTTAAATATCACTTACCGAGGCACAGCCACCTCACCTTTCTCCTCAGACATCCACACCCCCACTTATCCACTTTCCTCCATTTTAACCTTGTGTCAATGTTTTCTCTCTTCTTTTCTCCTTCTCTCTTTCCCTCTGCTTTCCTCTCATTCTTTCTACAGTTATTACTTAACCTTCAGGTACCCACTTAAGCAACCCACCAAATAGCAGTAATGAGCGCACAGAGTCAATAGTGTGGTGCGTAATCACCTTGCCTACTGTGTTAATGTCAGTTATCTTTTGCTAATGTACATGACAGGATTTATCTTTGCAGAGTGGCAAGACTGAATTGCTGTTTGTTTGGGATCAGCTATTGTTACTGCACCTGGGCTCTTCCCCCCCCCCCACTTCTTAAATAGTTTTTTATTTGAGCGGAAAAGAACATATTAGCACATTAAAAAACCCCAAAAGCACAAGAGAGAAGTAATACAAAATTCTTCTATCACATCCATGCAAGCTCATCTCTGAAGACGATGGAGTTGCACTGGTCCAATGATACATCCACACTGTTTTTAACTGGCTTAACTGTGCCACATTATTGCCTAATGCTACCCAGAGACAGGGCACATCACCCACAGCCCTGGATTTCCTGACAAGTTTGAGGGGATTTACCCCTTATTTACTGCTTTTTTACTGGTTTGAGTGTTTATTTGTTCAGGTTTTTAACAGCTTTCTTATTTCTTTAAGGCATTTAAAGCCAGTTCTTCCCTGGGAAAGAGCACATCGCACAGAGGGATGTGCTGCAAAGCTGGACACTGGACAGAGGATCTGTTGCAAAGCTGGACGTTTCCTGAACCCTTTGTGCCAAAATGGTAACCCAAGGCAAGTCAAGGCTCTGGGTGTAAAGCTCATGTAATTTGTATTAACTTCTAACATGCTCCTGGCTGTGAAGCCCCAGCTCCAGAGCAGAGTCCCAGGTATTTCCCTGCCAGCTGGGAAAAGGGTTTGCTCTGAAAAGCCAAGAGTGGGGCAGCAGCTGAGCCTCTGCAGCACTGCAGGTATTTGTGGGGCTGGAGTGGTTCCATCATAACTCTCATCTGCATAAACCCATTCCCAGAAATGTTCTCTTTGTACTTCAGTTCACTTTTATACCACAGGAGAACAACTTCTTTTACATCTTTGAATCCTCTAATAATATTTGTTCTGAAGATCTCCTATTCCCTCCCCCAGACACAAAGAGGGAAAGGGAAAGAGAAAGGAGCATGTGGATACATGTACACGGGAGAAACATGCATTCGACATGATGGCAAAGCCTTATCTGGCCTTAAAAAACTGGCAGAAGGGTTGACTTCTTTATAGCATCAGACCATTAAAGCTACAAAACCTCAATTAAAAAACTGCCAGAAGAATTTCTTTTTACTTTGTTCCAGAAGGATATAAAACCAGTTATGAGGGAAAAAAATCTGCTTTTACCATGGAAAGTCCAAACCATAATTACAGCCACACTTAATGTTATTGCAAACCAGGATGACTCTAACTCCCATATCATTATTTTTTATTTACTATTTATTTTGCATTTTCTATTCTGTACTTGATAAGGCATTAAAAAAACAAATTAAATAATATAACATATCATTAATATGGTTTGTTTTACCCACGGCCACAAACACACCAAACCAGCTTGTTTACCTTGGTTTATTCTTGCCTGGAAGCAATTCAGAGCAGGGACAATGGGGAAGAGAGGTGCACGCACAAGTGGGACTCAACCCAAACCAGCACCTTTTTGGTGGTTACTTGCATCCCTCATGTTAAAATCTAGCAAACATATTCCTCAAAATTCCTCAAATCCTTATGATAGGCTTTTAAAATAAAGTAACAAGGAGACACAGGCCCTTTATTTCTCTTTGGCAGATCAAATCTGAGATATGGCACAAGAAACGTGTACTTGCCCTCTTCAGACCGATTTTAAGATGCAATCCCAGCAAAGTCTCTGTTTTAGATCTTGGTGATAATCTACCACAGCAGTATCTGTTTTAGGAATACACAGGGCTGATAAGACGGATAAATCCAACAGGAGCACTAAGAGGACAGTAAGCAGGGCAAGCTCCAATGGGTTTTGATCTGTTTTGGGGGGGGAAATCTCTGTGAGATGTAGAGGGTAGGAAGAAATGAGGGCAGAAAAGGTTTATGGCCATTATTTTGTGCTCTGGGGTGATGAAGTCTCAGGGCAGAGGAAGGTTGCTTCCCATTCTTCACAAGCTCATCCACCAACTCTCAGTGGGGAATGGCAGACAAGTCCTGGCACTGTCCACTCACAAGCACATCCTCCACCGCCCCTCCAGGAATGCTCTTCCCACCTGGGCTCCCTGTCAGCATGACCAGGAGACCTGACTGAATGGATGACCTCTCTGCTCATCACAGGGAGATGGAACTGGATGATCTTTAAAGTCCCTTCCAAACCAAACTATTCTACAATTTTATGAATCCTGAAACCAGAAAGTTCTCAATCCGTGTGGGCACATGGCGTTTGCCTGACATGATGGGCATCCTCATCCTGGCTGCCTTCCAGCTCTTGTAATTACATGCTGCTGACCCAACAACCCCTCACAGTTTCCATAGGCTGTGTTAGTTTTCATTTCCTATTGTGTTGCTTTGCACTTTCCAGGAGCTGCCATGCGCAGCCCCAGAGACACCTGCATTTTGCAGATGAAGCTCTGGAACGCCATAGCTTCTCAGGGAAGCTGAATTAATTTATTTCTGCAAAGTTGAGTTGGTGCTAGGAGGTGCTACTACAGTAAGGACAAACCCAGGTGATACTGGTTATTTGAGGGGGAAAAACAATGTTTCCCACAAGTTCTCCTTCTTTCAGAGACTGACAATGAAAAAAAAAAAGAAAAGTTTTTTTCTAGGAAGGCTTTTTCTGCACTGACTCCAACCCCTCTGATGGCCCCAGTTCAACAACATGCAGTGCTGGGTGCTGCCTTTAACATGTGTGTTTGTTTATAAAGGAATTAAAGGAAAAAGAAAGATGCATGAGGCATGTTGGGGGATCTGCTGCAGGGAAGACAGGGTTAAACCAGCCTTGAGCACTATGGAGCATGTTTGAAGGAAGTCTCACAAAAGTAATTTTAACTCCCTCCGTCTCACTCGCTCCCTCCCTCTCTTACTCTCTCCTCCCCTTCATCTTCCCAGTTCTACATTATTCCTCATTCTTTACATTGTGGTTATATTTATTCCATGTTCCATTGAAGCTGTATATTAAAAATGCCAGTTCTGAGCTTCTGCTGTACACGGGGAAAGAAAGGAAGGGAAAAAAAAAGAAAGAAAGGGAAAAAAAAGTGCTGGTATTCAGTTCCTGTGAGCTCTTGCTCACTTTGAGCGCTGTTCCTATTACACAATAATGTGTTATTTTGTTGAATTTTGGCATCCATCTAGCTCATCTGGTCAGGAGCCAAAAAATTAAGAGTGTGTCAGTCCACCAGTTCCTCTGCAGAGACGCGCTCCCCTCGCCCAGCGCGTGCTCCGCGCTCCTGGCCTGGGGCCAGCAAGGGAAATCCATTTTACATACAGAACGCACAGAGCTCCAGCGCTCCGAGACTTTTTACCTACTAAAATAACTTTATGGACAAATGCCAGCCTGCGAGGCACATGCGGCAGGGAGTGTTTGGCACCGAAAACACGGTGAAGCGCTCGGCGGAGGCACCGAAGTTTTCCAGAAATGAGGAAATGGCTGTCGGTGCCGTCGTGGCACCTCACGTGACTTGGCACCGCCCGCCTCATTGGCCGGCCCCGCAGCCGAGCAGCCGCCATGTAAGGAGCGGGAGCTTCGCCCCTCGCTGCATCCTTAAAATGGCGGCCCTGCCGCGCGCCCGGCGAGTGAGCCCAGCCCAGCCCAGCCCAGCCCAACCCCAGCCCCAGGGCTTCTTTTTGTCCCCAATGTTTTTTCCCCCTCCTTCCCCCTCCACTGAAGTTTTTATAAACCTTTACAGATTTGAGTAGAAACAGATTTCTCACAACTTGCTCCGCGTCTCAATTTCACAGCTCAGCATACACTCAGGCACTGTCAAAAGCTTGACAGCGTTCCAGGGAAAATATTAACTGTAAACTTTCCAACAGGAATTGAAGGCACACACGGCTCCCGTCAGGATGGCCCCTCCACCAAGAGCAGGGAAGGCAATGTTTTCACAGGTTTCCAGAGCTCGTGTTGCCGCCAAACCCGCCGTGACCCTCAAGATGGTCCCGCTTCGCCGCATCGCGGGCACAATTAAGAGGATCGCCCGCCATGCGCCTTGCGCTCGCAGGCCGGACCCATTGAACACTGCATGCTCTGATGTATAAATATTTGCCTCTGGCTAAAGTTCAAGCAGCCCTCTGTGGCTGCCAGACACAACAGAACACCAGCATCCAAGGGAAAGTGTTTACTGCAGCACTGGCCAACGCAGTGACTGCCAGCGATCCAGCCGCTCGCCTCGGCCCGGCCCGCGGGCGCTTATCGCTGAGTACCTGGCTGCCGGCCACCCCACGCCTGCTGCCCTGCCCAGGAAATGGTTAATTTATTAATGTGCCAGTTCGACCTCATCTGCACTGATGGCCTGGCATGAGGGTCCCTGGCGTGAGGGAACATGGCCTGTGCACAGACTCAAAGCATTAACCCTTTGTTAAGTGAAGGTCCGTAAGGCTGTCGGGTGGTTCACTTTCCACCCAGCCCGTTTCTGAAGTCGAATTGTTCTCCTGGGCTGGAACATGTACACAAAAGCTCCCACAAGCTAATGCACAATGCTAGTACCAATGGCCTGTGCATGCTGGGGACAGAAATGGATGGATTTTGAAAGGTACAGCAGTTGTTGGTGATGCAATGCTGTCTAATGGACACAAAAATAAATTTTCTCACTTCTCTCCCACCATCCAAACCAAACAGAGTTTAGAGTCTTCACCAAGTAAGGGGTACAAAACGCAACTAACTAATTCAACTCACGAATCAGTGACTTCAATGTTCATAAACCCACTCCAGAAAGGTAAGGAAAGGCAGGGAAAGCAAATAAACTAGGGGAACCCTGCAGGAGGCCTGGCTGTGATCAGGGCTGTTGTCATTGCGGTCATCCTTGAAATGGCTTCCCAGTACACCAGTAATCGCAGCATTAAAATGCAGTAAAGGAACATGCCAAGACCCTGCACATCTGACTTGTTCGTACTGTAAAAGTCAAGTGGACTTTCCTCTAAACAAACAAGAAAAAACTGCATTTCAGGAAAACGTCTTGAAGAAAAAGAGGGGAGTTACTAAGGAAGGAAGAGATGAAATGAATAAAAAGCAAGCAAACCTCCATATTATAATTTAACTAAAACGTTAGAAGTTTTACACATCATTATTCTGGTGTTGCCTTTAATGTATGCATTTAAGCAACTGAAATACTCTACTTTTGTCAGAGTCTATCTACTAAAGCAGATGTTTTGTAGCAAGTTACATGCTTTGCAGCAGCTCTAGGCCAGGCAAAAATCTTTGCTTAGTACTTTCTTAGTCTAGGTTTAAAAAGTTGAAAATTCACTGTAAACCTCCACAAATAATCCATCAACTAATCCCATTTCCTACTCCCTTTCCTTATTAAATACGAGGGAGTTAAAAGAGAAAGCTTGACGAAGATTTGAAATCTAGAGTTATACAGAAAATGTCCCATGAAAGTTTCTTGTTTAATGTGAATCTTAACGCCTCAGCTCTGGCTGTCCAGCCCGGGGCAGCCTGTGAGCGGCTGGTGATGTCAGCGCCGTCGATCTCCTTTAGACCTAAGAAGTCCAGCACTTAATAGTATCAGGACGGGCTTCCAGGAGGCCCAAGCGAATCATGTGAAAGAGGATCACAGAAGAATGTTCTGTTCCCACTGTGAACAAGACAGAATTAACTCTGAGATGCTTCCTTCTGCTGCCCTGTTTGGCCAAAAGGTCAGAACGATTAGCTCTCGTATACTGGGAACCCACCGTCAAAACAAAACGTGGGCTAAACCTTCGTCTATTTTAAACAGGAGACACTCTTAGGAAGGATCATTTCAGAATCATTTAAGGTTATGGTTTTTCATTCTGCCTTGCAACAACAGCTGCCTGTTAACTTTCTGCTCTTTCCAGAAGATTCAATGAATATTTTTTTGAAGACAAATTATCTTTTTCTGCTAAATATAAAGAAAGAAGCAATGTGGACAGAAGAAGGCAAACCTGATGTTTAAGTCATTCTGCATTTAAAAGACTCCACTACGCTGGAAAACTTAATTCATTACAACAATTATTTTATCAGGCAGATTTCTGTGGAAATATGTACCTTATTTGCCGCAGCGAGGATTCCTTTACCAGTCATGTCTTTGAAGTCCAAAGATTAAAAAGCAGATACACTGAAAACATTCAAATTGCCACAATGCTTTGATACAGTGTTTGTCTACATTATGCTGAAGAAAAGGTACTTACCAGGTCTTAATTGACTATATATTTAAGAATGATCATAGCAACATATTCAGCCTATTACCAGTGAGTATGAAATGTTACACCCAATAAATGTTGTGTGACACGTACCTAATGGGTATTCTATCATGTTCAAAGAGTATAAAACAAACACAGGAAAAATTTCATCCAATTGTATCTTTTTCATTGAGCATCAATGTAAATATAGACTGAAGCAATCAAAATGCTAGAAATATAAATATTCCTTTTAAAGCCACTGAATCCATCACTTTACTAGGAAAGGCTTAGCTATGTTATTTGCAATTCCCTCATTGCACAACAATGTACATTACTGTCTGTAAGCTCTAATTTGGCATGGCGCATCATTAATGACCTGAATGGTGGCTGTTTCACACATACATATTTAATTACAACAGCTGAACAAATTACATATTTATGCTTTATAAAGGGGATTGCCAGTCTAATTCATTTGCTATGCATGCAGGTACAGGGCTCCATCTGCAACAGCATCTGCACAACAAGAGCTAACAATTATCCATTGTAAGTGAGTGAGTGTATCTGGTGAAACCTGTAAGAGATGCAATCGTATTAACCACTTCACTGCCTACAAACCAGTATTTTCTCAATGGACCACAATATTTTAAATAATTTATCAACAATAATACTACTTTGCATTTTCACAACATCCCTCATCTGAACATCTCTGAGCACTTTATATGCCATAAAAAATTAAGCCTTAAACACTCCTGTGAGGAAAGTAGTTCATATCCCAACAGCATATATGGGGAAAGGAAGGCACCTAACCCTGAGGGGCTGGCTCTTCAAAAGGCACAAAAGGTTCCAGTGGACTTGTGCTGATTTGCATTATTTTAACCTATGAACTTGCCCAATGTGAAAGGTGAGCAAAAAATCAGCAGCAAAGAGAGGCAGATCACCGTAAAATTAATACAGTAGTTTAAGCCTTAAGAAGACTTGGCTTCCATGGACTTTTGATCAAGCTTAAAATTATTATCCACAACCTACAGTCCTTAATTGTACAAAAACTCTTACTGAATTATCTAACTAGCCCTCCAGAACATGAATAATTATTTCTAAAAATTCTCAGAGAAATGGCAAGAGATCAGAATACTGGAAAAATTAGAAATGCGATATAAATCTTCCAGAAAGAAGAGAAGAGTAATCCTGGTGCAAACGGTCCAAACTAATGTTTACAGAGTAAAAAATTAACAGAACAAAATCCAAGCACATAAGGGAGACAACTGAGCTGCCTGAACCAATTAGAATTACTGTTTTAGTGCGGATATTTTTTGACAAACCAGATATATCTATGGTGTATATCAAGCAGGATGACAGTATTAATAGAACAATAGAAATTGTATATTTAGATTCTGGCAAAGTACTTAGCTCAAACTCTCATAAAATTCTGCATCTGCAGCATTATTTTAACTTGGTTCTGAAGTTATTGTATGGATTGAAAACTTACTGGAACGGATGAAAATTATGAATAATCCCCTTCTGGGCTGAAGCTACATTTAGTTATGTATTATAGGGAAAGGAGACAGCCAGGAAGAGAACCCCATCTTATTTAAAATCATTCTTAAAAGAAAAACAGAAAGGGAATGAAAATCGTGCATAACCATGAACCAGATGTTTGATGTACCAGAAGAACAAAGAAAGGTGCTAGGAGTCTGAAAGCAGTCTGAGCACAGAAGAAATTTAGTTTCAGAAAAATGTCCAAACACAGTAAGAAAACCAAATAATTACAAGGAGAGAAAAAATGAGGAAATAACATTTCAAAATAAGCAAAATGGTGACAGATGGTTATACAAGAGCTGGCCGTGTTGCAGGGCAGCAGCAAAAGTCAGTGAAACTTCTGGTAGTCCAAAATTTTTGAGAAGTGGAAGGTTTTTCATTACTCGGGGACATTTAAAAGTGAAGTAGATAATCAGAGCTCTATTGGACAAGCTATGCAAGATCAAACAAGCCCTTTCCATCTCTAATTTCTCTGGCTTTACAGGACTGTTAAATTCCTTGAGAATGTTCACATAATAAATATAGAATAAATCCAAGGCCCAGCATAACTACAGGATTATCAAAAATTATTTCAACTTCAATACCTGAAAGAGGAAGCGTTTAGGAGTAAATGAATCAATAGTGAAGTTTCCGGTTATCATTTACAGGCTCTATTTAGAAATAAATAGGTCTAAATAGGCTACTTGGCATGGGGCAGCTGTAGGTCAACATTCTACATCAGACACTGTAATTTGCCATAAGTGCAGAGGTGCTCATTAATTACAGGGAAATCTGAAAGTATCCCTCAGGCCTATGGTGAGGCTGCCAAAGTGTGCAGTGAAGTGCAGGCTCCCTCCAGGAAGTTCTGGTGCTGCTGCTGCTTTAAAGCCATGATTGGGCTGTGCTGTACAAAAGATCAGCTGTCCCAGGATGGATATCTCAATTGGAAAAGCTATTTTATCGAATTAACAGCTATGGTGTTCTCTGAGTGCACCAAGTGCCACAGCTGCTTCCATGTCAGCATCCAGCATCATCTGGATCTGCTGGCCCCACAGACTTCCCTCAAACACACATCTCTGGCAACAGAGCAAAAATACAGAACAGAGCACCAAAAAAAAAAACCAAAAAAAAAACCAACCCAACAAAAATTGCAAACAAAAACACACCAAACAAACAAACAAAAAAATCCAAAACACCGCACAACAACAATAACAAAAACAAAACCAAAAAAATGTTTAAAAAACCCTTTTTAGGGCTGTGAATGGTGGAATAGGAATTCCAGACATCTCCTTCCCTCAGCAGGGCAGCTCTGACTTCCTCTTGGCCCAACCTGCCCGATATTTCTGGATCCTGGCACCAGAGTGACAGAGGGAACTCCTCACAGCGCCCAAACCCTGGGCAAGCCAGTGAGTAAACTCTGAACATCTTCCCTGGCGCACACGGCCGGTTCCTCCCTGGTCCGTGCAGCAGTGGAGCTGTTCAAAGGTTTAAACTGCTCCAAAAGGAACTAAAACACAGTTATTTTGAAAAGGGAGAGAGGAGCAATTGCTTAGTGGACACATGCCAGGCAACATCTCCGTAATTACATTTTGTTCTGTTGCAATGCCTGCTTTTCCTACACCCTTAATTAGGCAAGAAAAATCAGGAGAAAGATCATCCCCATTTCTCCCCAGCTTCCTGGGTTAACATTACACAGGATCAACTCCTGTACCTAAATGCCCTGTCACAGTACCTCGAGTGACCTTGTCAACTCTGAAAGCTGGTCAACAATCCTCTTAATGCCAGGGAACACAAGCCACAGGTTTAACTCTGCTTCCAGGGAAAGATGCGAGCAAGAAAATCAGGTTCACTTCGTGTTTCTATTCCCTTTCTCCTGTTTTAGATATCAAAGGGTCCAAAGCAGCCCACTATTAAAGCTACACTTAAAAACAAGGCAGAGGGGGAGAAAGAGAGTCTCAAAATGAGGTTGCTGCTACTTGGATTAGCTGGGAATGTGTGCAGAGCTGGCAGAGAGATACCGGGATAAGGCCAGCTCGAGTGTACAGCAGCTGGGTGAGAATGTGACAGAGCAAGAACAATCCTTAGTACAGCAAGCAGTTGCCCCAAAGGAGAAAACCTATTAAATAAGGCTGTTGATAGCCTGATCTTTGTTTTTAAGTTTTAACTTCTCCAGAGTAATCTCAACCAAAAAAGATAAGTATATACGTTAGATTTCACTTTTTTATTTAATGCTGCACACTCAAACCCAGAAGTTGATGACCCTTTAAAATAATTCTCCCTTTAAACAATATACAGCCAAAGTCCTTAGACCACTGCATCTAAGGTTTTTGAAGATTCTGTTTTCTGTTCTGGAACCACAGCAGAAGTATTCTACTTACAAGAGTAAACCTATTTTTATAATATACTTTCTGAGACTGTTTTTGTTTTCTTTTCTTTTTGTTTGTTTTGTTTCAGCCGGTTGGAGCATTTATATGAAAAAGATGGGGTCAGTTTGCAAGCTGGTATAAAGCTGAATGTTTCAACTCAAAAGCAAAGTGATGTTTTTTTTGCCCGTTATGGGACTGAACCATCCTTATGCTTAAGTTGCTTCATTTGCATATCCGATTTTTCCATGCCTCATGCTATAATCACTTCTCTGTGTAATGCTGCAATTTGCAACTGGAGAGATAATAACGATTTCATAAACAAGATTATAACTCCAGGTATTTAATAAAGCAACAGGAATGCAGGATTACAAAGGAACAACTAAGGTAGTGCACTGAAATTCCTCTGGAGGAATTAAAGCTGAAGGAAAAAAAAAAAAACCCAACCAAAAACCCTATAATTGAAAACAGATTTTTGCAAATTTTCCAGCCTCGTTCTTTAGGCAACTATAACTCTTTAAAGTGTCATTTGTAAAATTCCACTCGGATACTCCCCAGACTGCTGCAGCGGGTGCTTGTAACTTCAGTAGCTGCTCTCGTGACTATGGGGCTACTGCAGTTGTGCTCCTGCAATGCTCAGTGCCCAGAGCCTTGCTGAAATATTCATAAATACACACATATATCCCCTCGAATTTAAAAGCTAATAATGAATCAGGTTTTGCTGAATTGCCTGGAAATGTGCAGCTATCAAAGCATTCAGAATCTTGTTGTGTGCATGCAGAGCTGACAGATGTGTCAAGAGCATCGAGTTCAAATGTCAGACACTGATCCAGACTGGCTGAAGCCTGTTAGGTACAATGAACTCTCCCCCGAAGAAGTTTACTGTAAAGAGGCCAAGTTGTTCTCTTAAAATAGCCTGTGTTAGCAGGATCCAAGAATTACAGTCCCCTTGGCCAAAGGTGTACAGTTGGGATGACTTCTTCTCCCTCTTGTCAGACCTTCTTGAGCCCAGAACAGTCGTGTCTCTCTTAAATGAAGAGAAACTGCTTACAGATCTAGAAACGTCCTGCCAAACAGGAACAGTGCTGAAAACAAGTCAATATGGGTCAGTCAATGGACTATCCTGGGGAAGACACAAACTTCTGGCAATTGCAAATCCCAGGCAGTTGAGAGATAAATCAAAGTGTTCCAGGACTCCAAATTATCTTGGAACTTCAGATTTTGTCACCACGCTTCATCTCCTGCCCAGGACAAAGCAGGGCTGAAGCCCAGCCCCAGCAGTTCGTGCTCTACTGGAGCAATTAGAGTTTCCAGGGAATACTTGAACGGAGCCAAACAACCACTCCAGAAAATTCAAGATGGGGAAAAAACCTAAAATGCCTTCCATTTCTCACCTGGCAGGCACAACTCACCTTAGGGGATACACGCTATGATTACCAGTGCTATTTCCTAGCATAACAATTTATCTATTAAACTGATTTGCAGGTAACATTCCGACTGTGCAGCCTCTTAAAAGCAGCAAAAAGGGCCTCTTAGTAACTGCTTTGCTTTGTTTAGAAAACAATGAAGATACACAGTATTGTTTTAGTCTGAATAGTTTGTAATTGTACAATCTTACTCCAAAAATATATTTGCATTAACCTGCCTGTATTTGAGTCCTCCAGTACACACTTCCCCTTAGCTCATCCATTTTTGGGCTCTGCCACTTTCTGACTTCAGGAGCAAGTTTGATGGTAAACTATTGTTTCTAAACAATTCTAAATGTTCCTTCCTTTCTAAGAAGCACAAAATTGCTGCCAACACATCGCTCCGATTCACAGGAATATTTATTGTGCTGATAATTGAACTCCAGTTTTATGATTGTAAGAGGCTAACCAAAAAAAAAAAAAAAAAAAGGCAAAAAAGCTCAACTGTAATTTCTAGACATCTATAAATTTCTTATTCTTTCTGTGGAGAGGAAGCTCCCTGGGGCTTTCTGGATAGCCTCAGTTTTATTTATCACCCACTCTCTTCCAATCTATGAATGCCATAATTCTTCCTGTTGCAAAGAGATGAACATGGCCTCAGTCACACACTCCCCTCGTATCAATGAGACATTGCTAGACAGCAGTTATGGTAATGGAAAATATCGACGGCCCAAGGCCTTGCTATCAGTTTCAGTTCCTGTGGGCACAGAGCTCGGATCTGAGATCCAAACTAGTCTCTGGTTGAGTCTAACCATGGCTCCTGCCTCTAACTCAGTGTTTGGGACAGGGGCACGAGCAAAGCAGTTCCCAAAATGATATTCTAGAAGCACTGCTGGCCCCAGAGGTTATGGGAGGGGAAGGACATGGATCTGATCGCACGTTGGTATGGGCAGACCCTGCATATCTGAAACTGCTCCCTGTGCTGTAAAGATTGTGAGATACATCCCGTATTCTGTCCTAAGAAAACAGAAATACTGTATTACTGAAGCTCACATGTAATAGCAGAACCCAAAAGGTTCTCTCTACCCAAAGTTACCAGTGTTTTTTAACAAACAAGTGAATATTTCTTGCAAGGCCTAAACATGGCCATTTCCAGGCTCTTAAATGGCTTTGGAGTTAAATGAGCTCCAACTGGAAAGAGGTCATCAATTTTTAAAAAGACCTCCAAGTAATTTTAAATATACTTTATTATCTTCACTTTACTTTGTCAATGATATTTTTGTTACAAAGTTAAAATATTTTTGCAGATTGATTTTACCCTTAGCAGTTTGGAAAACGCAGAGGGTTTTTTGAGTGTCTTAAACAGACCTTAATTTAATACCTCTATTTTTGGTTCAATCACAATCAAATCTATGTTTATAAAGCTTTCTGGTGTCCAAATAGCTTTCTGCACTCCAGCACACATTGTTTAATATTTCTGCATTAAAAGAAGCTTCTCATTTTGCTCAATTTAGGTGACTCTGCCAAGAAGTATTTCCGAGCATGAATAAGCCATGAAACATATATTCAAATTCAGATTAAAAATATGCATCTTTGAGCTTGTAATGAAGAATAAGCACTTGGAATCAAATCCTGTCCCTATTAAGGTCAATGGGAAGAGTTTAAAAGTGAGTTGTTTATGATTAAGAAGATGTGGATTCTAGCATCAGCTTCACACACGATGCTGATTCCATCTATCGTTGCCCAATCTTTACCAGCAAAATGGAAATACTGCCACCCCGCACTGTGCATTTGTGAAAAACTCTTAAGTGTTGGGTGCATTTTAAAAACACAAGAGTCACATGAACAATTCAGTAACTTGAAGAATTCCTTGCTACTACTTGGTACTACACTGGAGAGTAGAACTAAACCAAAGTTGCAGAGCAGCTTGTGAACTTTACAATTTAGAGCTTGAGGAAAGCGGTGTGTATGTTCTCACACTGGCACAGGCGTGCTTTTCTTAAATGTCCAAGGAAACTAGTTTTGGCTTTTCAGACATTTCTGAGGAGTAAAACTGTCTCACATCTTCTTCAGCTACTGCTCAGATTAGGTCTCTTCACTGTCATCACCTGTGTCTAGTGCCAGGTGTTCCTGTCCATGGCAGAGGCTTAGAATAAGATGAGTTTTAAGGTCCTTTCCAACTCCAACCCAAACTCAAACCAACCTGTGACTCTATGATTTTATAATTTTTCTCATTTGTGTGACTAAGTGAGATCTGGACACTCATTTGCCTACATCAGCTGTGCCAGTTCCCACTGACTGAGCACTTTCCCTGAAAGTTAGATTTTCCTTTTCCTTGCACTGTGGTTTTAGGTGCTTTACATTTCACCTTTCTTCTCTCCTGCCAAACAATATGATAAGCCAAACCTTGTTTTCCAAATACGTGGAGAACTTCAGATTAACAAACAAGCTAAGTCCTGCTGCAAATGGAAAACATTGATAAGAGAGTACAAAGAAATATTCACGACTACTGGCCACAATTAAACTTATTTTCTAATGAATCATTACAGCTGAATGCACACACTGGAAAATATTGTCATGGCAGATACCAACAGACCTTCAGTTGTCAGTCAGGTCCCTTCAAATCTTCCTGAGAAATTTCCAGGATAGTCTGGCTTGGGGCAGTGGTTTCTATCTTAATGACAGCCTCAAAGAAGAACATTTCTCACAACTCCTTGTGTGCTTTTAAAGCCCAGCTTGCAAGTTTTGCCACTGCCCAGAGCTAGCTCTGACCAGATCTTTACAGCTGCCCAGACTGGAAAAAAATGAGAGGAGAAAAACAAGTTCTTCTATTTTGCACAGGATTTTTGCAGTTCCTTCAGCAATCTCCAGGCCCTCTTAATTAAAGTATGTAAGTCTATGTGTGCATTTATTAGCAGTGAGCAGTGTCACAGGGCGCTGCACAACACCCAATGCTCGGACAGTTGCTTTTTCTGCCCTGAGACACAATCAAAGTGTGGATGATGTAAAAGAGCAGTGTCTAGGATGAGAAAGTTGCTTTGCCATGTAATCTCAAAACCACTCTGACTTCTACTCAAGCCCAGTTTCCCTCTGTCTTTCCTTTGTGGTCTTTTCATATGGTCACAAGACGACAGTTTTGCTGTGGTTATTTTGGGGATGTGGACGAGTGCCTGCATGTTTCAACTGCATCTTCCCAAGTGCACTGAGAAGCCATGCATGGATCCTGCTCCCCTGGAATCCTGGAAAGATTCACAGGCTAAGGGAATGCCTTGGTTTGTGCCATTTCATCACTCTTCTAAAAGCTGTTAAAACCGGTAAAATAAACTGAATCAAACCTAGTAAATTCCACAGGTGTCTCTGGCTGAGGTGCAGTATAGCAATATTGCAACAGAATCACTGGTGGAATATATTGTGCATTATGTAGCTCAACTATTGGCCAAATAAAACAGGAATCAAAGCACTGCACAAAATGCTAAGGTAGAAAAGCTTGGTAAGATCACCCAGCCCTCTGTGTTCACAGAATGATCCATACAAACACAGTTTTATCCTTTCTCTGCTTTCAAACAACTCCAACTGAAGGGCATCTAATTTTTCTCTTGGGGAGTACGCCACATCTACTCCATTTCTTTGATGGTAGGAAGCGTTTTAGTTGCATTCCCAAGTCCCAACCTAAATTATCCTTCACTCTCCTTAGTGTTCACACCCTTCATATCATCAAAGACCTTTCACATCTTCTCCCTAAGGTGAGTTATACATATTTAGTGCACCAGACTGTGATAAGATTATCCTCAATAAACAGCACTTAAATAAGGGGCCCATTGAGTTGGAGGAAGTCTATCTGAGGACAGGGTTGTTAAAGAAATAGGGACAGAGCAAGCTGGCCTTAATCTTCACCCATAAATCAATAATAGCAGATACCCTCAGCAACTGCTCTTTGTTCTGACTTTCCATGAACATGGCTGTTAGAGCTTCCACTAACTGGAACTGGGATTTTCTGGGAGAAACAAGCTAAGGGAGAGAACTAATGAAGCCCTTCAAGGCAACAGGATACTGCCACAGAAGAGACCCAGTTGAGAGGGCTTTGGTGGATTGACTCCTGGGTTTACCATGTTTACTCACGTTCCTTCTTGTCCAAAGCTATCTCCTCACCTCCAGAAGGTCAATGAGACAGCAGAGCTCCACCCACCAGGTACAAAATAGGGTAGGAAAATGAATGAAAGGAGAATTTTTGTTACTGTTCATAGGGTAAAAGGGGAAAAAGCTATTTCTGACCCTTAAATGAGGACTGTTGAGAAGGCCAGTATTTAATGGTTTGTAAACACAAACTCAAAGTTATAAATGCATTGCTTATTCCCATTATAATCCCTTTTTGAACTGGTTCCCCTGATGAATATAAGGAGTATTGATTTTTAAACCCATGTAGGTTCTTAGAGACAATGCAGACTGACTTAATTATAATCAATAAAATTTACAGACAGTGATGCAACCCAGCAGAAACATTCCTACCAAAAAGTATGGCATAAGAATACTCCAGTTTCTCCACAGCACTGCTAGACTATGACCTTGATACATATTTTATTATGCATAGAAGCTTGGCCATGAATCCATCAGAGCACCTGGACCTCCACAGTTACATCTAACCTGGTACTACCTGCCTACAAGCAAAGGGAGAGAGAAGTTCCATCAGACTTTACAAGAGCTACAGCAAACATCCCTTTCCTTTTGGATATTCTTCCATCCTTCAGACTACTTACTCTCACCGTGTCTATCTGAAACTACTTCTATTGCACTGATAAAAACACTAACAGGCAGAGAGACCGGAGGTGAGATTTGTCTCAGCTAAAAGTGTCGGTGTAATGGTTGGGCACAGCTCAAAGTGAGGTGCCTCTGCTCTTTGTGGAGCCAACAGTGAGAGCCAAACAGCTCCAAAAGGAATTTTCTGGGCTGAAATGCCCTTGGGGAGTGCCATCCTTCATTTCATCAAGCAACAGAACCAGCCTACAAAACCATCTTAGACTGAACACCCAAGTTTAAGACAGAACTTAGATGAGGTTTACCTAAGCACAAAGTATTTGCCTGGATCACAGTCTGTGGCAGAATCAAGTGGAATGATAATCTGGCACAGTTCAGACTAGGACAAAGATTTCCAGACCATCCTTTTCATGACAAGGTGGGAAATATCAGTGGCAGAAAGAAAAGCTGGATCTAGACTCGCTTTTAAACCTGCTTTCTATTCAACTCTCTAATGGTTCCTTGCGTCTGCATGAATGTGGGACTCACCATTCCCAACACATGGTTACCTGCAGGTCTGCCATGAAGTGGCCTGTACAGTGCCAAAACAATTAGCAGCAGTCACTCTTCCCCAGAACTGAGAACCACACACACATGTGCACAGCAGCATAGCAGGAATGTTTATACCTACTGAAATGTGTTTTGGACATTAGAGGATACCAGTTCCTGCATAGCATCGGGCTAAAATCCTTCCAAAATCCACACTTTCAAAGTCCTACCTTTTGGATGCACCACCGTTCACCTCAGTGTTGGATATTCCAAGGTAATAAATCTGATCTTGGCCCCAGCTATGAAATACCATGAACCAGACCAACCTCCTGAGATGATGCCAACCATCTGACAGACATGACCAAACCCTGACTTCTCTGAGGTTACGGTGCCCAAAGAAAAGCTGAAATACACAAAGGGATGTGGGCTGGGAGGCTGCAGTGGGAACAGTCATTTCTGCACTCCATAATTCTACAAGGAAACAGTCAGTCTGCTCTTTTCCAATAACTAATCTCCACAGAACTGCTGTATTACTAATTACCACTATTAAATTTGAGAGAAAACAATGAGTACAAACTGTCTGATCACCCATGTAGCCTGAAGCCCACCTTTCGCTTTCTAAGTGCTTTCGAAACAGCTCTGCAGTAACGGCTGCGACTTTCTCTACTTGACAAATTAGTTCATGTTGACAGCACAGGCTATCTGTAAGTGTGGAATAAAATCTAAGCAAAAAAAAACAAAAACAAGAAGATACCTTCTTTTGTAAATATCTTTCAGCTGGCACAGTAAATTACATTGATTCAGAAGTGACTCATTTCCAACACTGCACACATTAGCAGCCAGTATTATTCAATTTGAGATTTTAATTTATAACATACTCTTGGTAATGTACTCCCAATACATTCCTCACTTCCCTACCCTGTGACTGACAAAAGATGAAAGATCTTTACTGTATAAATATTTTATATTAAACCCTTCACTCTGCTGTATTTCTTCCATTGTCAGTTCCCATTTGCAAATACTATACACTGTCCAAAAAAGTGCTGATCTCGGCAAAGGGCATGAGCTTGTAGGCAGCCCTGCAGCACCCGCAGCTGCTGTGCTGCTGCCAGGGAGAGGCTGGGAGCAGGGCTTCCTCCCGTTGGGAATGAGCCCTGCTGGCCAAGGGACCATTTCAGAGGGCTGGATGTGGCCCCACTGCCCTGGGCCCTGGATTCTGGGAGCAGGAGCAAGGAGTGCGCCTGTGGCTCGGCAAGCAGGAGAGGCCTCTGCTCCTGCATCCAGCCCTTGACCTGGCTGAGAACGAGAGAGTAAAAATGCCTCTGTTCAGTAAACCTTTTACAAACTCTCCTGTCACCTTGTCTCAGGGTGAAACTGTGTCAGGAGGCAAGATTAGATAACTTGACCTAAATCGTGCTGGAAATCTGTGGCAGATCTCAGCTCAGATCTCCTGACATCCTGTCTTGCGCATTACTGACAAGACCAGCCCTAATCTAGTAGGAGAATCCTTTTCCAAACTGTTACTTAGTAAGAGCTAAATGCCACCAGCAGACATCCCTGGTAAAACCCTCCTGGCTGAGGCCAGATTTGGCTCCTGTTTCTAAACCGAATCATAGGAGACTGCTTACCACCGGCTACTCCCGGCTCCCACCGCTTCTCCCGACACTTCCCGCTATTCTTGCTTGTTAAGCACTTATTATCTAATCCAAAAATACTCCCTGTCCCATGAAGTGCGCAAACCAGAGATTATTTATCCTGCTCTGGGACAGTTCTTTGATCAAATGAATGTTGCTGATTATTGTTTGGTCATTGTCAGGCTGCAAAAGGTCCCTTGATCAGCTACTCCTACTTTCTGTGGTTGTTGAGAAGAGTTATTTCGGGATCTGGGAGCTCAGATCATGCAGGTATTCCATCGCAAGATTTAAGGCAGCACGTTTGAATGCGTTACCCTACTTAGATACATAAAAAATAATTTCAACTGGGCTAAATTACCTTTATTATCAACCCTGGTAATTCCACCGCAGCCATTTTCTTGACTGATGTAGGGAACACTATGAAATGAATCCTCTGAGAAGAAGATGGAAAAAAACAAGACAGTGATCAATGGATTCAATTAGTTACAGTATAATTCCACCAAGATGAAAAAGATCCAAGACGCAATGCAACTTCTCCAGCTCAGCTAACAGAAGTTAGACAGAACCTGCCTCTACTTTGGAATTTTTTTTTTTAAACTCTCTGGAACTACTAATCCATGTAAGGCAGAAGGAGAGGAATTACCAACAGCACTCAGCAAAATACTGGCAGTACAGAGAGGCTGTGCCACAGGTGGAGGCTCCGAAAGAGTGTTTTAATGGACTAGATACACATTATGTCTGTATTTCTTCACACATAGAAAGCGTTATAACAACAGAGAGATTTCTCTAATGACAACAAAATCAAACCTTCCCAACAGCACATCCAAGCAAGAAATAACAATGCTGTCGCTACGCTGCGGAGGAACAAATTTCTCATCTAATAATTCCCTCAACGTTTCCAAACTCCTGCTTTCAGCATCTTTCCCGCATAACGCCAGGAAAGCAGATTCCCTGAATGCACAGGTCATCTGAATTACACCCTGACTCCGAAGCGCACAGACCTCTCTGCTCTGTGCTATGTGACACCTCCTTGTCACCGGGGTCACCACCTCAGGCACGTCCCGGCAGCTGATGCCATTTGTGGTAAGCGCAGCGGCTGGGAGGCCGAGGTGGGGAAGGGAGGGAGGCGCAAGGAAGAGCATAAAGACACAATTTAGTTAATCACATTATTAAGATCTTCATCACTGAGAGTACTTAGCACATGGAAATAGTCAGTTTACAAGATCCGAGCGGAGCAATCTGTATATTACGCCCGGGACGCTGCAGCGCCGGGAAATATGTAAATGTCATCATCTTAAAAGATAAAGGCATGGAGAGAGCAGGGCTTTTTTGCATGTAAAGGAAATAAGATGAATGAATAAAGCTGATCAAATGATTAATAGAATCCATAATCTTAATCTTATTATTTCTAAAGCAAAGGCTGTTCAGCTAAGAGCTAGGCTTCTCCATTTCATGAGGAACAATTATATTCCAGCTGATCAAGATCTACACCGTGCAGTCCTCGCAGCAGACTCATTTTTATATTTCCTGTCATTTCAGCGAGACCAACAAAGTTGTTGATGATTTGCAAGGAGAAAGCTCTGGAGATGGGTGTAAACAGATTTTAAACAACAGATCTGGCCAGGGTGATTTAGGACCTCCCCCCTCTGAGGAACACAATGCAAGGCAAAGGCAACCATGTGCTTGTTTTAAGATGTCTAAATCCCAGCCGCACTATCCATCTGAAAGAGGAAAAAAATAAAAAAAAGAGATGTTTTATAAAATGTTTTCACACCCTGTTGGGTTAAGAGACAGTGGGTATTAATCCTATGGCTGCTTCCCCAGGCTTCCTCTTTGTGGTCAGCAGTGAAGCTGTGGTTGGGCAGAAGGAGGCCAGAGGCATATTTTTTTCCTCTTTTTTTTTAAATTTAAAAAAAAAAGAGTCTGTGTTAAAACAAGAGAAAGTGGACCAGTTACACAGCAAAGCAAAAACCACAGCCAGCCCTCTCTGCTGTTGCTTTCCCCCTAAATGTGGCCTACAGCGATTCTGCTTTCCAAAAAAAGGTTTAATTTAAACCATACAGTGCTACAAGCTGCCACGTTTCCAAATTCCACATTCCTTTCTAATCTGTGCACTTCAGAACTGACAAATTCTGCTTCCAATGGTAGCCAGACTAACTGTGAGGAAGGAATTGCTGCTAACCCATCATTCCTCCCCTCGATAAGGAACACCAACTCCTCTGCCTGCCCCCAGCCCCTGGATTTTGCTGAACTTTTTAAAATTATCATATTTAAGGGGCCAGTTTCAGTGTTTGTAAAATCTTTAGTTCACTTTTCACACAGGGAGAAAAGCATTTCCAGGACTCAGGGAGCAGGGAGGAAGGAAATTCCCAGTCCAGAATAAATTAACTCCCTTGATGGCTTTGGAAAAGCAATTTGCAGCTGCCCAGGCTGTGCCCTGGGTGCTCTGTTCACAGGAGCCCACATGGAGAAGGGCCACATGGAGAAGGATGTTGGCTCTCCTCTGCTATGCAACCCAAAAATGTGTTGTGCAGAACAGTCTACCCTCATTTAAAGTTAAGTAAAGTAATGTTCTCAGTGAGAAGAAGAAAGCAAAGATGTCCTGCTTTGCCCTTGAGCAGGAGTGGCTCACAGCGACACTATGGATGCAAGAGGAGTCCCAGATTTTGCATCCCTGCAGAAGACCTGGAGAGATGGGATCAAAGGCTTCAAAGAGCATCACTGCAGAGCCCTTCCAGCTTAGGGACAATCTGGTGAAGGGTAACTCCATGGGCCCTACAGACCCTGGCTGGGGCACACATGCTACTCCAGTCTGGAGAAGAAACAGCCCCTTGTGGGCTGGCACAGCCCATGGGGGATTCTCTGGGAACCCACATCCACATCCAGCTTTGCACTGTGCCAAGCTGGAGGAGCACCTGGGTCACCACTGTTATCCTGAAAACCACTCAGCCAGTTTTTGGCCTGCAGTGCATAGAAGTGAGAGTTTTGGGCTGCCCAGCAGGTGGATTCATTTCAGTCCTGGGATTTTTGGCCCTACTGCAGCTCTAGGACACACAACCACACTTGTGACTTGTCACCTCAGGGTAAGAGCACGAGCCCTTCAGCAGGGACTCCCATCTTAACCACCCAATACAATGATTTCAGGGAACATCCACAACTATTTATCCCATCTCCTGCAGACAATCTGCTGCTCAGTGGGGCACAGGAGTAAGGAAAAGCGACTGGATGGCTCCGACTCCAGCGGAGCGGAGGGAGCGCCGCTCGCTCGGGCTCCCGCACCTGCTTTCTGGCGGGGCTGCATCCACCATACAACGCCTCCTGCCAACCCAGAGCACTGCAAAAGCATATGTCACATCTCAAAAAGCATGGCATTTTCAAACTCCTTTTTTTCTCTTTGCCTTCTGCTTTCTGAGCCGTTAAAGTGCAGACGAGGAACATTTTCAGGCTTTTCTCAAGAGTAAGAAACTCCAGCTTTCATCCTTTCTTTTTTTTTTTTTTTTTTTTATGGAAGCTGAGATACACATGGAAATTTTTGGTTACCTAGAACCTTAAGGAAAACATCAAACCTGCTGAGGATTATGGTAAGACCAACTGCCTGGTCACTGCACGCATCTTAAACCACTGTATAAATCACAAAATAGTTGAGCTCAGTGTTTACTTTCAAGTAACGTCAGAAGTTGAGTGTGGAAGGCCAGGTTCTTAGCCAGTGTAAATCCATTTAAGTCACAGGCTCTCTCCCTGCTCCAGAATCATTGTGTTTATATTCAGACAATACACTCAACAGGCACCAGATGAGTGTTCTTAGCTTCAGCTCAATGATTTTTCTGGAAATGGAAAGACCTCAGCTGTGGGATCCCTGCCAGGGCAGGAACTCTGAGGGGGGAGTTTTGAGGTGGGGATTTTCAATAGGAGTTGGGTCCATATTTTCCTAGTGCTCCTTTGAAAAATCCAAGATGATGTTAGAAAACTTCATCAGGTCCTTTTGAAACAGAGAAATAATATAAAACTGGCATGGAAGATAAAATATACTGATGTAATACATGCCTTAAGAAGTAGGTGAAACATTCAGATTTAATACTAGCACAAACCTGAATTTTTGCCACTTCTGCCAGGACAGTCCAAGAAGGTCTTAAGTTTGAGTAAATGTCAGTCATTCTCAGCTGTCCCACTGGTAGTCCCACAATGGGATGTGCTAGCCAAAAATGGAAAGGAGGTACAGCATCTGCTTATGTTTAATTTATTTCTGCATTTTGGCGTGTTGTCCTGGGAGAATCAATGTTTTTAAGTGGCTGCATCTTTTTGAGCCAACTTGCTGTCCTTTGCTAACAAATCAAGGACATGTTTCTGGAAATGGAACATACTCCCATTGAAACCAAAGAGGTACAGGTATAGCAACCTCTCATTTTTAAAATTTAGTATGTGTTCTTAGAGTGAAATTCCCTCAGTTTCGCTCAAACTGCACTCCAGATTCCCCCCCCCTTGGACTAAGCCATAATTCTCATTAGCAGGACTTAATGTGCATGGATCATGGAGGAATAAATCCACTTAAGGCAGGTCAGCACTCTGGCTAAACCGGAGCATACAGGGCACCCATTTCCTGCACTCTGGATTTATACAGAATCATTGATGGCTGAAATCAGTCCACTGGTTTTAATAATTGTTGCTTTGAGCCCATGGGGAACTGGGGAGCCCTGCAAAGCTGGACAGGCCAAGGACCCAACTTCCATTCCAGCAAGACCCTTTAAAGACTCTGGCTACAGCATGTCCCGCTGATGGCAACAGCATGGGTGCCATCAACTTAACCCAAGGCAGAAGGGAATAACATGTTCCTTTTTTAGGGCTGGTTAAAATAAAGAGCAGAGAGGCTCAGTGCATACTTTTGATTTCAAATGCTAATTTTGATTTAATAGTAAGCGGCTTGTTTAAGAAGTAAAAGTGGTTCTGAAACACAAAGGTGCTTGGATGTTGTTATAACTAAAAAGGGGCTGATCGCTAGGTTTTTAACAATTTGGTAACAAGAAAAACTGGTCACATGCTGGGACATTTTATGCCAAGTCTCAGCCAGAGCAAAATTTTATGGCCGAGTTATAAACCCTTGAAAATAAGGGTTTATAATAGAAATGCTGACAGACCCTTAATTATAGCAGCACTAGCGGGCACTGTTGTAATAAGGCCCACATATTTTCCTCTTTGATCATTATTTATAGGATGCATTGGAAATCATCCCATTTACAACTGTATGCCCGCTCAGTTAGGTGGAGTTTTATCCATTAAGAAAGGGAAATACAAAGTCGGCTGCTGAAGAAAGCCGGGGGCTTTACCTCCTGGCGTTCCCGCGGCATTCCAGCCCCGGGCTGCAGGCAGTGACTAATGCCTTTACTCTGCTGGTTTGTATAAGAGGTTGAAGTTCAGGCTGGTGCAGTGCAGCATTCCCCGGGACCTGCTGCCTCTTTAGGCAGGCGATTAATCACTTGATCGATAGACCATATGATTAGGCACTAATAGCTGATAGGAGGAGAGAATAAACAACCATAAATTTGCTTTGTACCAAGTAATCCAAGTGTAAGAGAGGTCAGATAATGGCCACATAAGGTCATGTTGCCTAAGGAGCCCATATGGGAAAGATGGAAGATACATACATTTTTAAATATCTTCAATTATTGTTGTATTGCTGGGCAGGATTTGGGCTGTCCATGCTCCCCTCTCCTGGAGCACAGCACAGGCTGGTATCAAACAACCGCTTCCACATCGAGTTAAAAAAAGCAAAACAAGCTCAAAAACCTCAGGCTGTGTGATGATCTCAAACTAAACATCCGTGCTGGCTGAGGTGGGTGTAGGATCAGTGGCCCTGGGAGGTCCTGGGGATCTGGCAGGACCTGTGTCCTCCCCACTGGGTCCCTGCTGGGTCTGGCTCCTGGCGAGCTGCAGGTTCCAGCCTGGTCCCACCAGTGCAGCCCACAGCACCCGGGCAGGATGCTGGGCAGAAAAGCTGTCTTCAAAGGGCCATAAATCTCCAGCTCCCCACCCCCTCACCTCCATCCCTGCCTCCTGCCTTTTCTAAGGCTCTCTTCTTTCCCTGCATAAAAAATGGGCTTTTCAGGATTCAAGATGCAAACCAGGTTTAAAGCCTTTTTCTTCCTTCCTTCCTTCTTTTTTTTTTTTTTTTTTTTAAACAGTAAACGCACCCTTTGTCAATGGCAACGAATTTGAGAAGAAACAAAAATGGCTGGTTAAAAAGAAGAAAAAAATACTTCAGTCACCCCAACAAAGGCGAGGAGTTTACAAACCTTCCCCGTCAGCGCCTGGACGCAGGCAAAGTACTTACTTCATTAAGTTGAAACAAAACTCGGCCAGTAAAACCGTCAGCTCCATCCGAGACAACTGCGGGCCCCTTGCAGCACGTTCCTGACTGACCATCAGCAGACTATGGAAATTGCTTTTTCTGCCAGACAATCGTGGGGATAAATGCCCTCCTTTATCTGTGGGGCTATTTCTAAACTCCCCTTTCTCAGTGACGGGGCGTTCATGGGCTGCAATCTGATTTTGTTGCTTCTCAGCATTAGTGGGAAAGTGCATTCTGGGCTCTGCTGCTGGCACGGATTTGTCCCTCTCCCCCCACCCTGCGCATTAACTGTGAGCATGGGTGTGTGCAACCACACATCCTTGCATTCAAACCTGGGAGGTGAGGATGTTGTTTGCCTGGCTTATAAAATGATTCTGTGCTTCAGATAACACTGAGGCTCTTGAGGTTCAAAGAGACCGAGATTGGAGCGCTCCCACAATGTCAAGCAATTCAAAATCACTGGAGTGCTGCAAGGACTTTATGTACACTTGACTCTGGGAGTAGACCTGTGCACAATCACTGTGGCACTCCCCATTCCTTTTTTTCCAGTTTATTTCACAGGTGCAGCATACCACAGACCATCCCAGCCACTCGCTGCACCCACCTCAAGAGCAGCTCCTGATCCTCATGTCAATGCAGAGGAGCCCTTTAGTACCTGCCCTGCTCACTTTGGAAAAAAAGCTTCTCCCATTTAAGAGAAACTCCTTCTTTTTGAAGGTGGTGAGGCCCTGACATGGGTTATCCAGAGGACCTGTTGCTGCCCCATCCCTGTAAGTGTCCAAGGCCAGGTTGGACAGGGCTTAGAGCAACATGGGATAGTGGAAAGTTTCCCTGCCCATGGCAGGGGGTAGAATAGGATGAGTTTTAAGATCTCTTCCAACCCAAACCATTCTGGTATTTTAGGATTGTATTAAACACACTTACTGGGAAGGTCCTGCACATAGAAATTAAAGAATTTGGAGGGTAAACACCCTCCAAGAAACTCAAGCACTTGGTGTAAGAGCTCAGTGATCAGCATCAGGGATGGATACCTATACCTTCCTCCAACAAGATAGAAGTTGTTCCCTCTCTTCTGAGAACAACTACAGCAACCAGAACAAAGTGTTGATTTGATCAAATAAGCAGAATTTTCTTTCTTTTCATACTTTTTAACTACAAAGCACTTTCCCTTGCAATACCTACTCTTTTACTTCTTCCTTCTCTGCAGGAGCACTGTGTTCAAAAAAGCATTCCTGGTCAGTCCTGCTGTCAGTCCCAGCCTAGAATGGTACAACCTTCTGCTACAGAATTCAAAGTAAATCCTCCTCCTTAAAATTACCTGCAAGTCTCACTTAAAACCTTGATTTCCTGTTCATCTGTCCTGGTAGTGTTTTCCTATCACCCTTCACTGGGTGCTTCAGCAGAAACATGATTTTATAACTCTCTGTTACTCTTGCAAGTAATTTTCATGGATGTAATTCCCTTTCTACCCACTGGTAGAGTTGTTCAATTCATCCAGCCAGTGCATCCTCAGCCATCTCTACTACTTTAATTTTAAACCCGAACCTAAGAGTAAATGGATCTTTCCTGGGATAAAATAATTCAGAACTATGCAGTGTATATAAATAAATAGTAGAGCAAATGACAATTATTAATAAAAATATGAAATATTACTGATCTGTGTGGCTGGACTAATTTCTTTCGAATCTTTTCAGCTTTCCTCAGGAATCAGTGAGGGCAAGTACAGATCTTCCCCTTCCCACCCTTTACTTCCTTTGGTGGTTAAAGCAGCCAGAGCTGTTATCCTGCAATGTGAAATCTCACGTGCTCTTCAAGGATGCTGACATTTATTTAATTAATTTTCCTCCCGAACTTACACAGTGTGCCTGTATTCAAACAGCGCGCATGAATAATGCAGATTTTAAAACCGCATTATTACAAAGGATGTCAAGTTCACACACTGTCAACAATAATAAACTCCCCAAAGTGCTAAAATCCAGGACACCCGTCCCCCTCCTCATTCCTACATCCCTCTAGAATGATGCAGCAGCCCCTGCTTCGTGCCTGGCCGCCAGCAAAGAGCTTCACGTGGAGCTGGAGGAGCAGGACTGACCACACCATCCCAGGGAAAAACACAACACTTGGGGCTCTCATATCCCCAGGGAACCAGCAGATCCCAAATCTACATCTTATCCCTATCAGTTGTTGTTGCTGCTGTGGGACCGTGGGGCTGTCTGGGGCAGGCGTGGCCCCAGCCCCTTCCCTGACCACTTGCAATCTAATTTAAGACACAAAAAAACAAGTGAGTGAGACAAACACCCGGAGGAATGGGGTAAGAGTAAGAAGGTCACATTGCTACGCCAGCAGCAATTGCCAAATTTGCAAATTATCTGCAAGTTATTTATTTATAAAATAATTAAAATCAGCTGTCCCGTCCTGCTATCCCATGTCTCTGTCTCAGGTTTGCTCATGCCACACACACCATGCTGTGGGAAAATTTGGGAGCTGTGGAGGAGGTGACTGCAGCTGGGACCTGGGACATGGGGCACACCATGGCCAGAATGCCCTGGGGACATGCAGGCACCTTCCCCCTGGGCACGGGCTGGGCTGGCACACTGAGGGTCAGAGGAGGAGCAGGGCACTGAGAGCAGAGAAGGCTTCCAGATGCACGTAAGAGGTGCAGGGGACGAGCATGCCTGATCTGGCCATGACTCAACACTATTTTCAGAATCATGGAATCATTAAGGTTGGAAAAGCCCTCTAAGATCGTCAAGTCCAACTGCTCCTCCAGCTCTGCCAAGTCCACCACTAACCCATGTCCCTGAGCACCACATCCGACATGGTTTTTGAACACTTCCAGGGACAGCGATTCCACCACTTCCCTGGGCAGCCTGTTCCAAAACTATCACTATTTTCAGAAAGTGAAACACATCAAAACAACCCAGTGAGCAGGATCCAGGAGCTGAACTGGAGCCACACCAATGAAAGAATAAAATATTCTCGGTGCCTGGCAGACACAAGCACTTTTGATGCCCTTTTCCCAACTCGGTGAAATACTTTCACCCCAGGCACTGTCCTGCATAAAAGCAAAATGAAGAGAGGAGTATGAATGCTTCCTGAGGTGTCTGCTGAAGTATTAATAATGTTTAAAGCTTTATATTCTACCAGCAGGTCTGAGATGCACTAACTACCCAAAGGACAGCCTTTCTTGGCTCCAGCATTACAGACTGACACCACCTGAAAATGTCTGACTCCCTTACACTCAGTACAGATGAAAAATACCACAAAATCCCTGGATAAAATTCTGCCTTGGCATAGAGCTGTGGAAGTGTTTGGGGCTTTTTTTTTCTTTTTTTTTCACACAAGCAGAGAGTGATAGGAAAAGGGGAAATGGTTTTAAACTAAAATAGGAGAAATTTAGATTAGATGGTTCAGAAGAAATTCTTCTGTATGAGGGTGATGAGGCACTGGCACAGGATGCCCTGTGCCCAGGAAAGTTGTGGATGCTGCACCCCTGGAAGTGTTAAAGGTGAGGATGGACAGGGCTTGGAGTTACCTGGTCTAGTGTCCCTGCCCACGGCAGGGGGTGGAATGAGATAAGCTTTAAGGTCCCTCCCAACCCAAACCATTCTATGAAGTCCACTCAGCCCCAGGAAGGCTCTGCAAGCTGCTGCTGGCCACCTCTACTTTTCCTAACATTTCTAAAGATTCCATGATACTGGAATACTCCATGTTTGGAGCATCCAGTAGCCAGGAGGGCAGTGAGACTTTGATCATGGCAGTGACTAGAAGCTGGAAGGATTTTTTCATGGCTCCCAAAGCCTTTGACTCCCATGAAACTGCTGCTGGTACATGCAGGGAGGAGATTCCAAACACTACAAGCACGCACCTCTCTGCAGCAAGACAACCACCATGATCAGAATGGGTTCTTGGAAGGAAGAACACATCCAGAGTGAGGTGGGGAGAGTCCCTGATGCAGAGCAGACCAGCATTTCCAGCCTGGGAGTCACCTACTTTCCTTTCCTTGCTCATAGGTAGCAGAGCTGCCTGCCCAGGTTGCACCAAGTCAGCCAAGTAGCTGCATTTCAACCTGGGCAGATAAGAAGAGATCAGGATGGCAAGAGGTCACCCTCGGGGACATCCCTGATCTCTGCCCCGGGCACGAGGTCATCCTGATCCTACTGCTTCTCTCACACCGTCTCCTGCCCTTACTTGACATGTAGCAGCAGCAGGAAACACTGCAGGCAAATGTCACAAGTGTCCCCACAGCTCTCCAGCAGGTGAATGTCCCAGGCAGTGGACTGTGGCCCCTCTGCCTTCCACATCCCACCCAGCCTCAGCCCAATTCTGTTCCATGCTAGTTAAAGGGGTTTGAGCCTTTTTTCCACAAGTATGGGGAGAGAAGGGCTCTGCTGAGTCAATTTTGAAAATCATCAACCTACTGGACATGTTGTTTTTCTACAGCACGTGAGAGCACCATGTGATGGCAGAAAGTTTGTGGGTGACAGCCTGGTCCTTCATGCCCTAGGAGCTGCAGGCTGGCCCCGTGCGAGACACACGATGTAGACACACAGTGAGACAGGATGTCTTCCCGCAGAAAGACCAAGTAAATAGTGTATAATGACAGGATTTCTATTATTGATGCTTCAGCAAATCATCTGGGATCCTCGGAGGATCAATTAATCATTGGGATTGTCAACACCCAACTCCATGTTCTAAGTTTTTGCCATCCAACTCTCCCATCCTCCCGTACACACAAATGATGCCGGGGGCACGGTGCCAAACGAAGCGGAAAAAGAAAGAAGGGGAAAGAAAGCGCTGAACAGAGAGGCTGTTGTTGGGGCTGGACCCTGGCGTTGGCGAGGAAGATCAAATGCAGCTGCCCCCATGGCTGCATGTGGTTAAGCCCGCCGTGCCCGAGGGCAGGCGGGATGGGGAGCAGCCAGGCAGCCTACGACGGGCACAGATAATTAAATCATCCGATTGCCGGGCAGGCCACATTAAGAAGCTCATCGGTTTGCATGTGGCCCCTTGCTGTGGCCACCCGTGAGCTAAGTCTTGCCTAGATGCTAGTAGACAATTAAGACAAATTGTATGGCTGAAGATCAGACTAGAGCACTGCCAATGCCATTGCCTGGAAGCTCCGCTGAAGAATGAGGGCACATGTGTGTGGGAACCAAGGCTCGGAAGAGAGCTTTTAATGAACAACGTGCCAGCACTTGTTGCCAGAACACACTCTTCATTTCAGCTCTTGGAGAAAACAAAACCCTTAAAACCAGAGTTTACTACATTTCACTGATCTTCAATATGGCTGGAACTTCAGGATGCTTCTCCTCAAGCTAAGTTTGTATCAGTGAAAATATGCTTCTTGTTAAAGAAACTATTTAAAATGTGGAATCTAAAATCAAGCAAAAATAGCAGACAGTATGTTCAGCTTCAAAATTGGCTTGCACTCAACCAAGTATACCATAAACAGAAGGCAGAACTGACTATTTTTATCTTAACAGCCCTTGGGTGATTAAAATTTGGGGCCAGAATAAACAATTTTTTTCCCCATTCCTTGCAAGAGAATATGTGACATGGGCTTGGAGTCCTTTCTAATTTTTTAACTCCCTTCCTAGCTATTAGTTGTTTGCATTAGAAATGTTCCCATGTACCCAACAGCGCAAAGGCTGCATTGCAGCAGGCACTGTATGAATTATAGGAACACACAGACCACTGTGCCCTGCAGAGATTACAGTGCAAGATAAGCCAAAGACAACAACAAAGTGCTAAGAGGGAGCAGGTGAAAAGTTAACAGGGAGAGGAATGCACAGATACACAGCATATGGGATTTTTCTTTATGAGGTGGAGTGTCATGGACAGCCCCTGCGACCCAAAGACAGACGGGTCCTGAGGATCCAGCCCAGATAGAAAGTACCAGATAGGTCAGGGAAGGTGATGAGTGAAGAAGACACAGAGGGAATCCCAACCAAGGGGCAAGGAAGGGTAGAGGAGAGAGAAGGGAGAGGGGGCAGTGCAAAGGACATTAGTGAACAGAGATGTGAGTGCTAAGGGACAACGTGGCTGGGACATGCTCTGAGGGACGGCACAGCCAAGGTCAAAGGCCAGGGATGAAATCCACCATCAGTGTGAAACAGCGTAGATGGAAGAGACTGAGAAAATCCAGGCCATGGAATTTACAGCCTTGCAGCAGGCAGGACTAGTGAAAAAGAGCAATCATGTGATGAGGGATGGGCAAGGCGACAGACGGGGAGGTACAGATTTGTCTGCATGTCTGCAGAACAAGAAGTCAAAGATGCAGCTCTGGTTTCGGCCATCCATTGGCGGTGATTCCAGAGACTGGTGGAAGCAGAAGTGGTGATGGAAAAAGGAGGAAACAAGTAAGTACTTTTTGATGGTGTTAAATAATGCTGATGGTTTAACTGCTTCAGCAGAAGCAGCTATAGGAAGGGGCTGAGCCATGGGACTGAGTAGAGGGAAGCAGAGCAGGATGGGAGAAATGATCTGGGCATTATGGGAGCTGAAACCAGGAGAGCAGAAGCAAATTATTTGGAAGGTGTAGAGGAGGAAGCCTAAATGGGGATTTTTGGATACCTCCAACACAAGGGGACAAGAGGTTCTGACACTCACTGAGCTGTCTGTGGCAGATATTCAGGCCTCTCCACAGCACTAGGTCACAGATTTGTTGGGACACAATCCATCATCAACCCATAGAACTTCCTCAGACCTCCAGGAATGTGACTCCCCATTTTTGTTACAAACTACATGTTTTAATACTTAACACTTGAATGCTACAATTAACATTTCCTAGTGGGGGAACTGCTGAGTCCAGCTGTGAGGACCCCCCGCCAGCAACATTTATTTATAAAAAAGTGAAATGAAAGATTTCCTGACAAGATCTCTTCAAAACTGTGCAGATGTCCAAAATGATGTCAAACAGACATGATATACAGAAGGCCCAAAGAGTTCTCAGTCAATTCACCTGAGAGACTCAACACCTGTGTTTCTGAACAACATTATATTCCCATATAATAATACTAATTGGAGGGGGGGAATTATCCAACAAACTTTTTTCTTCATCCTTGTCCTCCTTTCTGCACACACTAATCATGTCTACACAAACTCATTCAAATCTGCATTATTATTTTTGCTTCTTTTTAAGTGCAATCCTAGTTCCTAACTTCTACCTCCAGCTCAGTGTTATTCCTACAGTTTAGCATGTTCCTATTCACACAGTGTCAGCAGAAAGGGCTTCTTACTCCAGGAAAGCCATTGCATATGCAATAAACAAATAGCCTTTGACATCCTGGTTAATTATATCAGTTAGCGACAATCTCACATGCATGAATGCTGTGCTAATGAAAACACTTTGGCATGCAAAGCAGGACTGATCAAGACATTGAAGTGTCCAAACCTGCAAACTATAAACAGCACAGCCCACGGAATACAGCGGGACTTTGTGGTTCCCCTTAGGAGGAGCACGGATGGATGGTCAGGTCAGACTCTAAACATGGCACAGAACGAGCCTTAGGTGCTGTACAGTTTGATCTAATGGAAGGGAAGCCATAAATTAAGAATTTAATCCTGCACTACAGGTGAGAATGGTGATGAAGGCAGCGATGAAGGCTTCTTAGCAATAGAGCAGCTCTGTATTTTCTATAAAGCATGAGCACCTGGTGAAGAGCATGGACCCAACCCTGCTTCTAAAGAACTTCCAAACCAAGTGCTCTCCTGAACCTCGCTATCCATTCTCCTGCACTCCAGATGAGCTAGACACAAAGCAGGTTCTCCATCCTGGGCACTTCTTCTGCAGCCCAGTTACCTCCTCATCATGATGGTCTACCTGTGCCAAGGCTCCAGCAGCCACGCAGAGGAGCCTCAAGAATTTTCCCCCACTAACCCAGGATTGCTCCAAAACAGATCTTCTTGTGACAAACTCATTTCAACCTGCTCCAGAGGAGCAGCTGGGTGGCCAGGCTCCATGTCCCACCCCAGGAGCCATGCAGTGCCTCAGCTCTGGTGCACATGTGCTGTGCAGATGGAGCATGCTGCTGGGGCAGCTCCGTGCGTGCTCCCGGCGTGCTCGCTGTGCAACCCATTTGTATGTTCACCACAGCCATTTGTCCAAAACTTATGAATGTCTGCAGCCAAAAACATGGAGAAATGAGGAAAGTGGAGGTGAAAAACCTCAGGGAGCATGCACAAAGAAGGCAGAAGAGATGCAGCGATTGCCACCACCTTCCATATTCAAGAAGACAGGGAAGAGCCCTTTTGCAGCTGGATGAGGATATGGTCTCTGCATGAATATGTGGACAATGCTGACTTCACTCAATGTCTCCATCTCTTTGACCTCACTAAACCCTTTCTCATTTTCAGCCTCTCCTCTTTCAGCTACCTGAGCTCATCCCTCTCACCAAGCTGTGATGTGGTCCATGTCTATCCAAAGAGAAAAACCACAGTCCTTGGGGACCAAGTCTCCTTCCATCCAGTAACACTATGCAGAGCTAACCACAGCCATAATGTACTGACAGTTAAACTGCTTTTATCTCTTTTCTTTTCCACTAAGTTCTCACACAATAATCCCCTGTCATATTTTTTACCAATAAAATATATGAATAGCTAATCTGGTGGCTAACTGCAGTGATACATGATCTTCCCTTATAATGACTTCTACAGTGAAATAACAAAATCCCTATCAAAGACAATCTTTTTATGGCTTTTAGGAAGACTGTCTCTACCCTGATGTTTGCCAAAAATTTTGTTTTGCCTCCCTTGTCCCCTCATATGACAGAGAAAATGGACTAAACCTAAATTTAGAATACACACTATTACCAAGCATTTAACAACAGAAAACTTCCCCTATGTTGTTTAGCCTAGAGACATCCAAGTGCCAGAGCCAAGGAATGTTCTTCCCCACCTCCTTTTAGCCACGGAAAAACCCCACACACTGAAAAAGAGAAGTTTTTAATAAAAATTGGCACTTCTGAGCTTGCAGTTGGTGGCAGATTCCTTCTCCAATCAATGACATCACGTTGGATTGTGGCAGCAAACGAGTGCCATGGAGGCTATGAACAAAATTGTGTTGGGTTTTGGCACTGGCCTAGCAATCCTAAAAAGCAGTTTGGTGTTTACAAACCAAGGCTGAGCTGTGCCCAGCTCTGGTGTGCTGGGCAGAGAGTGGGAGTGAGGATGCTCCAGGGCATGTGATGGAGGGCGAGGACAGGCACTGATCCCTGCCACCAACAGCACTGCCAGCACCCTGGCTGAGAGGTTTAAAGAGGATTTTAAAAGTGCCCAAAGCTGTAAAATTATTTCAAAAATGCCAGAACCCTTGACTGGTGTCAGTAAGCTTCTTCATCTACCAGACATTTCAGCCCCACTCATCTGCCCCTTCGCTCCTCCACCTTTCCCAATCCCTGGAATCCAGCTCCTGGAAAGCTGTGCACAGATTGCAGCCCTAAAAAACCACAGCCCTGGGTGGACCTTATGCTGCTGCAGGATTTTCCAAGGATGGAATGGGCTGTGGGGCTTGGGCAGGAGGACATGGGTAGGTGCCAAGGCCAGCGCACCAAGGAGTCCCATACAAAGCAAACCCCAAGGGAGCTGCAGAGCTGAGAGAAGACTGAGGAGGCCTTGGAGCACTGAGCAAGGAGTTCTTTCAGTTCACAAAAAGAAACTTCTGTGCAAACTGCTTCATAAAAAGCTCTGTACAAACTCTGCCCTTGCTAGTGGGCTTGGGGAGATGAAGGCTGACGATGAGGAGACCCAGGGCAAGGCCAGCATCTCTAGGAGAGGTCACCTGCACAGCGAGCCCAGCAGGCACTTCTACTGATCATAAATAACCAGGCACAAGGGGACCTCTGCAGCCCTGACCAGCCCCAGCCCAGGTGCTGTTCTCCTACACAGGAAGTGTTTTTGTGGGTTTGCCAATATTGCAAAACCACGGCGTACACTGGGTGAGAAACTGGAGCCCCATCCGTGGTCAGCGCACGCGGCGCTCACAGAGCTGAAGGAGCCTCTTGTGCCCATCCCTGTTCCAGGCCACATCTTCCCAAACCCCTTTCACATCAGACACATGCTTCTGCTTATGGTTTCGTGGGCAACACAAGAACCTAAAGCACTTGGGAGGATGGTGGTTCATTACAGCAGGAACTTGGGTTCTCCAGAGGTAATTTACTGCAGGGCAGGACTTCCCGGCTGTAGCCACACCAGGAGGATTTTAAAATTACTTTCTTTATGTACCCAGCTCTGGGGCCAGGACCAGTCATGCATCATTGCACCAGCTCTTCTGAGTCCTAGATCACCAGGTCATCAGGCCAGGTGACTGGGAATCTCATGACACTATCTCAACAGGGGAAGAGTTAAGGAAAGTTCATTCTAATTAATTAAAATTGTGAATTTAAAGTGGATTAATTAAACTGCATTAAATGCCTGTGTAAACTCCTCACTCAGACTTTAAAGTGTCTTTATTAAATTTCTAAAGCAAAATTCAGCTAAACCAAATTAAGGCTGTTTCATTTCTAAATGACAGTGTCTACACGAGGAAGTAATGCAGTTTAGATAATCCACTTTAAAAGTTATTTCACATCCATTTCAATTGTCCCCGTGTAGACAAGCCTGAGGAATCCTGTCGCTCACAAGCCTGTGTACAAATATGGGTAACAACAGGACCTTTTTGAGATTGCCTTTTTAGGAGATTACTTCCAAATATCCTCATGGACAAGAAAGCAAAGAATTGATTGAGCAAAGAGGGGCTGTTTACAGGGCATGGAGTGACAGCATAAAGGGGAACAGCTTTAACTGACAGAAAGCAGGTTTGGATAAGGTTATTAGGAAAAATACTTCCCTCTGAAGATGGGAAGGTCCTGTCACGGGTTGTCCAGAGAAGCTGTGGCTGCCCCTGGATCCCCAGAAGTGTCCAAGGCCAGGCTGGATGGGGCTTGGAGCAGCCTGGGATAGTGGAAGGTGTCCCTGCCCATGGCAGGGGTGGGACTGGATGAGCCTTGAGTTTTCTTCTAACCCAAACCATTCTGTGATTCTGTGATTTTCAGATGGGATGGGGCAGGGAAGGACAGCACTCATCCATGAGCTAACAGAGCACAGTGGGACAAACATCCCTGGGAGTTGGAGACGAAAGAAAGGGACATGCACAGCCAGGACATTATTTTACAAATGCAATTGTGCATCCAAAGTAGCTCTGACTGTATCACAGCAAGATGTTTCTGTTCCCAAGAGGGAAAAGTGGAGTTTAAGGATGAAACAGTTGAGGAAAACGGATGGTGCTGGGGATGATGTCTGCAGTAGGTGCAGAGAGATGGCAGGTTCATGAGTCATGGTGACATTGTCACTGGAGGATGCAGAGACACTCCCTAATCCCACTAAGTTGATAAGTGGAATGGGGGAGCCTTAGATCCCTTCCCAATGCCAGGCTGTACCCACAGCCCTCTGACAACAAGGACAGGACTGTGGCTGCATTTGGCAAAGCTAATGGATTAGGGGCACCCATGGAACCCACTGGGATCTGCACAAGGGAGCCTGTGGGACAGCAGCACTGAGGGTCTCCTCTTGGCCAGCAGATCCACAATCTCTCAGCTTTGCAGGAATAGCATCAATGTGCAAAAATATATTTTGAGGGAGCTGAAAGCCTCAGAGTTCAGTTTTGGAAGGGCCCTTTTTCCCCACACTCTGGGCAGCTGCAGAAGGCAAAGGGTTAAGGAAGCCCTGTGTTTTACAGTTTAGTAGCAGCCACAGCACAGACCTTCACAGGGAGGCTGGAGAGGCTGGAATAACTGCTGGCTGGAGCTGCAGCATGTCCAGAGGCAACAGCAATAAAAACAGAGTGGATTACATCCCTTTAGAAACCCTCTGGAAAAAAAAAGAAAAAAAAAAGAAAAAAAAAAGAAAAAAGAGGAAAACAAGAGAGTAGGGGGAAAAAAACCCAGGGAACGCCAGAAAGCGCAAACCACAGATTCTGTCTGTTGGCTGCTTTTTGATAAGCTCTGCTCCAAACACAATGCTAATGAGCGTAAGGGACATCCTCTGCATGGGGCGGCTGCTTGACCGCATTTTGTCTGCATGTGGCTGATTTCCTCACCCACTGCCAAGCCCCGTGGCATCGCTCCCTGCCGGGGCTTTTCCTTGGGCTCCTCGCCTAGCAGCCCGGCCCCGATGGTTGCCGACCTGCGTGAGTCAGCAGTAACCGAAGGAAAGGGCTCAGGGGGGAAGAAGCACCGGGCGCCGGGAACTCTCCCTCCCGCCAGTCGCAGGGTGGCTGCGCGCTGCCCATGTGGGCTCCGGAGCAGCGACGGGCGGCTGCCGAGCTCTTTTCCTATTAACACCATATGATTGTTTTGTTTTCCTGGTTGAGACCAAAGTCTACCCAGCTCCTGGTGTTAATTCGCCCTCTGCCAAAGCCGGAGCTGCCTGTTTTTATACTGCTGGGCTCTTTACAAACCCACTGGTGATTGCTTTCCCAAGGCATCTACTGGGTTGCTTATAATTCCTCTAATTAAATATAAAGGAGAGATGGTTTGGTGGAGCACCATTCCATCATTTTCCCTCTCGCTTCACGCTGTGGACTTTAATGAGGGCCTAAAACACCATCTTGACTTGGCTTTAGTTTCAGGCCAGATGAGCTTTGCTTGTTAAGACGGCCTTTGCTGTCAGGAAAAATAGCTTTATTAAGGTCATGTAACGCAGAGGGTTTGATTAAAGCTAATCAAGGAAAAAAACCAGACCGGAGCAGTGCGATTCAAACTTACTGCGACATGTTTAACATAACTTCACCTCCCCTATCTGTTGAAAGCAGACAGAAGTAAGATCAGGTTACCCAGAAGAATGCCTGAGCTGGGGGAGAGCACAGAGTGCCGTACAACATCGTGTAGCACCATACACCATCCTACAGTGCCCTACAACATTGTGTAGCGCTGTAGGCAGTGTACCACTGTCCATTTACAACAGCACTGAACCACTGTGTGTAGTACTGTGCAACATGCTGTAACACTGTACAATAGCGCGTAGCACTGTACAACATCCTACAGCGCCCTACAACATTGTGTAGGGCTCTAGGTAGTGTAGCACTGTCCATTTACAGCACTGAACCACGGTTGTGTAGTACTGTGCAGCATGCTGTAACACTGTACAATAGCGCGTAGCACTGTACAACATCCTACAGCGCCCTACAACATTGTGTAGGGCTGTAGGCAGTGCAGCACTGTCCACTTATAGCACTGCACAGCACCATACAGCCCCACAGAGCGCTGCACAGCACTGCACAGTGCCATAGAGCTGTATACTCTGCCCCATAGCACCATACAGCACCACAGAGCTGTGCTGTGCAGGGAACAGCACCACAGAGCACTGCACAGCTCTCTCAGGGCCACACAGCACTGCATGGCCGCATACAGCAGCACACAGCTCTCAGTGCTGCTTAACCCATGCAGGGCTTCCTGGGAGCGACCTGGCCAACTCCAGCCCTGCTCCCAATTCTTTGGTAGCCAGGCTCTCCCAGCACAGGGTAACTGTGGTGCAGCAGAGGTGGCTGGGCTGCCCTGGAATGCTCCCTGTGCCAGCTGCTAATCCAGAGGGGTTCTACAACTAAAGAATGGGGCATGGCAGCGAGGGCCATGCTTCCTACAGAAAGAGACCCCATCCCTCACGTTCCTCTGGGCTGTTTTGTCAAGGGGATGGGAGTTTTACAGAAAACATAGGGGTGGTTTTCAAATCCAAAGGGCTGTCCCGTCACTGAGACTCATTATGGAGGCGCCTCTGTTTTGGATTTACTGGATATATTTTTCCGTATTTTCCTCTAGGGAGTCACAGCTGGGAGCTTGCCCTGCTTCCTCCATGTACCAATCACTGGGCTCCTTGCTTTTACTTTTAATCTGTCTTTACTATGAGGTGTCAACAAATGCAGTCAGGGCTGTTTGAGAAAATCATTTGGGAGAGACAAGATAAAAGCAAACTAGGTGTTGGTTCATAATTTTGGAGATTTTCTGAGAAACCTACAGCTCTGGTCAGCAGCCAAGCACCATCGGCCAGGCCCTTGAGCTCCTTTGACCTCAAAATATCTATGCTTTGGAAAACAGGGATGAACTTGAGCCCTCTGAAAACGCAGAGACTGAGGGACTCTGGTGTCCCACGTGGTGGGGTCTGGGTCCGCTGAAGTGTCCCCCAGCTGCCAAAAGTAAAACTACCAATCCAATCGCCTCCACTTTTTGGTTTTCTCCTGTGCCCCTGGGTGGAAGGAAAATGCTGACAGATATTTGAGACACGAGCGGATTAAGCTGCAAGGTACAAGCTCTCACAAGCAAAAGCAATTAAACCTGGGCTTTTTGTTGTTGGGTTGGTTGTGGTTTTTTTTTTTTTTCAAGAGAGAAGTTAGAAATCCAGCACTGTGGAAGGGGCTTTTTAAGGATAATTTTCTCCAGAGAAGTTCAGGAACTCCAAACATACACAGGGATATCCTGCTTAGGACAAGGCTCAGCATTAAAAAAACACAGTCTAAACAAAAACGTGGGACTACTCCCCTGCTCCAGCCCTGCCGCTCGGCGAAGGATGGACAGGAAATTACCAGCAGTGGCACGGGGGCTGCTGCCAAGAGGCAGCGTGGAAACAAAAGACCCTCTATTGTGTAGGAAAACCTGACATCCATCCCCTCTGCTATACTCTGAACTCCCATAAACCTTTCCTGTGAGATATGATTTATGGGAGCTTTCCATATTTCCAGTGCCCTGCGTTGTGCCCCCTCCAGCACACGCAAGTGGGATCTGCATCAGCACCAGTTTCACACCACTGCCAGCCTTGAAAGCCTGGATTTCTCCTGATTTCTTCTCCTCCTCCTGCAGCCACCCCACAAACTGCTATTAAGAAAGTAAATGAGATATTTGCCCTGTCGTGAGGCAGCAGCAGCCCTGCATTGCACAAAGGGCTCGATTTTCTCCATTATTCTGTCCTCCTTCAGCACAAAATAAAGCGCTTTTTTTTTTTGGTAAAACAGTAATATTTTATATTTCCCCGTTTCTTTTCGAAGCAATACACTGTAATTCACTAACGGGTCACTCTCAGTTAATTATATTTAACAAGTAGAAGCTGCAGAGTAATGCTCCCTCCCCCAAATTATGTCCTTTGGTTATTTAAATAGGTGCAAGTAGAGGGGATGGGAGAAGGAACAAGTCGGTAAAGTATCAGCTGTGGAAGTTTGTTGGGAACTTTCCAAAACCCTACATCTGCTTGGCAACAGCTCAGAAAGGGATATGGTTACTCTTTTAACAGTAACACAGCTTTCCCAGGCTACAATATATGAAAAACAGCTTACCCTGGAGCAGGGAAGGGCCAAGAGAGAGCTGCAAAACTCCCCCCTGGCCCCACCGTGGGACCCCATCACCTCCCCAGAGCTAGTCAGAGACCAGAAAAAAATGTCCTTGGATGTGGGAGCCCCCTCAAACTCCTCCCCAGCACCCTGGGGTGGGCTATGCAGCCAGGAACAACTCGGGGCTTGAGGGGCTCCTGCTCCAACTTTTTGGGGGGAGAATCACAGCACGGCTCTTGTCAGCATAAGCCTTCATTCACCACAAACAACACATCTAAAGGCACTGTTTATAATTATAGCATTAATTGATCTCTCATTTATTTTCTTCCAGCTGCTAATTAGAGAGATAATATCTCGGGTGCTTTACAAGCATTAGAAGACTTCAGCTCGCATGGAGATACTTCTGCCGAGGAAAGCAGAGGTGGATGGAGCAGGGAGCAATCGCTCTGCAAAGAGAAATAATTTACCACAGTTGGGTGCATTTTTTATATTTTAATTAATCTCGCTTTAGTCCAAAAAGAAAAAAAAAAAAGAACAACTTCCTGCAGCCTGCTCTGCAATACGAGGGCAGGGAGGCATTGGGAAGATTTAGTGTTTCTGCTGGGTCAGGAAAACACGGGAAAAAATTAGAAAATAAAAACAATAGCATGGGAGAAAGCAGCGGGAGGACGTGGGACAAGACACCTCTCCACGGCACTGAGAGTGGGACGGGGCTGTCCCAGCTTTCCCGCACCAGGAGGAGTGTGCAGGGAGCATCCCAGTGTCCTGACACCCATCCCAGAGGCCACGGGCTCGGCACGCTGCCGTGGCTCCTCCAAGCCACGGGATTTCTGCCGGGGCAGAGGGAACACGCGTCGAGATGCAGTTTTACAACTAGGTGAAAGTTCCCGCAGCGGCAGGACGCGCGGCTGGCACTGCCTGGTGTGACCCATTTCTCAAATAATTACAGCCTGAGTCACAAACCTGTTAAGACCCAATTAACAAAAATGTTATGCATCAGTGATGCATGTTTTGTCCAGAACTTTTAATTCCACAGTTTTTCCAAGTAAATTCTCTCCCTTTATTTTCTAGTCATTAAATCCCCTCCCCTGGGTGCGAGCGGTTGCCTTCCCATTGTGTTGCGAAAGGGTTAGCGGGCCAAGAAGTCAGAAGGAAAAGGGTGTCATTACTTCTTGACACTTTGTGGTGGGGAAAAAAATTTGGAAAAAAATCCCCTAAAAATAAACTCTCGCTGCTCCCGAAGCCAGCATGAAGCCCTGGAGACACCCCAGGGAGGGTGAGGGGTCAGGCTGTGCTCAGCCGGGGGGCGATGGTGGAGAAGGGCCTGGCTCTGTCCTGGCTTGTGCAGACGAGGGGAGGCAGTGGAGAGGATTTTATTTGGCAGATGGGTGCAGCTATTGAGCTTATGCAGTAGTGGGTTTTTGGCTGCCCGAGTGGGTAGCCTGTTGTTTACTGTTTATGGATTTGTCAGTTTTAATTATTGTGAAGTGCCCAGATGCTCTGGCGGCCAGTGCCATAAGCATTTAGGGAGCAAATATATAACGAAATGCACTTGAAAACATCTCGGCTTCCTCCCATCTCTCTCCTGCCCAGCTCCTGGGACACCCCATGGCACCAAACACCGGCTCTGCTGGGTGCACCATGACCGAGGAGGACTGCAGGGCACGCAGTGCTCCCACTCTTCCAGGGCTGTCCTGCATTCTTCCACCTTGGATCTGCAGCTCCATCAGCACCATCCCTGCAGCAAACACCGGCCGCCAGCACCAGGGCCCCCTGGATCCACATTTCACCGTTCCTACCCCTCTGCAGGCCCCGGGCATGCAAACCTGGAAGCAGATCTGCTTCCTTGCACCTTTTTTTTTTTTTTTTTTTTTTTTTTTTCTCTTTTACCGTCCATCTTTTTAAGGTTATTGGACTCTGTTTTCTATAACGAGGTTACGTGCATGGCAAATAGCATAAATGCATCCCAGACGGGGCCGGTGAGGAATGCTCCCCCCGGTTACACATGTACTTTTCATCTGCGGTCGCGGGGCTGCGAGTGGCCGTCTCCAAGAGCGCTGTAGCCCGCTCCTTCCTGACTCCATTGTAATCCATATTCCTCCTCCCTACGCGAAATGCTGCGCTAGATAAATTCCACTGTATTTCAGAAAGTTTTCCACAGCTCCCTAAGTGTTTCCATATGACACTGGGCTCTACAGGTAACTTGAGTTAAAGCTATTCCTTAAGCAAAACTCCCTGTAAAATTTTCCACTATCTCAGCAGTACTCTATGTGCTGTCATTAAAGCAGAGCACATATATTTCAGAGCAGGATTTGCCGCAATGTCGGATTGCTCGGTGAGCCCCAATTAAGGTTTTTTATGCATACTTTTTTTTATGAAAACCTCCTCGCTCAGGTCTTTCGTCTGTTCATTCACTGAGGTCCTTTTTAAGGGGGGAAGATGCAGCTTTCTGAGCCATGCAGGGCGCAGGCTCAGGCTGGGAGCGGTGTGGATAATGCCAGCCTTGTTCCTGCTGCCTTTTCACTCTGTTCCCAACCCTCCTTTTTTCCACCCATTTCCCCAGGAACGGCAGCGAACCCTAAATTGCAACCACCTGCTCCATACATCATCCTCAGGCCTGGCAAGCCTGAAACGGCAGCGATGCTCAGCATTCCTGCAGGGAATTACTCCCCAAAACACTCAGCCCTGGTCCCCAAGGATGGCAGCAAAACTGCTGCACGCATAAAAGAGTTTAATTTACCAACAGGCTTATGCCAAAAGAGTGCCTCCTGTTCTCCAGGAAGCTCTCAGCAGCGATGGAGAATCTCCAAAGCAAAGGCAAAATGCATAATTTCAGAGCAAAGATCCCTAAGGATGGAGGAAAAACCCTGAGCCGTGCAAACAGGATCGCAGTGCCCTGTGCATGCAGTGACTGCAAAACATCTGGCTGGATTCTGGCGAGAGAGAGAATCCAAGATGGCAGAAAAGATTAATGATTTTGTAACTTCTTCTGGTTTCAATGAACTTTTCTCTGGTTATAATCAAGGTTTTCAATGGCAGATTGGCTGCACGCTGGGCAGTGGTGAGCTGAGGTGGGGTGCTCCATCTCTGGGAATGACAGAAGCACTCAGCCAGAAACCCGACTTGTAACCATCCTGCAGAGCCCGTTATGCTCAAATGGCTATTTTGACACTGGTTTAATTAATAAGCCATATTATTGGTTAATTTTATACCGTCCTGAACTTTTGTCAAGGAAAAATTGGTTAATTTTACAGTGAGAGGACTTGATGCAGCAGAAATCATGAATAAACAACTTTTTTAAAGGTACGGACTTGCAGCTTGGCTTTGTTTTGTATAAACCCCCTGGTTTTATTACACAAATAATGAGCATTATTGATAGACTCCTTTATAGACAAAGCATCTCCCTTGCCTTCAAACTTCTTTTTAAAAATCTATTAAACACCCTCCTCCCATCCCAGGGTTTTACACATGCAAATTCACCCCTAAACAGTTTTAATGCTATTTTTCCCCTCATCTATCTCCCTGCTTTCCAGATGGACCACCAGCTTCCCACCATTGCCAGCAACAGCTTGCGTATTGTTTGTTTAAAACAAAGATGACGCATTAAATATCATACACGACGTGAGGAGAGGGGCTAAGGACAGTACTCTGGAACCAAAAGCCAGTCCAGCACAGCATTCCAAAGGTTGGTATGTGCAAAGGGATCCAGGATCTGGCCATCCTCTGCCTTTGGGGAAGGTGCTTCCCTTCCCGCTTCAAGGATCCGCTGCCTCCAGAGAGAGTTAAACTTGTGCGAATGCTCTCCAAATTATACAGGCTAACCAACAATTATGTCATTTCATTCAAACATTCATTCACCCGTCATGTGCCCAGATTAAACAGTAACACTTTGTTTGAAGCATTCTGCTGAAATTAGCAGACCAGAGTAGCCTTCACCTATATTTAAGCACTCAGACCCGCGCCCAACGTAGCCTTGCCTGAACTCCCGACGGGTTTAGGCAAGTTTAGCACATTTATGTGAATCAAAGCCATGCTTTTGTATGCTGCACACGGTTATTAGATGGGTAGCAACAGCCCTATACAGATGTAGTCACAGGGATGTAAAGATTTACAGGAAAAATTACAGGAATTTGAGGAAAATGTAAAAATCTGAAAAAAATTATGAACTTAAAAAGAGGTTTATGTTCACTTATAGCGCCCCCAAAAGTAGTTTCAAGCTGTGATAAAATGAAACAAAGCAAAAAAGCTCTAGTTGTGATGGACCAGAAAAAGCAGAATCTGAGTATAGGGCTCGAAGTTTTGCACTGCTTCCTTAAGGACAATGATCTGAGACATGGATTTTCTGAGATATGGATTTTAATCACTGTACTTTGCCTGAAAGCAGAATTGCAACCACAGCAGCAGCAGCCCTCTGCTGCAGGCTCATCCATGATCTCCTAGCCGTGGGACACCGGCACCCCTCACTGCCAGCACGTGTCACACAAGGCAACGGAGCTCCAGGATGCCCAAGGCTGGCATTAATGCTAAAATCTGCAGTGCTACCAACATCTCCAAGATGCCAGTTTGCTGCCATCAGCTTTGTGTGACAGGAGAGAATAGCAGGCAGATTGCGCATCTAATGAGCCACACATACTGAAAATCCACAGCAATCTCTGGAATACATGTGGATTTGTCTAAAACTTTAAAATATGGCCTGGATGGTGTCCTGACTGCCAAAACCACAATGAATTCACTGTTACTGTCACTAATCTCCATGTATGTTACATATGGTTGACATTTTTCTTTAACTCTCATATTTTTTGCATGTGTGCGTATATAAATAGGGTAGGAGGGAGGCGAGGAGCAGGCAGACAAACAAACAACAGGCTGGGATGCACAACGTTCCCATTAGGCAGTGGAAAATTAGTCCAAAGTGTGTTATACAAATCTGCAGAGCCCCAAACAGCACGTTTTAGAGCATAGGTGAAGTCTAGGTCCGTCCTGGGAAGCCAGATGTGCCTTCTTAGCCTTATGTTAAAGTGTTCATCGCAAAACTGGAAGGGATACTCTGAGTCCTGCTGAATCCAGTGGGAATCTTGAGACATTTTAACGTGATACGGGGCAATTCATCCCCTTTGTGTGTTTCTTCAGGTTATTAATTGAGAATATTTATGGAAACACAGAATGGTTTGGGTTGGAAGAGACCTTAAAGCTCACCCAGTTCCACTGGACGCTTTCTACTATCCCAGGTTGCTCCAAGCCCTGTCCAACCTGGCCTTGGACACTTCCAGAGGCAGCCACAGCTTCTCTAGACAACCTGTGCCAAGGTCTCACCACATTCACAGCCAGAAATTCCTTCACAATTTCCCATCTAATTCTGCCCTCCGGCAGTGAGAAGCCATTCCCTGTGTCCTGTCTCTCCAGGCCCTTGTCCCAGCTCACTCTCCAGCTCTCCTAGAGCCCATTCAGGCCCTGGAAGGACCTCTTAGATCTCCCTCTCCTCCAGGCTGAATACACCTACATCTCCCAGCCTGGCTCCAGAGCAGAGGGGCTCCAGCCATTTAATACACACTTCATCTTAAAAGATTTGATATTCATATAATACACATTGCCTTGACCACCTAAGCAGAATATGAACACTTGCAGAAACAGGAATAAATCCCCTTTTCCTAGCCATGCAATATTACATGGTGTGCTGGCAGAAGAGCTGTATATGAACTAAGAAATAATATTTCATGCATTCCTTTTACTTTCTAGGCAAATTTATGCCAGATTTTATTCCACTACAGCATTACAAGTGGCACTGCTTATCTCTGTTTCCCTGCACTTCTACCAAACAGTAGGTCAGCTGAAAACTTTGTTTACTGCCTGAGGAGAAGCAAATAGTAGTCATGCATGGTTGGCAGGGGCTCATGGTGTGATATATTCACTGCTGTTATATGGCTCATCATATAATTTATGTCTACTGTAAACAGTCTATTTATGATACACATCCCGTTTGGACATGCAAATTCCTTGGCTTGTAAGAACAGCACTGCAGTGATGGGTATGTTCCTTCTACCACGTGGTGCTGGCTGTTGGTGAGTTTAATAATGAAGAGAACTTGGTTCTAGAAGAGAAGACCTTTCTTAATTTTCACTTGAAATAAACTCAACAAAATCTCATGCTATGTATTTCTTTGGTGGCTATTTCCCAGGAGATCTACTTGCTTCCATCACCTCTTTTCCAAGCCTGTTCCTACCAGTCTGCTTTCTAAGGACATCCTAGAGCAATTTGCTTTTATTTTTTGTTAAAGCTATAATCTCTCAGATTGATGCTGGAGGGATAGTACCCACAGCAACACAAGGGCATCAGCAGCTCTACTCAAACACGGAGAACAGCACAGGCAAGGGCTCTAGGGATGGGTGGAAAAACTCTACAATCAAAAAAGCAGATAGTCCCACCTCCCTCAAGGTCCCCAGCATTGTCACACCATAGACCCTCCCTGCTGAGTTTCTTCTTTCACCACATCATGTCCATGACAGCTCACACTCCTATTTTGGGATGAGCAAACCCTGAGCACTGTTACCCTGATGAGCCCCGATACTGTGCATAAGCCCTCTCTTCTTAGTCTGCCTGATACACCATTTTTGGGTCTTAATCGCCTCCTTCCATTTGCCAGTCAGGTTTTACAGAAGACACTCCAGCACACGTGGCACAGGCCCAGGAACCATCCCCTGTTTGGGTGCTGCACCACATTTTGGACAAAGAGGCTGCAATGACACGTGTCAAAGTCGAATATACTGGCCTTTATCACTGCTTTTTAAAAAACTTTTCACGAGCTCTGGGTTGTCTACAGTCAACATTTCTCATAAAAGTCATGTGGTGACATCCTATGCACGTGCTAGGGGAGAGCAAATTTCAAAGTATTTGTAAAACCCTACTGGGTTGGATCCTACCACTCAGTCCTCAAAATTATCCTGCTTCCATGACTTTAAACAGACTTTTTAAAGGCATGTGTCAGTAGCAAAAGGCATTGGGAATCTCTGGGCTTTCTGCAGGTGCATGTGGAGGCGCGGGAGGAATGGTCCCGGCCCCGTCCGCCAGAGAAAGCACTGCCGTGTTCCTGAGAACAAGGACAGCATTATCCCAGGCACAGCGTCCATCCCAGCAGATGGGCAGCAGGAGAGAGGATGTCATCCACTCTCATTTTTGAATATAACAGGCAGTTTTATAGATTGCTACATTTAAGTAAGTTCCTACGTCGCTGTTGCGTGCTCTGATCTAGGCTGGTAAATGTCTTCTGGAAGCCAAGAACAATGGTAACGGTGATAAACATCAATATCAGCGCCGTGCCTGGGCTGGGCATGGCAGCAACACACACAGAGTGTCTGCACTTCAGAAATTTTAATATTGTCAGCAGACAAACAGAAAGAAGAAAAGAAACAGCAGCGCTCCCACTCACGCTCCTGACAAACTGTGCTGTTGCAGAACCAGTTAAATAGTTTGCCCAAGGCCACAAAGAAAGGCTGTGGCAGAGCTGGAAGGGCACCCAACCTCTGCACATTTCCAGCCACGTGCACCAGTCCAGCACTTTCTCCTAGCAAAGATTAACATATTCAATACTTCTCTGAGTACTTCTGAATAATTGTAACCACCACTTACTTTCATCTGAGTGGCTGTGAAAAGCTACATCATCCTTTGGTTTAATTTCTTTCCCTAAGAAGAATTGCATTTGAAAAGAGCACGAGCAAGTCTGGACCTGCTAATTACACTACAGTACCAGGACAGAAAAAAAAAATCATATAAAAGTATTCCTGACGTTATATATGCTCATGTCAGTCACAGCCTCTAGAGAGCCAGAAAAAATTGACTGCAACTTGTTCAAAGTAGACCTTACAAAAACACAGCTGGTCTCTGACTAGTTGTAGGTATTTTGTGACCATTTCATGACTACCATAGTGGGTAAAAATCTGTCACAGTGGAGGTCCAAAAAGAGCTGGTTTGTCTTTACACGTCTGGGCTCATCTTCAAAAAAAGAGAGTGATGAGAAAAGCATGAAGGACGAATGGCTTTGAGAGCCTTGATGGTAACAAACTCACCCAAAACTTGCTCCCTTCTCCCCATTCGTGCTGGAGCTTATGTGAAAACTGATTTTGTCAGCCAGAAAACAGGGCTGTGTTCAGCCTTCATCAGCTCATATGTTCCAATGCTCAAAGACAAACCACACTATTCATTAAATATCAGTAAAATAATTTATGGCAGGTATATGCATAATTTAAATCACTTAATGCATGCAATTTATGCCAAATAACAAAGAAAAATATTGCAGGATGCCAGTTCTGATTAATGTGATCAAATTTTACATTTCTTTGGAGCTTCTCCTAATGAAGGGCAAGCAGAAATTTCCCCTCACTAACAACTTCCCAGCTCCAGCTTTATTTCTAGTGCTTTTCCTTGTAGCACACATCATTCATTTTGCTGAGCAACTACATTCACTCCTATTAGGCAGCTATTAATTACTGGGCCCTAATGGCACGGTGACAGTGCATTGCATCACCACCAAGAAGTGCAGACCAGAAAGTTCACCAAGAACTGAGTTTGGAATAAAAATGAGGTTTTGTATCCTCATCTTCTCCTTTATGAGTGAATTGTGCATAGGATGGACACCCAAGCCCAAATGGCCAGAGCAGGGCTGGGGGTGGAAAACTGGTCCCTGGCTGTTCAGGATGGCTGAAGGAATTGCTCTGTGCAGTGCCTGACCTGCACAGCTGGATTAGGATTGCTGTTGACAGGCATCCCAGGGAGAAGGGGAATAAGAAACAAAGAGGCAGGGAAACCCGAAGGTCCTCTGGAAAGGAGGGAAGGAAGCGGACTATCCTCTTCTCATTGCATTTGGAAACAGATGTTCTCAATATCCCCAGCTCCAAAGGGTAGGAAGTGGTGAGCACAACTTGGGGAGTGCGGGTACTCTTGGCAAACAGCGCCAGCTTGTTTTTTTTAACTTTCTGGAGGACAAAAATGAATAGTGGTTTTAGTGGCATTTGAATCTGTCCATGGCATCTTCCTATCTGCTTTTGAGATCTGCTTCCGCCCAGAGCCCTGGAGGAAGAGCCTTCTTCCCAGCTGAGGGAGCAGTGAGCTGGTTTCACAATGCATGAAACTCAAGATGGGTATCCAGAAACCCACACCTCAAATTGAGCCCTTCACATTTCCAGAGCAGATGTTACAGGGACCAACAGACTCGTGTGCCTCTAGTCGTCCCCTACAAGCACTTTTCTCTTCAAAGGCATCTGGGGTCTGTTCTGCCATCGCCATGCCAGGATTTATGTATGTCGCTCCCATTAGTGTTAATGGTAGTTAGACACATACAGCCATTCCTCTCACACTTCAGGAAGAGAACAGAGCCTTATGGGTGAAAAGTTTGCTATTAAGGATTCTTAATACAATGGAAACATTCTGTCTCTTTTAATTGTAATTTACGTCTAAGTGTAACCGCTCTGGGTTGGGAAAACCAGGATTCAGTCCAATTCAATTATGCAATTCTTGCCACCTGGTAAGCCTTGTTATTTTATAAAGAGTACTGTAGTAGAACTGGCAGATTCATTCATGTTCAGAGTGTAAGCGCCCTACACTGTGTAATCACTGGCTCATAAAGGAGAGCGCCACACGAAAGTCAACCGCTCAATTATAACACAATCTTTAAAAAGGAATATGCAAAAACCACGAGGTGAGATTCCTCTTTGGTTCAGCTGGTTTACAATTACAAGTTCATTGGGGTCTTTGCTTTGCAAAGCTTTCCAGGACAGGTTCAGCCTCAAGTTAAACCTGAGCTCAACGCAGGGCTCCACGCAGCTCAATTGATCGGCACCTACTTGCAGATGCCGGCGGATAATCTCCATCCAGAGGGCATTGCTGGGAGGGGATGCTAAATCACAGGCCTGCAGGAAGGGTTTTATTGGGCTAATGCACATTCACTCTGACTTAGCTAATGAAGCTGCAACAAGATAATACAGGAAAGAAAAAATATGGCCCTGGCGACTGGGAACGCTTTCATTAGCACTGGCACACGGACACCTGACAGCCCATCAAAACCCCGTGCCACCCTCCATCCCCACAGGCTAATCAGCTTCCCCACATCCCACCCTTCTCAAATCCCTCAGCATCACAGCACTGAGTGGCCCTATCAATGGCAGAGGCACAGAAAATGTGATTTTTTTATAGAAGACAGTGAATATGCATAGAAAAAGCCAGTGGAACAGTCTTAACCTACACAGGGTAGCAACCATCCAAGGGGAAAAATCTCCTTGCCCTCATTAGCTCTGGCCAAGCCTCATCCACCCTCTCTGCCTGCTGCAGGCACTGACCAGGAGTCAGACGTTCAAAGGAGATGGGTCAGAGGGCAGGACCAAGACTCACCTATAAGCAGCGGCAGCTTCTCTAAGCCCACATCCCAAAACCATAACTGGAAGGCTAGTAGTGTTTTTACTAAATAACAGTATCTGAAGTTTATTTGGAAGTTCTCTCTATGCATTTCTGTACTCCAATCTAAGGGCCAAAATTTGCAGTAGCCTCCAGAAAGTTTGGAAACACTCGGGAGGACCCAGGTGGATTGGCCAGCTCTGCCACGGCAGGGACAGAGGGTCTCTGCTCATCATGGCTATTGTCACTGCTGTCATTTGGCCTCTCCACACCATTCCCCAATTCAGGATGAGAATTATCAGCCTGTACTGGATGTCTGCTCCCAGCCGGAGCAGACTAAGCCAAGGTTTGCTCATGTGTGCAAAGGAGAGGGATGAGTGGGACAGAGTCGGGGTTTACTAATTCCAGAAATACTACAGGAACTCCCCACCTGACAATTCTGCACCTCTGACAGCAACAGTGGGATGTTTTGAAACCTCACACCTTGTAAATAGGAGCAGCACAGCTCAATCATAAAAATTTAAAGTATTAATTAATAGTATAACTTCAGTTTGTATTCCAGCTCCAACATAATGAACCTGCCAATTTTGATTGCAAAGTGAAAACTCATCTCTTTATTTTGGACAAATAGGGTTAAGCTTCTTAAGCAATTCTTTGTTGTTTTGACTTCAACAATTTATGCAAATGAGATGTTAATTAGGGTAATTGTAACTTAAATTATGCTTGTGTAAACCTCTCCATTGGTAGGAAAGTGTGGGAATCCAGACAACTGGTATTTAAAGCAGCTGTACTAACTCACTTCTGAAAGCAAAGCATACCAAGATCACTTTCATGTCTTTACAATTTGTTTTTATGAGGTGATAACATTTTTACAAATACCATCATTTTTGCTTTTTTATATTGTAAGTGACAGTCTGACATTTTACAACTGGCTTATTGAAAACAAGAATTGAGCACTCTCGCTGTAACGGACATTAACTGCTCAATAGAGATTCACATGCTAATGAGGTGAGAGGGGCTCCAGAAAGTTTTGATAAATGCGACACACACTCTAACTAGCAGTGAATGTGAGTTGACAAAGAACATCTACACCAGGGTTCAATAAAATGTAACCCTTTAAATTAATCATACTGGCAGTATTTAATAGAATGCACAACAATCTCTTTTCTGATGGCTATAAAGCAGAAGAAATGCAAAGTCTCGACAAATGAAAGTTCCCACATTTCCCTCTTCACACTGCTACTTCCATTCGAACTCCAACAATTGGTAAGAAAAGGTAGTTACTGTAAATAACAAAGTAGGAGGTTTAATTGTTTCCTTCTTTTAAAGCAGGATGCTTTTCTTCACATTTATTTGTCTGGATTCTATTGAGCAAATACCCCGACTTGAAAGATTGATCATAAAAAGCATCACCGGTTGCGCTCGGAAGGAAGTTTAAGGATACCGTCGGAAGGAAGTTTAAGGATACTGTACAGCAAAGAGAGGCTTAAATGACCAGCTTTCTGCCGGGCCTTTTTTCAGCCCAACTTGGCAATTTTTTTTTCCTTTCACTAAATATAGCTCGAAGGAAAATACGCCACAGCAGTTAATCAGAAGCAGAAAGCAAAGTTCAGAGGCTTCGTTCACACCGAATTCCCCAGACTTTGCTGAGATTTGCTCCAGCGAGAGGCAAAGCTGGAACCTGAGTGCCAGCATCCAAGCCAGGGAGGTGGAAAATTTTTCTTCCCAGTTGTCTTACGAGTTTATTTTTTATTTTTCTGTCCTGCCAGTCCTGACCCAATGACACCAACCATTACACGCGAGCTTGGGAGATCTCAGGAAATAAAACTATTGGAAGGCCGATCGCCTCCACACATTACACTAAGGCGTTATTTCTTCCTAAAGTGACAATCCTTAATACCCTTTTTAGGTTTAGCCTGTTTTAATCTTGGCAGGAAGTGTAAATCTGTGCGCTCAGCAGCATCGCAGCCTTGCTGGCTGTCAAAATTTTGCCTCCGCCAATGCTTGAGAGGTATTCTTGTCATTTCACTGGGGTAGGAGACTTCTCTGTCTGACATACAAGATCTCCCCAAGTAGTACAACTTGCCAAAACGCCGGCACACATACCCTGCTCACTGCCTTTCGTTTTGGTAACTCAGGCTTGCTCTCTCAGCAGCTGCTGGAGGGCTCTATGCAACACAAGGAGGGAGAGAAAAGGAAAACATCCACGAATGAACCCAGAAAAAAGCCCTCCACCCATCTCCCCATTGCCTTCGGACTTTATGAGCTCATTCCAGCACATGCTGAAGTGCTCAGCAGCGAGCACTCGGGCTGGGAGCCTGCGTATCCCAACACGTGGCCGTGCTCCCCGAGAGGCGTCGGGGCTGCTCGGCTCCGCTCTGCTCAGAAATGGTGAGCCTGGAAGCGTGAGCGAGTGGAGGAAGGCGTGCTGTAGCTCCAGAATGGCCATTTAGCCAAATTGCATACCTGTGCTGTGTCAGCTATATGGTAGATTCATCTCATTCCATTGGTCTAATGGATAGCAATTGAATTTAATTAGCAAAACTACTTTGACTTAGTCTCATACTGTGCTGAATGTAATGAAATCTTTCTCCTCTCTCTCTCTCCCCTCTTTTTTTCCCCTCAAATAAAGAATGTCCTTAACTGCATTCCACCGTTAGAATATTAAAAGCTATATATGTTACTCTTAAGGACAGAGTACAGCCATCCCCTTTCACAGGCTTTAGATTTAGTTATTGTATTACATAACATAAAATAATTAAAAAGATACCTCAATAGTTACACACAGTATAAATTCAATTACCACGATGTCTCCATTAAAAGCACTTTTATAGTATGAATAAAATGCAAATCCTCTTTAGAGATCGATACCAGAAACATAATTCTATGCTTCATCCTGAGAAGGAAGTTAGCCTTAATAAATCATCCTCTTAGATTAAAAAAAGAAAAACGTTTCAAAGATTTGTATTTGAAGGCAATTCTCTAAAGCAGACATCCTGGTCTTATTTCTGCTGGATTCATTTTTTAGCAGTGAGGTTCATGGGCTGCAGCTCCTGCTTCCACAGGGCCCCTGCCAAGGAGAAGGATGCTGAGGAGAAGAAAAGCCCCAGCCACGTGTGCTGGCGCCGCGGCTCTGCCGGGATTTATTGAAACGCCCCGGATCCGGCTGGAGAACTTTGCGGCAACTTGTCCGTCCCCCCCCTCCCCCCAAAATAAAAGTGTAAAGCAATTCCTCCAGATGAGTTTGGAGGAAATGTCCCTACCAAGCCTAACTTTTGCCTGGCTGGGCACAGCGAGACAAGTTCCTATGATTGATTATCGTGGTATCTCTGGATCTCTGACTTTGAACCATAACCTTTTTTGCACACAATGACAGTTGGGACCAACCATTTGCCATCTGTAGAGATGGTGGGGGAGAAAAGGATTTTGCTTACATTAATCAACCAATTAAGAACAGACTTAAACAAAACACTAAAGCATAATAAAAACCTGACTGTTTAATAGCTTTCTACTTTTAATAGTTGCCTTCCTGTAGTCTGCTGATGGGAGTAGCATCACTCTGCCCGGTCCCTGTCGGGGACAGGGTTCTGGCTCTGGGGCTGGGCACTACCTGATCTCATATGGAGCTGAGGGTCCTCTGTGCTGGGCACGACCAAGACCCCTACAGCAAAAGAAAAATAAAAAACAGAAAAGTTTGCAAAGTTGTAAATCACAGCCATAAAATCTACCTGGGCTCTCCCGTCAACTGTGAGTATTAGAGAATTATTTCAGTGACTGCAAAATTAGTAACTAATCAAAGACACAAATCACTGCTTCAGAAAGAATGAACCTTTTCTTTCAAAGCTTGGGACAGTATCCAGGGACCCCAGATACTTTGTCACTGCCCTCCCCTTGTGGCTGGCAGTACATCTCGAAGGAGAGACTGAAATAGAAGCTGAATAACAGGGGGTAGACTCTGTCCTCAGCTGCTCCAACGAGGCTCTGGAGGAAGAAGGATCTGGGAACCCAGTCCCAACAGCTCAGAGGCTAATTCTGCTCTCAGAGATGGTGGGTTAAACCATTCTTCTGCAAAATGGCAGAGAAACCTGGTTTACTATCAGGGGGTAAAGCAGACACCTTGTGCAATACATGCTTTGCACTGCGGCAAAGAAGGAGAGAGACCTCCACATTTCTTGTTTGCATCTGCAGCTGATGAGGTTGCAAGGCCAAGACTAATAAACTTGGACCAGTATCACCAAGAGGCACCACAGCAGCATCTTGAACATCTGCTTGTTTCTGTTGCCTCTGGGTACCCACCAGCGCAGCTCTTAGGAGACCTCTTGGATCATCTACTTAGTGAAGCTCTAGGAGACCACACGTTCACACTGATAAAAAATAACACATTTATTGGAAGGAATCATCTCCAAATCCAGGCATTTCCTACATGCCTGGATATTTCTAAATCATCCCTCCACTGTGTCCTGCAAATGTAGCAGAGTGTGTTCTTGGTAAGAGATGAAGTGTATTTATGTCAAGGTGTACAAAAACCCCTTAAATTACTCAAGACCCGAGCAGCCAAGAAAATGTACAGTATTACTGCAATGAACATGTTTTTGTGGTATTTAATAACTGAAATTTGGAACAAATTTGCAGAGGTTGGCCAAGATGGTCTCTCCATCCTTGCGCCTTACATCTCTTTGTCTATTGTTCTTTTTAATACATTGCATCTGTAAAAAAAATTGCAACCTACTTTATACAATTACTACACTGAAGTCCCAAGTAATCTATCAAGTTGTCATACATTTTCTTCACATTAAACCTTTCTAAAATCTTTCCTTTTTTCTACGTTTCAAGAAAATGCAGAAGAATATTGGCTTGGCCCAAAAGGCAGCACAGAAAAACATGTCATTCATCAAATCTGGTAACAAGAGGAGTTTGTGATACTGTGTCAGGAGAAGAAATAATCCTCGAAGTGGCATGTTGAAGTTTTGGAAGGTTTGTAAATCAAGAAAACTCAGACCATCAATAAACCTGCAATCAACAAAAAAAATTGGAAAAATTCCCTGTGAGCTGGTTCTGGTTACGGAGGTTTGGTGAACTCCCTTTCTGCGGCACTTTAAGTCACCCAAGACCGGGATATGAGGTTGCTGCTGGTCTGTGTCCCCTGAGGGAGGGACAATGACATGGCCGGGGCTCATGGGGTGGCCGGACACCCGTCTGGGTCATGGAAAAGCACGGCGTTACCAAAGACTATTTATTATTAAGGAAAATGCTTTCATCTGTTGATGGCACCCAGAAACAATGAGCAGGAACACGAAGCAACGGGTGGGTGAGAGGGAAGGCAAAGGGAAACCGGGAATTATTTCAGCTGGGAACTGGATGAAATGCTGGGAGGAGGGGGATTCTTTTGCCCATTTGTTTAAAAACTCTCCATGCAGAGGTTTGCAGCACTTGAGTGACTATCTCTACAGCAGTGTGCAGAAATACACAGGTATTGTCTTAATATACATCAGCCCCTGATAAATGAGCTCCATAAGGGATGGGATAAAGGTCTAAGGATGGGAAGATCATGATCCCTCTCCTATGAATTAGTGAGAAATTTTATCTCCAACTCTGCCCTTTATTGCCAAAAGAGGAGTCCCTGCGTCCCCTGGGAGCCTCAGCAACTCCCAGATACCACAGCTGGTCATTCATCACTGGGTGCCACCACCTTTGGGACTGTAAGATAATATAAAATAAAGGCAAAACGTCAAGTGCTTTGTCTTCCATGGTTTCAAAATGCCGAAACCTCCGTCCCTGAATCCAGCTAGCACCGTTGGTCCCACTTCTTGCAAAACAAAGAAATCTGTTTAGGCTCCAAGAAATCCCACATGTTACAGTACTAATTTGAGCCCAACAGCATTTGTGGTATTGTCAGGTCTTTAGGACGATCCCATGCCCATTCCCAATGTAGGAAAAACCCGTGTGCTTAATTATCTTCTTTAATAATTCCATGGTATGTGATTTATTAAACAGGCTCCTTATTTGTAAACAAAATCAGAGGCACAAATGTGCGGCGATAGTCGCACTTCCTGGTGAAATAAGAGGCAGACAAAGAGCCCTAATGATGCACCAAAAATGCTCACCAAAAGTGTACTCTTTAAAAAGATCACCAATTTAATGCTTTTTGTATTTCATTTATCAGCCATGTAGTCATCATTCCCCTCCCTACCACCATCTGTACACACTTTCCCAATAGACCATCACAGCTGTCCCGTTTCTCACACAAACAGTACCTTTTATATGCTTCCCAACTGTTTTTAATAACTGTTCTGTGCACAGCACTGTACTTCCTTTGTTTTCTTTTTTTTTTTTCCCCCTTTTTTAAAAAAATATGAAAAAGAGATATAAGCCAAACAAACAGGTCATCGTCACAATCGGTGGAGGAAGGCAATTAAAATGTTAAAAGCCTCCATGGCCACTGACCCGTCCTCGAGCCCCGCCAGCAGCCCCGGCACAGAGCTGGAAAGTTCCCTGGAGAAGTTGCTAAGGTAGACGACACTTGTTTAAAAAAAAACATGTACATGATCAAAACTGTCTGAGAAATCCCTCATCTTTTTTAATGAGGAAATATTATTAATATTAAATACTGCTTCTGCAACCAGAGAAAGTTTTTTGAGGCTTTCAAAGTCCATTTATCAGCTCCAAGGCATCGCTGCCCTGTATTTTGGAACCGCGCGGACAGAAGTGTCCCATTTTCTTTTCAAACTCTGACTCATTTCACTCTTCCCAAATGCCTTGTGTATCCTGACTTTGCATCACGGGTACTCCTGCTTTCCCTTCAGCCACCCTTGGAACTGCCAGAGCCTCAAACTGGGATGAACTGCACAAACTCATGATGAAGGCACCGTGCAGCCAAGGTAACCCAGCCCCAAGCCTGGGCAAACAAAACCGCTTGCAAAGGGAAAAACTGGGAAGAGATCCAGGCAGGAATGGGGAGAAAAGCAACAATTCCTTAGCGACCCACCTCTCATGGAAACCTACCCTACCAACAGGACGTTCAGGAATGAAAACTCTCTGTATTTGCTTTTGTCCTGGGCCATGTCCACAGTGAACTTCAGCAGGCTGCAGGGAGACAGGAACACACAAACAGTCCCTCCCTCTGCACCGTACAGGACCACAGCAGGTAACCCAGCTCTGGGAGGGTCGGGGACACTGCTCATACCATCCTCATCCCACAGACAGACAGCTTCACACCCTGGGGCTGCTCACTGTGTGACACACCTCATTCTCCTAGGGGAGAGTTTATTACTAAAGATCACGTACATGGAAAGCAACTGGTCCGCTCAGTTCTCACCATGATTTTGCCCTCCAGCTTTTGAATGAAAAAGAAACAATGTCCATGTTTAAAGTGGGAGTTGAACACGTTCTTTTGCCTAGAAATCACACTCATATATCAAGGTTAGAAAGAACAGGCACGTTGAAGATGCATTTCTGAGACAAGAGTGTGCACCCCCAAACAGCATCAAGCTCCGTGGCTGGGTGTTTGTAACTGCCTAGGAAGAATCTAAATTAGAACTGTTAAAGGTGACGTCCTTCTCTAATTAAAAGGAAAAAAGCTATCTTGACCACAGAAATCCCACTCTTAACTGACTGCTGTGTGTTTTTCTCAACTTTTTCAGAAAAACCCAACCTTCACCCGCTGCAAGGGTTCGGCTGCTACCGAGGCTGGTGCTGCCCCAGCCAGGCAAACTGCTTGTGAAACTTTCACATAAAATTATGCAGGATTTACTTTTTAGATAAGCAACAACTACTTCTCCTTTTTTGACACAAAACCCAAATGTAAAGAGGTTTGTTGGCTATTTTTAATGAAGTCCTTGTGGCGTCAGGAAAAGTCCTCATAACCACACAATAAAAGCATTGCAGTGGCCATCCTCCCTAAAAGCATCCCAACAATAGCTGGGCTTGAGAAAAGCATCCCAATACAAAGAATTCATTCTTCTGATTTACTTGAAACTACTTGGCCTCAAAAGAAAAAACAAAAACAACCAAACTTGAATTAAATTTAAATTTTACCCTCTGTTTCCAGCATCGCTCAGGGATTCAGCCGTTTTCTTCTATATCAAATTAAAACCTTATTAGGTAAAAAGATCAGACAAATTTCAAGTGAATACCCTCAGGATGAAATCTGATTGACAATGTATTTTTGCTTTAAAGTCTCCAAAGTGAGTGTTTATCTTGACAATAAATGTAGCAACTATCTAACTTGTCTTTTGATACTCTTACAGGAGTGCATCCCTGTTCATCCAGTGCGTTACAAGGTATTTTAAACACAAAAATGGTGATTTAACCGGATGCGATGTTTATTACAAAGCTCAGGCAGCTCATTATCTGTCCCTCACACACAAGATTAAAGTGGTAGATGCAGAAAAACATAGCATGAAAGAGGCTGCCCCAACACTTTTCATTTAGTTCTTCACCCCTTGTTTCTCCTGAAGCCTTTGGCAGACTGTGCACAGAGCCTGGATTCGCCCTGAAAACTTTCCCCTTGCCGGGGGCTTTCCAGAGTTTAGCTGCAAGGAGATGCCTCCCAATGAAATACTCTTCACAACTTTGTAAATGCATTTTGCACCTAACAATGATCACGCATGGTGGATTTCCTGGGCTGAGGAGCACTCCTGCTTTCCCATTGTGTGTTACTTAGAATGATGGAATCATTTGGGTTGGAAGAAATCTTTAAGATCACCGAGTCAAACTGTACTGAAAGCGGGGTGATGGTGGCTGGGATGAGAAGAGAGATGTACAGCACAGAGGACAGTGCAGAAAAGGTTTAGACTTTGTTTAGATACTGATGCTACAGGCATATCACGGATATGACAAATGGATTAAACCAAGGAGCAGAAACAACACTGGCTGCCTCTCTGTGGCCAGGGCTTGGTGACATGGTGGCAGGTCTGGAGGATGTGCTGTCACCTGCAGCACTCATAGGTGAATTCCATGCTGGTTTTACATCTGTGCAAGGTGTGTTCCACCCCTCTGGGCACCTCTGTGCCACCATCCAGCTCCCCAAAGTCACAGCAGGAGCTGGGGATGGACACAAGCTCCCTGTGCACCAGTGAGATGAAAAACAGGAGAAATCCACTGAGCAGTCGCTCCAGATAATACCAGAGGCTTCCCGCTGCACCCAGAGGGTGTCCTTCTGGAGGAGACCTCAGTGATATACCCTTCTGTGATTCTTTTAAACTACCTTCTTACATCATCAAAAAATCCTGTGCACCAACAAGCTTTCTCTCATTGACCAAAACAACCACCAGGTACCGCACACACACGACCCTGTCCAGCACAGCCTGTTCACCTGGCCAAATAACCCCACTCTGGACACTTACCAACCCCATGATAATTTTGTGCTTCACTACAGATATATCTCACCCCAAAACATGAACATGCTGAAACATCCAATCATGTTCTGGCACGCATGCCAAAAAAAAAAGCCCATGGCAACAAAGACGACAGCTTGCCAATGGCAGCTGCTGCACGCACACACAAAATTAAACTATATTCTTCTGAAAAGGGATATTATTATGGCATTTGTTTCCCCTCACCCTCACCCATTCCCTCCCAAAATAAAGGGGGAAATATCAACACATCTCAAACATTAGGTAAGATGTATTAAAAAAAAAAAAAAAAAAGAGGCACGGGACAGAGAATTCAGGATTTAATAGGAGATCCAGTTGGGATTGGGGCTAAATGCATGGAGCTGCCCTAAGATATTGGCTCACCTACAGGAGTTGCAAGGCATGAGCAGGTAAAACATATCTGGGAAGGGCTGAGGACGCTGAATTGCCTCAAGTTTGGTCAAGCCATCCATCAGTTTTAACACAAATCTGCAGACACATTTCTGTGCATTAAAGAGCAGCTGATGACACCCATCCCTGCTGCCTTTCTCCCGGTGTGGACCTGCTGAGTGCCTCCCGAGCTGCGATGCAATGCACAAGAGAGCTGTCTCCTCACTGTGAAGATAAATGTCATATTGGACCTCTGACATCATGTATTCTCCAAGTAATTATTTTTGATATCATAAGAGTTGTACAGGGTGCACAATAAAATTAAAAAGTAGAAAGCAAGGTTAATAAGATTATCGTGTTGGTATAATAGGTAATGCATTTTGCAGTATATCCTTAAATCTGCCCTCTCCAAGCATAATTAAATAACTGTGATTTATATTTTAAAGGAATGCAGACATGCCGTGTATCCTCCTACCCACATATGCTAATTACTTTCAGCCCCTAAAAATCACACAGTTGTTTGCAGCTTTTTAATCCTCATGTGTAAATAACCCGACTCAGGTCCAAGTTATGAACAATAAAGTCCAGGAAACTTTCAGAAGAGCTTCTCATTAAACCTGTCTTGATTTTATCTCTCTGATCTAACAGCACTGATGTGTGCCGAAACCCACGGGGAGGACGAACAACTCCCCGGGGTCTTCACGCCGGCCCCGGCTGTGACATTGGGACAACTCTTGGACTGGGAGGGTGGATATTAATGGAGAAAAGATCAACACCCTTTAGGAGGAGCTGATGGAAAAGCTCAGGAGACCCCACCTGGGTGTCACCGTGGCTCTGGGTGCACTGTGGTGGCACCGGGATCGCGGGTGACATGAGCCCACACGCTTTGCTCTAGGCCGAACTCAAACCGCGCCGCTCTCCATTTTGACTCGCATGTGAGAGCCCGGCACACAAAATGGAGGCCCTCGTGTGTTTTACAGGCAGTGGCTAAAATCCAGCCCAAATCCACCCGCTCTACGCGCCACATCCCGCTCCTACATCCTGAGCCACGATGGTGCCACACACACGGCTGAGCTCAGGCACCTTACATCCACCCCTGGGGTAGGGACATGGGGCAAAGGTAGCTAGAAACACTTAAAATATATAAATACTCTGTTTTCTCTTTAAAATTAATTACACTGTAATGACGGTTTTGTCCAGGCACTGCCCTTGCAACTGGAGAGAAAATGCTGCAGACCCCAAAAGAACTTGCTGGGCTAAAACTGCCCCACACATCTGAGGCACCATGACCCAGGTGCTGATGTCAGTCACAGTTTTTGGTGGCTCCCATAATGCAGACGACAATTAACAACAACCAGAGATACGGCTGCACCACATGAATGGGAAAACCAAAGCGATTAAAATGAATTTTAGCCCACCAACAAGGCTCATCTACGACAAGCCCTCACTGGCGTAAGGAAATGTCTGGGTCGGCTGCTGTTAGGAGGCTAAAATAATTTCCCCTGAATTTACAGCCTGTAATTTAATCATCAGCTCCAGCCCTTGTCTGTGAGGAAAGGAGCAGGGGCAGAGCCAGATCCATGGCTCCCAGTGAGGATGCCCCAAATTCATTTTGCTGGGGACAGTCGCCAAGGCCTGGAGGGTCCCACATGTGTAGAAAAGTGCAGGCTTCTGGGGAGAGGCTGAGGGGTTTTGGAGCTGTGGCTTGGGGTTTGTTTGCTGGTTGTAAAAACCTTACCAGTGCCTGAACCAGAAGCATCAGGGGGAGGAGGAGGAGGAGCTGTGAAGAAGCTCAAGGCACAAAAAGTGAGGGGTGCCCTTTACTTTTACATCCAAATGGGGAGAATATACATAATTGTAATAATAAATAGTGGGTTTTATGAACAATTAGGATTCCACTGTCTCTTTGAAGGGTTTGAAAAGCTGACATGATGTTTTGGGTTCTCCAGATTCAGCTTTGAGGCCTCCACCAAGAGAAACATTCAGCCCTGCTGTGTACAGCAGTGACCACAACAAAGATTGTGGTTTCTCCCACACTCGCCTTAAATAGATCTAAATTAATGCTATTCATCATTGGGTGGAAAAGAAGGGAAATATAAAAGTGAAGTTGCTTGTAGAAAAGCCAGAAGCATTGGGCAACTTTCTTACCACTCACAGGCTTCTCCTGCTTCTGCACCTCGAAGCAAGGAAGCGTGGAAATAACACACCCTTATACTGTGCAAACCCATCACCTGGAAAACATCTTGGGCATATGAAATATGCCTTTATCCCGTGTTTATTTGTTGTTGCTGTTGTTGTTGTTGGAGAAAGGGAAAAGCTAAACCACATGACTGAACTCATGCCAGGGGTTCGTGATAGAGCAGGCCGTCCCAAGTGCCGCACCAGTTAGTATCTGAATTATCACGGATACTCACCGGCTCAGTTACACCCGCACAGGGAGAGCAGTTGTCCCACCTAAATCCTGCTTCTGTCAGCTCCCACTCTGCTTGTGGCTGCAGCAAGCAGCCAGTCCCGCTCCCCAAAGAGGAGAACATCCAAAGATGGGGATATCTCTCTGTGCCACAGGGGGTGTATAGGTCGCTGTGTCTCATGCGTGCCCACGATAGGTGGGTGCATAAAATTTGGGGCTATGGCTGTCCTCTCCTCACCTCTCCTGACTGAGATAGAGACCCAGGCTCCCACCACTGACTTTTTATGGGTATTTTCTGTAAGGCTAAAACAACACAAAATCTGCCTTCTTCTTTTATTCCTTGAGGGCAGAAATACTGTGAGATGTCTTAGTGTCACTTTTTTCTTTAAAGCTACAGATGTCTCACTTTGGCAAAAAATAATGGAGCAGAAAAACAACTCTATCAGCCCACAAACATTAAAATCTCAGCTGAACATTGATCTGCTCAGGTTCTCCTGGGCATGCAGTAGGAGCCCTGTGCAGGGAACACATGTGAGATACCTGCTGCAAAGCTGCTTGAAGTGTTTTTTTTGGTAAGAGTAAATGCAATCTGTCTGCAGAAAAAAACTTTAAGGATGGTTTTGGATAAACACTGGAACAGCCATGAGCTGGAAGTAGGTTTTCCAAAGTATTATAGATGGAGGGAATGTCATGGATGCTTTAAAAGTCTTCAGATAGGCGTAAAAATGACATATACATTACGCATTATCTCCACAGAACAAACACCATTTGAAATGTGCACCTTTTTAACTACCATTATGATCTGTCTAAAGAGCATTTTGGTTGAAACTTGGGAGGAAAGGAGAAGGAAAGAAAAAAAAAAAAGCCCACTGATCTTACACCTGCTCTTTAGCAGTGGGAAGTAGGTTCTCAATCTGTTAACATGACCATCTGGCCAATCTGCATATCACGGCTATCTGGATTACCGTACGATGGAATGACAATAACGTAGCCAAAACAAAAGTAAAATGCATCAAAAACTAACAGGAGCGCAAGCCCTTTTGATTTCGAATTAAATAATAAATGTGGTATCAGAGCAGAGCGAGAAAGTCAGCTAAATAATTAAAAATGAGCCTTCGCTCCGGCATAATTAAGTAAACAATATGGTGTGTGTTTCTGTATGAGCCAGCAATAGTTTCCACCGTTGAACGCTCCACTTTTGCAGAGCAGCGATCAGGAGTTGAAGGCGCTGCGACAGCTCTTTTGGTGACGTACGGTATTGTCAGGACACCTCTGCCACCCCTGCGACACCCGGCCCGGCTGTGGCTATTAACAGGATTAATGCAGCAACAATCAATGCTAATTGTACTAAAAGATTACAGCGCAAAGCCTCGGGTACCTCTTGGATCCCCCGAAACCTTCATGGGTAGGGGGGCTTCTGCATTAACCCATCTTTGGGTTATACCCATTGATGCCTCATTATGGTGATCCAAGTAGAATATTTTAAGTCTGTCAACGGGAACATAAAATGGGTCAAGCTTAAAGTTCAAGGTCATGTGCCACTGCCCAGCAATTAGCCCAGCAATAGAGCACATCTAGAAGTTAAGTAAATTTTCAGACACAGAAATAAGGCTAAGTTCTGGCTGCCTTCGAGTCTAAAAGAAAAAAAGAGTTGGCGTAAATAAAACCTAGCCCCTGATTTTTTCTTAAATTTGGGATTTTTAAATGTCCTTCTGAAAGATTAAAAGATTTTCTCTGCCACAAGTACCTCGCGAGTTTAATTCTCTCCCGAAGCGCATAACGATGGTCGGCCAAATAAATAAACCGGGCACTGCAGCACCGCTTCCTGGCCCATCATCCCGCTTCAGCCACTGGAGAAGTCTCTAAAAACTGTGACCTCTCAGAAAATTTAACTACTTCTATTGCGAATCTATTCTCCAATCTGACCACATTAGCAGAAGGAACTCCAAAGCAGTAAAAAACTCCAGAAAGTTCTCGGTTGAGTGCCTACTAATGAACAAAGGTTAACTTTATCTAAAAGGTCAAATGCCTGGTGGCTAAGGTTATGACCTTAACAACTTAAATTGTGACCTTGCCACGTGCCTAGTATATTGTAGATTCTGATACAGATCATCTGGTAAAGGACCGGTCATAAATTAGCTTTACTGTTCGACTCCCACAAAGAAAACGGTTTGCCACAATGGTTTCCAACTTGTCATTTGATACAAGAGCAGAAAAAGTGAAAACTAAAAAGCAAACCCAAGTTCAGGGTACAAAATTGCCGCCTGCTTTTAGTTAAGCAGATTAGAAACTGCAAACTGAGAGCAGTACTCTAGATTTCAATACATTTTTTGGTCAACCTCTAATTCACAAAGCACCGATCTTCCTTTCCTTTTTTTTTTTCTTTTTTAATTTCTTTTTTTTATCCTTTTAATGAAAATTACGTGTAGTTTGCCTATTTGCATATTTTTGTTTTCTCTTTCTAGCCAGTTCTTAAAGAGAATAATTGATTTCAGTAGCTTTGTAAGAAGCACTATTTAAATCTGTGCACATGTGTTCCCTTACAGATGATAGTGCCTACTGAAGGAAAAGCGTGGATTCAAAGCAATAATTATCCTACATGTTTAGAAGGAAAGGGACATCTTGCTGCCGAAGTCATCTCGAATAAGGGCATCTTGGAAGAGAATACTCCCCCCAAGAAAAGAAGACGAAAAGTAGGGGGAAAAAAAACCCACAAGAAAAAGAGAAGCGAGCACTATGGGTGAAAAGGTCACAATGGTTTTGGCACGTATCTTCAAGCACGTTTCGGAGTCTGTGCCTCCTGCCAATACTGGCAACTTCTCAAAACTTTTAAGGAGGTAAAAACATTGTTTAGTGTTTACAAATCTTCTGTACTACAGCAGATGCTTGTCAAATCCGCTATATGTAAGTTGACCAGCCTACCTAATATTTGCGCTGGCGACTTCCTCCTTATAAATACACGGTCCATACATTTGGGGAGCGAGGTCTGATGGAGTTGGAGACAAAGGACCCTTAATATTTTTTTCTTTTGTAATTTTCCTGTTGCGCACCCGGCACAAGCTGCCATTACTGCGGGTCTGCGGGAACCAATGGCTGTCAACTTGGCCAATGTTCAGGTGTAACAAAGACTGCTGGGATACATCGGAGGGGGGAAAAAAACGGGAAAAAAGGGAGGAAGAAAAAGAGGTAGCTCTACGCAAGGCTTTCGATACACCTCTGTGAAGCCATATAGACTGCGACCACGCTGTGCCACCTCCCAAAAATCATCTTGTCCCCCTCCCCGCTGAGGTTCAGCAGGAATATGCCAGCACACGCTCCTGCATTTGAGAGCACAATGCAATGCGTGCAATCAGCCAACAACGGCCAAAAACACGGCGCGGTGCGCGCTGCGCGGGCGCGCGGCTGCTCACACAAATCCCCAAACCTAACCCCAAAAAACCGCGCCGAGGCCTCACGCCGAGTTTCCACGGCAAACACCGAGTCCGAAGGACAATCGGCGCAATCGCTGCCTGTTGATGATGGAGGCAGGAATAAATAACAGTTCGCTATCAAGGCTAGTGCTTGCCACCGGCGTGCTGATAAGATGGTATAACCCTAATCGCAATATTGAACTTCTGTAACGTCTACTGCCCGACTGTTATAACAGGGAGAGATCCCTTGAAGCTCCCCAGAATCCTCCCCACCCATGGGTTTGGTCTTTTTCTCTCCATCCCACATTTCTGCGACCCTACATGCAAGCTAAGCCAAGACCGTTGGTTTCTATCAACGATTTGTGCGCTCCATGGAGGGTCTGGGAAATACAATATGGATCAGTATTTACCAGCACCACGCTATACGTAAATCTAAATAATAAAAACCTCCATGCTGTAGATCAGTAAATAGACATTTATAGCTTCTGTTTGGATATAAAAGCATTTTAAATTTATCACCCCACTCTGACATGCAGAGGAGGAAACTGAGGCAGACAAAAGGAGTGTGAGTCCATGGTCCCCTCAGGACTGGTGATGGAACAGGAGGTGACCTGAAATGCCCCAGCCCCAAGCTCCCTTCGGTTAGCCATTTATCCATAATGCTTCCTTCACAGTGGCCATAATAAAGCGCAGAGTAAATAAATAATTTTCCTCGATATTTGCCTACTTCCCTCTCACCATAAATGTGCACTATGATTTACCACCTCACACCGAAGTGCAAAGTAAATGTTGCAGCTTATCTGTAGGAAATACCATGAGGATACTCGAAAGTTATTTCCGAACAGGGATCATATCTGTAAAATCCCAGCGGCGACACTGCCTAACACAACAACCGTGGCAGGGACTCAGTGCAGAAAAACTTTGGGGAAGCCAAAACTTTCTGCAAGACCCTCTGAAAGAAGTCGGCATGGGAAAAGCAGGTTCCCTGGGCTGTAATTTGCTTGGATTTCTTACCGATAAATATTTATACAGAAGTGGTTTCTACTAATATGATTCCTCTCCCCCCTGCTCCTCTGTTTTTACAGCCTGTTCAGCCTCTCAGCTCACAAGTCAGGATATGCTGGGGGACCCACACACCCCATACATGAAACTCGGAGCCTTGCACTTCTCACACGCACATTTTTCTGCGCTACAATAAGTCAGGAGAACTACAATAGCACCTTATTTTATACCAGTCAATATACTACACATCCTCTGAGCACACCGAGTCACGGCGCAGGCAGAGCGTACTTTCTGTTGGAGTCTGGGATCCCAAGATTTTCATCACACGTTAGAACCCCTCCTCATAAACACAATATTGTCAAATCAGGAATTATTTTCATGACCTGCTTAGCTTTTAGGTGTATAAACTGTGATATTTTGAGGGGTTTAAATGACTCCTTTTCCCCCTAGGATTACCCAGAGGTTTGTTTCATGCCCACTCAGACCTGATGACTAGGTTTGCTATTAAGGGACTGTCTTCTTTTCCCTCCAGTCCTGCAGGATTTACGGTTGCCATCTCATCCCTGTGGGGTGAGGATACCTGGTACTCCTGACCCACAGGCCTCAGGCATCTCCAGCCCTCCTGGACAACTTTGTGCATAACATATGTAAACTTTATTTAAAAAAAAAATAATTTAAATTAAAATCTATCTGCTTCCCCCCAAAATTAGGATAAAGGAAGCCGCGTCCGGCTGCGAGCCCTCCTAGGACAACATTTAGGATAACACCTGTGAAGGATTCCCAAAATACTGTTAACCGCGGAAAACAAGAGCCACTTTTATGTGGCTGCACCTTAAAAACCCCATGTTAAAAAAAAAAAAAAAAAAAAAGTGAGAAGGGGAGTTTTGGCACCCTCCTCGCCACCCCGGGAGAGCAATAACCGGCATCCCCAGCTCCCTCCCCGGCTCATGCAGCCGCCGCCGGGGCACGGCACCCCGCATGGAGATAACCAAAAAAGTTGGAGAAGGTGGTAGAGAAAGACACTTACCTGCTGCGTGCACAAAGTATGCCAAATATAAATCGAGTTCCTTAACAGAAACTCCTATATGGTGGGGCTGTACGCACAGCCCGGGGTTAGAGCACTGTGGGGACTTTACAAGGCGCTCGCCATCAGTACTTTCGAGCGGAATACCTTTAAATAAAATCACCATAACAAGGTCCAACCTCCAGACCTTATCTGCCTGGCGAAGGCAGTCAATTCTTCTCATCTTGCCCTTCTGGTCTGGATTGGAAAGAACGCAACATGGAGGCTTTTTTCCTGTGACTGTGAGAACAAAATCCTCCCGAAATTCAGGCCTGATATCTTTCCGGAGCTTTGCCAGAAGTCTGGATGCCCATTTTTGCTTTACCTCGGGTTTTTCACTTAGCAGTTCGTCCTTCACGGCTCTCTCTTCCTCTTTTGACATGCGTTTTTCATGTTTTTTGAAGTATTTTCTTTTTCGGGCTTGCAGGTTGAACCACGTGTACGCAAACGCTCGGACGTGAGGCAGAAGTGCTTCGATGAAGGGATGAAATTCATCCTGAAAAAAGTTACAGAGAAGGGTTGAGGTCACTGAAACCATCAACAAAGAGCCTTCAAAACCAGGGCTTTTGCAGGATGGTGAGAATTACGAGGGTGCTGATAAATTCTAGGGGCTGTTGGACCCCAAACCCACTGCTGCCGCATCCCCGCTTCCCTTTTGCGCCGACCCGAAACCTCCGCTCCCGCCCCCCAAAAACAGAGTCCAACTTCAACCAAGCGCCCAGATGGAGATGGTGCAATGCTGGCGCCCTTTCCCCAGTCCCCAAACCTTTTTTTTTTTTTTAAAAAAAAAAGGGCAGAATGAGTTAAAAGCCAAAAACTCCTTTGCAAGTCCACTTGCAGAGCGCGTATCTCCTTTTGCTCTCTCCCTGACCCCGCTGCTTGCGGTGTAGCCAGCGTTTGCCCGCCAATTTGGCAAATCCTAAACATTTGGATGCCAATCAATGTTTGTATGGGGAAGTCTAAAGTATAGTAAAACTTTCCCTAAGATATATTTGGAAATAGCAGCCGGCAGAATAGTGAAATGCAATTATAGCTGTATATACAATTACAATGAAGGGTGGTTTTCACTCTGGTTCCTGAACAGTGAAGGGAGTGAGAAGTACCACGGTAGATTTACCCCGCAAGCACAATCATAACTAACACTAAAATCCTAGAAAAAGCAAGCCTTGCAATTTATCTTTTTTTTTTTTTTAATATTTTTGCTTATATTTAGTCAAAAAAGAAAGAAAAAAACCCAACTATCTGCTATCTGGGCATATTAGGGAGTCAGACTCTGAGCCTTCCCATAAAATAAAAAAAATTAAAAAACCCCCAAAAAGCCCCCCAAAAATTGAAAAATGCGGTAACAGAAAACTGTAGCACAACTTGTGCAAATACGCAAAGAATTATTGTGTCAGATCTTCAGATATTTAAAAAGAAATGCCCTACTCGGAAAGTTAGTTTGGCCATCCGGAGACACTGCTTGCTTTGTGTAACGAGGAGTTAAAGATCACCCCTCTCCCTTGGCACAAAAATAATTGCAATTAAAATTATGCTGCTGCTAAAAACAGACGAGAAAGACCCCTCGATTTATTTTTTTTTTAATAATGACATATATCTAGACATATATTTTTTCCTCATGTTACATAAATCAAATAAAAGAAAAAGATCAAAATGTAATGTACTGGGGCTATGCTTCTTGTTTTTTCCTTGAATAAATGAATGACCCAACTCCAGGCTGCATATAAAAATGTATCCAGCCTGTGGGGCCTGATACAGCCGCTGCCCGCTGGGGATGTCCCTGCTTCCAGTTCCTCCTTTTCTCAGGTTTGGGCCCTCCAGGAGGGAAAAATAAAGTAATTTGTGCAACATTTTCCCCAGCATGGGAAAAGCCACCCCCTGCCTTCCCCTGTGCGAAGTAACATTGGGGATTTTTCAGATTAACAAACTTTTTTTTTTTTTATTAATTATCCCATGGAGTACGTTTTCTATCCAAATCATTGTGGGTCGTGCGAAAATGGTTATTAAAACAGAGATCTTACTTCCTTTCAACACTTTATTTTAATCTGCATTGTTCTTTTCAGAAATTATGAAAAATTGAGAAATCAATAGTAGAAATATCTATCAGCAAAACGCTGTCGTAATTCAAGACCTTCTGCTGACTCCCCAAAAGCTTTCATTGCACTTATTTTCAGTGGCCTCATAATTGTAGATACTTAAATCTATCAGTAGCACCATTGCATTCATTTTTATTTTAAACAGAGACTGTTAAAAACTTTCCTAACAGCACAATATATTTCATTCGGGCAGAGCGGCAGAAATCAAAGTACTATGAATGATTATTAAAATAAAAGCAGGTAAAATGAAATAAATCACTCCAGAGACTGGCACATTCCTCTTTCCCCCCCCCTCCTCTATGGGAAAAGATGATAGTTTCAAATTTCAATAAAGTTTAAAAAAAAAAAAAAATTGCTGCGAGTTTGCAATCGGCAGATTCAAAAAGTGAGAGGAGGCACAACCCCAGCACATGGAGCTGCTCTCACCCACCAGAAACAGCTCTCACGGGGGGGGGAGAAGGGGGGGAAAGAAGAAAAATACAAAAACTGCAGGTCTCTACAAGCTATTAAAAATAATAAACCCTCCCTCCTGATCTCTCCTGTCCTTCTCCTTCCCCACTCAGAGAGAGTCAAGGAAAAAAAGGCCTTTTGTCAAGTGGAAGTTTATCTGCGAAGGTACACAGAGCAGAGAGGCTCGACAGCCCCACAGCGAGCCAGGGCAGCACTTCCAGCCTTCCCACTTTCCAAACACGTCTTGGTACATCCTGAAATATTTTAACTTTTCTGCTTTAAGCAGCGCTTTGTCCTGCCTGATCTCATGTGCTCGGGACTTTTTTGGCTCGGCGCTGGATAACATCCAAGAGAGAGTTGCTTTAACCTGCACTAAAGCCGATTTCTACGATGTGAACCTGAAAGGGGAGGTAAAAACAACACCCCCAAAAAAAACCACTTAAAAAAAACACTAAACCACTTTAAAGGGAGAGGTGGGGGGAAAAACCAAGATGCTTTTTGGTGCAAAGTCAGGGTCTGTGGCTGAAGTAAACGAGAAGCACCGCTGCTCGGGCGCGAGGTGTGCATGTCCCTATTACACCCTAACGTGTCTTTTCAAAATGGTGTATGAGGAGAAAAGGTTAACGACTCATGAACAGACCAACTTTCAAAGTGTCTGGGTAAACACGCTGCTTCGGAAAATCGCGCCGCTTCGATCTCTGCGCTGAGGTATTAGCAAAGTCCAAGTGGAAATAAAAGCAGCCAGGACTGATCAAACAGAATTGGGCTGGACGCGGGGATGGAAGGGGGGAGCAGCTTCTGCACAATAAAATTTTTTATTTCAGTGGTGCTACAGCCCCCCCCAGAAAACCCAAAAAGTTCTGGAAATATGCAAGTGTGCTAACAGATGTGCAACTTCTCTGCAGCCTCGCTGCAAAATAGGAGGATTTTAAGGAACTGGTAGAAAAGGCTATGATTTTTCCCTTTCCACAAGTTAGCTTGAAGGGAAACTTTGAAAGTATTTGATAAAGCCGTTTGCTTTCCCCCTTCAGTGCTGGATGGGTTACCTAAAAATAAAAGACATCAGAAAACTGGCAAAGCGATAATAAAAAGTTGGGGTTTTCTTTATTGCACTCCTCTCCAAAGTTTGAGGATACAGCTCTTCCGAGAGGTGCCTGTTTCTAAGCAGCACCTAAAATTTGGGCCGCACAGTTCTGTACTGTTCATCCCAAAATTCTCCTCTGCTCTTGAAAAAGGTGTTAAATAAAAAACAAAACAAAAACCCTACGACAAAAGATCCCCATCCCCGACCCATTCAATAATGTAATCCTGCAAAGGAGGCTTTGAAACAATGTATTTCTGCAGATCCCTTTGAAATTAATCGAGCTACAGCGAACCTTGCTAATATTTTTACAATCCATTTGCTTGTAAATCTGAGATGTGCATATGTTCCCCAACTATTTCCTAGCTCCTCAGCAGATATGTAAATGGAACGATGTTTGGATTTTTCCTGACAGATGACACAAAATGCTTGTGCCATTTTGGTTCCAGGGCTTGGATAAATACGCTCAGAACCAGGATTTCTGTTTGTTTTCCTTTTCTAACCCACTTTCAAGAGCTTCCCTTTAAATCTGATCCAAAACTTGACCAAAAAAAAAAAAAAAGAAAAAAAAAATCCTTCCCAAAACTTGTATCAATAAAAGCTCTTGAAATGACAAAATAGGAAATTACTTGCAATACCTCAGGGCTCGCCCCCTTTTTCTATGGAAAAATGACAGAATCACCTAATTGATCCTTCGGAGAGAAGAGTTTGTCAGGAGGCCTCTAATCCTCCTATTACTTTTCCAAACGTGCAGCAAGAATGCAAGATTTTCCTAACGGAGTCAAAGCACATGCCTGGCTTTCTGCTTTTCTTTTGATAAATTAAGAAAGAAAAAAAAAAAAAAAAAAGGCGGGGTGGGGGGGTGTACAGGGACACGACACGACTGGGCCAGGGAGCAGCCAGCCCAGGGATTTATTTTCTCTCCTTCATGTGCGACTGGGCCTACTGAGCCCCAGGAGCCCCACGTGGAGATGCCAAGAGCGTCGGCGCTGCGGGCCCTGCACGGAGCGTCCAGGGGTCCCTCCTGCAGCCGCCGCGCTGACAAAAACCAGGTATTTCTCAGAGTTGAATTAAAGGCACAAACTTTGCCCAGGCACAGCCCGGAGTTGCTGCATCCCATCCTCTGCAAACTCCCGCTGCTCGCATTTTCCTCCTGCCTTTTGAGCAAGTGTATGGTTTGGAGTTTCGTGCCCCCGCCGGCCTGGTGTTTTCTCGCCAGCACCTCAAATTTTAGGGGAGGCTGAGGAAGGAGAGGCGACCGCAACGGGAGAAAGGGACAAAAGTTTTGCAGCTCTTCGGGCTGCCTGGGAAGATGCCGCCCCTCTCCCTGCAATTCCTTGCCTTTTTCTCGACGGAAAGAGCCAGGAGAGGCTTTCTCACCGGGAGAAAAAAAAATATTCCAATTAAATTAATAAGAATAATGTAGTCAAAATCTCCTGCAGGAGGAAATAATCTGGGGTTTGAGTCCGCCACAAAGCATTTCCTCGTTAAACCATTATATCCTGCTAATTGAAGGGGTGTAATTCAGCGTCCTGCAGCAGCGCGCGGGGAAAAGGGGGGCCGGAGGCTCCGCGGCCGCGTAACCCGGGGGGCTCCGCGGAGCGACACCACCCCCCCTCCACTCCCCGCGCAGCTCCGTCCCGCCGCGAGCGGGGGGCAAAAAAGTTGCGCCGACTGCCGCGGGGAACCGATCGGCGGGCGGGAGGGTGGCGAGGGGGACACGCGGCACACGCGGGACAAGTTTGCGGGTGTCCGTGTAGGGGGACACACGCACGGAGCCCCGGCTGGGGCGGCCTCCGCGGGTGCGGAGGGCGCTCTGCGCGGGGGCGGCTGCACCGCGCCGCACCGCGGGAGCGAGCCCAGGTGCGGGGGACGGTCCCTCTCTCCGTGCCCGGGGCGCCGGGGGG